>VXBQ01000420.1:605-13998 GCA_013400175.1 Phainopepla nitens | reverse complement strand
ATCCTCCCCTGCGCCCTCCCCACCCTGCCTGCCCCCCCGGGCTGTGTCCCAGCACGGTGCTGAGGGGCCGTGCCGTGTTACGGTGGTGGGGGAGCAAGGCCAGTCCCGGCTGGAATTCCCTCCTGCAGCCTGGGGACGTTCCTGCAGAATGGGTCTTTGCCACTGTCACGAAACAGAATGTCGGGAGGAAAAGTAGGTCACAGAAAATTTCCAACGCTGGTGGCTTCTCTGACACCCAGGTGCCTCCTCAGGGCGTGGCCCAGGATGTCAGCCCTCTGACAGCTACAGGCATCACCCTTATAAACGCCAAACCCACCACTACTGACCAGCCCTGGACCAAGGCACAGGCTGTTTGACACCACAGCAGAGCAAGTCCCATGGAGCAGGAAAGGCAGGAGACCTTCCTTCCAGTTGCTCCTTGAAGGTTTTCAGGTCAGGCTCTGAACAGTGCCTGGTCTCTTTGACCAGAGCTGAGAATGGGTTCATGGGAAAGGGGAAGGACAGGAAGGAGCCTGTCATCCCCATCACCCTCTGGCCTTCTGTGTGCAGGGCAGGTTGGGTCATGAGTGCAGCCCAGCCGCTCCTTCCCCATCCTGCACACATCTGCAGGTTTTCCTGCAGAACAGGTTTTCTGGTATTAGCGATACCACCACTTTTTTCTGTCTCCCAGTCCCACCCCACAGTGCTGTGGTGAAAAAAAAAAAAAGGAACAAAGGCAGAGACAGTATCATAAAAGACTGTAAAAAACAAACAAGAAAAGACACGGCAGCAGTTAGTGCCTTGTGTTGGTGAAGCTCTGCAGCTCCTCAGTGCACATCCCTGAACACCCCCAGAAAGGCTCTCACAACAGACAGGTACCTGCTCTCCCACTTTTCCTCCCACCAGGAACACTCAGTTCCCCTTCAGTGATTCAGATAAAACCACCCCCTTGCCCAGGAAAAGCCTGTTGGTGTTACTAAACAGGAAGGCCTCACTGATCACCTCTCAATCGTCACCACCCACACACCACAGCCACCTTCACTTCCTGGCTTCCCTCTCACTGACCTGGAGCAGGATGCAGGCAGCCATCCCGTGGTGCTGAGCCTGGCTTCCTTGTGTCTCTCTCCCAGCTCACATGCTCCTGTCCTCTCCAAGGAACAGGTCTGGAGCAGATGTTTCACTCAGGCACACAAACCTGGCCATGCAAAACTGAGAGCACCCCCAGGTCCACTCAAGTGAGGAGGTTCCTGAGGCTGGTTACCCACTGGCACAGCTCTGGGGATTCCAGGAACACCTCTTGCTTCCTACGGCATTATTTTTGCCCAAGTCAAATGCATTGCTCCCATCTCCTGGTATCAGGATTGCCCAGGAGTTGGTTAGGAGGACTCAAGACCCCTCCATCTCCTTGACTTTTTAGTCAGATGAGGAGTGCACAGTCGATTAATTCTCTCTATATGTTACTGCTTTTTATGGTGGGGTTTTTTCATCCCTAGACTCACCTTCAGCAGGTTGTGCTACTTGCTAAGACTTTGGCTCCTCCATTGACTGCAAGGTGAAGGTGTTGTTCTTCAGTGACCTCTGTTGGGTAGGATCCAACCTGCTTTCCTCACTGAGAGGTTTTCCCTTCCCTGTTTCTGTACTGCTCCACCTAAGCAGGGGTTTTTCTCTTCGGAGGTGGTGTGTTCCTGACAGCAGCCTGAGTGGCTGCAGCTACCACATCATCCATCTTGTCTAAACTGTTTCTTGGGATTTTGAGGAAGTCCACCAATAGTAAAGGTTTTTAAAATTTTCCTTAAAATTGCCCCTTTTGCATTCTTTTACAGGCATCTTTCAGCAGAATAAATCAAAACTAAAATCTAGCCAATCTTGTTCATGGAGAATGCAAACTCCTGTATTAAATGTCAATGGATAGATGAGAATCTAAAAGAGATTGTTTAAAATCCCATTACTTCCTCCACACAGAACAGTGTTTTTCTGTCATTGGAGCTGTGCTCTTGTTTCCCATTTTGCCTGGCTGCTTGCTCACCTTCCACAACCACCCTAAGTTCCACAGCACATCCAGCTGGAACCACCAGCTCCTCTGGCTTGTGATACAGAATGTGAGCACAGGCTGAAGAAACAAAGGAGGCAGGAGATGGAAGCTTTTAAATCCAGTTTTCCCAACTCCAGAGACCACCTTCAGTCTTTTAATTTAGTATTTTACTTCTTTATTTAGTTTTTTCCTATCTGAACTACTCTGTTCACAATTTGTATATCCGTGACTTTGTTCCATAAGAGTGATTATTAATTAATAAATAATTTATTAACAATTCCCTGACAAGACAGGGATGGGATTCTCCTGGGGAAGTATACTTCCCTCATGTTTCTTTTCAAGATGTCAGATGTCTACCTTAATTGCACAGAATCAAAGCCAAACTCCATTGACGTCAATGCAGTTACCTGGGTTTCATTAATATCAGATAAATATAAAAACCAGTATCAAGCAAAAATTCACAGAGAATAATAAAACACCCACACAAACCTCCCGTTGAGTTGTTCCTGGTGCTGATACTTCCCTTATTTGGAATGTATGGCTGTAGTGCCTATGACTCTGTGCTCAGACCAGAGCAGAGAGAAAATTTTCTCCCCTTGAGAAAATAATGTGCAGAAAATGCCTCTAACGCCACAGTAATGGTGTGAGATTAGCATCAAAAAAAACAGCTCCAGACTCAGAAAATATCAGGGACCTGGGAGCAGAAATAGGCTCTCAACCCCTTTCCCCTCCCTGCAGGTGCAGGACTGCCTGTGTTCAAGCTCCAGCGTGGTGCAGCCGAGTAACCTTGGAGCTGATGTGGAAGGACCAGCGTGAGAAAGTCCTGAGAGGAAACCTCTGGGGCCAAGACACCTTGGCACCGGGGAGGGGCCCTTGTAATGCCTGTGCCCCCCATGGGCAGGTCTGTGCCCAGCCTGCGCCTTGCTGGTCCCAGCCTTGCCTCACTGACCCGGCAGCCTGGCTTCACTCCAAACCTGTCCTGTCACAGCTCATCTGTGTGGCCAGTGCTGGAAGCTGATGGCATCCCATCTGCAGGACACCCAGGACTGGTAATTTAGCCACAACAAAAAGCTTAAAGAGCCCTAACTATTAGTAAGCAATGATTTTGAGGCATATGCAAGTAGAAAAACTGATGTGCAGAAAAGATGGTTTGGCATTCATTTGGTTTCCCTGACACTAATTACAACAGGAAGAAGAGTTCCCTCTCTGTACTGACAGGGACTGAGTGAATCTGTTTCTTAGGTTCCTAACCCATACTATCAAAGATGTTTTTTTTATTTTGCCCTGAAAAAAAAAAATTTAGGAGTTTTAGAATTGTACTGAATAAAAGCAGCATCACCTGGGCACTGGGGCCATGCCCTTGATGGATGTCAGCTGCAGCAGCTCTGAGGAAGTTCTGGAGAAACCCTGGTGCTGGTCTGCACTAGGGAAGGAAGTGACATCCTGGGAAAGCCGCTCACTCAGTGGCCCCAGAACATCTACTCTGCAATTCCAGGTCAAGAGGACACCTTGACCTCTGTGGCACATTCTGTGGTGACATTCTGACACCTCTTGTGGCAGCAAGATGATAATCTCCAAAATGTAAAACACAGACAACGCCAACAGCCCGTCAAGCATGTAAGTAATCTTAACAGCTCCAACAACTTTATAAACCTTAAGCTGAAATTTAACCATGCAGTGTTTCACAGATAAGGCTTAAAAGAGCATTGTTTTCAAGATGCTTTTTTTTTTGTCTTTACTTCTGGGTTTTCTGTTCCAGAACTACACGGATCAGTGGTGTTACCAAATTCCAAGGAGTCAATCCTCAGCAACAGGCCTCTGAGGCTCTTTGGGTCTAATTAATTTGAGAAGAAAATAGCTGCCACAGTTTGGAAAGACTGACTGGGGGTCAACTACTTTTGTTCCATCTCTCCTTGCCATTTCTGTTTGCTGCTTTCACTGGGAGCCCAGAGCTCCAGTCATCTTTACCACAACTTTGTAGCAGCCCTCAAATGAAAGGACAGTTCATTAAAGATTACGACATTAACTCAACTGGAAGACACCCACGTGCTAAGCATTATTTATAATAAATCAACTTTTTAAACTCTGTGGTACATCTGGACAGCAACAAATCAACGGAGCTGTTTGACTTGGGTGGAGATTGGGATCTTTGGGCCAGCCTCTTACCCCAAGGAATGGGGCAGATCTTAGTGGGGAGGAATGGCAGCCTCGTGGTAATGCCTCACTCAAGCGGCCCAGCAGAGGTGACTCTGGGGGAGCACATCACGGGTTCACTGGCAAGGGAAGCCACTACCACAGCAAGGTGAAACAAAAGCATTGAGCACATTTCTGTGCCTACTGCAATCCCTTCAGGTCACTTTTCCCATCTTTAGTCCTCGCCTCACTACAAGCCCAAGCTGTGCATGCTCAGGAGCAAAGAGCACACTTTTATCTAATACATGTCCAACCAAATCCAGCTGAGGAGGCACCGGCCTCTAATGACAACTTGTAGCTTCTAACAGATAAAAGTAAAACCAGGCAGTTTTACTTCTTACGTGCACAACAGCAGACAGGATTTCAAACCCTGGTTGAAGCTGCTGAGCCCCAAGCAGAGCTGGCAGCTGAGCAGCTCCTTGTCATGCTGGATGAAGAGAAGCTGCTGCCAGAGGCTGCCAAGCTGCAGCAAGGCTCCCAGTCTTAGGCTCCTGCAAGGAGAGGAGGGTTTGTAAAGCCGAGGCTGATGGACCTGCCACAAGCCCTGCACCTGCCCAAGGGCAGTGTTCACACAGGTTTTCTAGCAGAGACATGGTACAGCACCAAGGGAGGGAATCACCCAACGCTGTTTCCTTCCCAGGTGCCAGAAGTCTGCCTTTGAAGCTTGGAGCAGATTTTATCTGAACTCCAAGTTGCCTTTCGAAGATGTACTTGTTATTTTTAATCAGATAGCGGAAGCAATACATTCAAAGACTCATGGAACTTTTAAGTCAGACTTCTTTCCCTAAAGAAATAGTCACACAACAAAAACTCCATTTTTATGAGCTGGTGGAATAATCAGTTAATAATCTGAAACAGAAACAGCAACATGAATGTGAAAACAGGGTCAGAAGTGTAACTCAGCACCAGGAATTTCACAGTGGCAGCCTCAGCACTTCTGGAATCCTTCACCATGACTGAAATTAGGATGCCACTTTGTGATACACTCACTCTGATCCACCTGCGGGCTACTACAGACAAGAATGCTTCCCTTCCCTGCATGCTCCCACCATGTTTTACACCAAATCTACCATCCTATTGCTTTGGTGTGATATCATCACTCCACTGACCTATGAAGAACTTTTTTTGGGTGGATTTATTTCCTAGTTCCCCTGCAGGAAGGAACAGGTATGTTTTACTGGGGAAAAAAACCAAACACTCAGATTATCCTTATTGGTGGCAGCCTGAAATTGCCACCAAGTCTGTCCTGAAATGGGACTGATCACCCCTGAAATAGTAACTCACCGGTGTCACCATTCAAAGCAGCCAACACCACAGAAAAATTGTACTTCAGACAGAAACCTGAGGTCATGAGAGTAACACCTATCAGGTGCTCACAACAGTTACACAAGGGAGGCACGTGCCTGCACCTGGAGGAACAGATGTCCTCCTGAGAGGGTGCACAGGGATTAGTAATCCATCTTCCAGGCTCCCAAACATGCACGAAAATGGACACTTTGGAAATACAAACCTGGTTTAGACCCAATGGAGAACAATTTTCTTTCACACAAAAGCAGCCAGGAATAAACCTGTCTCTAAATTAAAAATTGTGGGTTTATATTACAGCAATAAAAATCCACATAAAAGAGCACTTCGAAATGCTCCACGGCTTCACCCCATCAGTCTAGCACTGCGTGCCACAGCTGCAAGTGCCCAGGGACAACTCACTGCCAGGGCCCCATGCAACACAAGGCACTGCACAACAGAACCTGCAGCTGAGGCACCTCTGCTGGAATTATCCAAACACCATCTTTGCTCTTGTCCAAGCTCTGCCAGAACAACCTGACTAGAAAAAGCAGCTCACCTCACCCTGCACCACAGCCTTGATCTCTTGAAACTTCTCACACCAAATCCAACACCACAACCCCCACCCTTAACTCTTCCCTGGCCAAAACCTGTCACACACCATGTCATACCAGGTGCCTGATTTTGATGGACAAGGTTTTTACTTACCCTGCTTCTAAAGGAATCTGATTCCTCAGCACTGGCAACACTCACTTCCAGGGATAAGAGGTGGACTTTGGGGCCAGATCTCCTCCTCTGCCCTGCCCTCCCCAGATGAGGCTGGAGCTGGACTGCTCGGCCTGTGCCGTGGTGACAGCACACAGCCAGACCCATGGCAACAGCCACCTCCTCAGGGGCAGCACACACCAACTGCAGCACTACCAGCTCCTGCAGCTTTAATCCTGGATTTGGAGCTGCTGAAAACCACAGGATAGGAAAAAACCCAAAACAAAACCCAACTCATGTAGTGATTACCAACTGAAAGTTATTTTAAAAAGCCAAGCCTCAAAGATCAGAACACAGACAGCTGTCCTATTGTAAGAAGCCGGCAGCTGCCACACTGTTCATCACCCAACACCAGCTTCTTGCTGATCTCCACTGCTGGAACAGCATCTAGGATTAAGGTGGTTTTGTGTTTGGTTTTTTTTTGTCTCATTCAAGAGATTGTCATTGTGTGATCAGCTTTGCAAATTTCATTGAGCTGTGTAAATACTTACTTGGAAAAGCAATAAGGGGGTTGAGTCACAAATGAAGATTGACCAAAACCAAATCCTTTATTTCCACAACTGTATAAATGTGCTCCAAATATGTGTCCAACACAAGTTAGAAAAACAAAATAGAACATGCCAGTTGCAAACTAGATCAGGTTCACCAACGTGCTGACTCCTTGGTATTAGGCTTAGTTACACAAGACCAGTCACAGTAAAAAGATACATTTTAGAGTACAAAGTAGCAGGATGTTAAGCCATTTCAGCTTGTGCACATACAAGTCACACTTCTGGCAGAAAATGCAGAGAAGTTTGCATTACTATGCTGGAAGCTATGTTGTATCACTTTAAATGGCATCAATATCGATATCATCATCTTTACTGTTTGCAGGCTTCACAGTTTCAACTTTAGGTACACTGGCAGTTGTGGAGTACACCACCTGTGGAGACAAGACACTTCCTTGAACTGCAGCACTTACTGCCACCAAGCACTCAAGTAATTCCAGCACCCCCCCACCCTCCTGACCATGGCACGAACCCCTGCTTTGTAAAGTAGAGCCGTGCAGGTGCATCTGGAGGAAGCAGCCTCTCCTACTCAGGAGCAGAATAATACAGTGCTGGGAGGAGAACAACCAAACAATCCCTGTGTAAAAACACCCCCAGCCACAACCAGCTGGAGGGTAACTAACAGCTTTTACACCTAGGCCTAAACTGTGAGGAAAACGGTCAGCTGTTCTTTCATCAGCTTATCTAACAAACACACCCCCCACTAACTCATCTAACAACGTGAGACACGATGCTTGAGACACCTCCCATCAACCCTGCACTACACGGGCTGCTACTGGGCAGGAGATTGTCAGTGTAGGATGGTACAGTCTTGGGCTACCCAGGTGCAAGTGCATTACAGTGATCTCATGTTGACATCTGACAACAATTAGCAACACCTAACAAGGCACTGCAAACAGAGTGTTCCTCCTGGTCCCCACACCAGTGATACCCCAAGTAATCCTTTCAGGGCGCACCAGGACAAAGGTACAAGACCTAAGCATGAGAACAGTGCAGCCTTGGAGCTGCTGACAGTAAACAAGCCTTCCCTACCTCTATATTTTCATCTTCATCCTCTTCTTCATTACCGGAAGATTCTTCTTCAGCTTCCTTTAGCCACTTAATAAATGGTTCTGCTTTGACACGGATTTCTTTGGCAAGCTCCTTTGAAACATATTTCTTTGAGGCCTGGAAGACAAGAGACTTCCTGTGAACTCTGAAGGAGTTCACACCAAATTGTACCCAATACTGCCTAAAATGGAACTCTAATCTCACTCCCTGCCCTCCATAGCCCATTTTTGTGAAGGAGGCTTCTCACTGCACAAGCTACACCAGAATGAAGAAGCCAGGTGCAACAGGTAACCTTCAAGTATTTAACTGCTACAGTACATTACATTACCTTTTCTGCCCAGCCAAGGATGACTTCTTCTTCCAGAAGATCTGCATCATACATTTCCTTCAAAATATGTGGTATTTTTGAAATAAGCTGAGACTGATGCATAGCTACCACACACTCAAAGCCATGGAGAAGGTACCTCTGAGCTTTCTTGTTGTTGTGGCAGAACTAGAATTGTGAGAAAAGCAAAAGAGATTGAATGAGTTTTTTTACCCTCTCTCCAGACTGAACAGAGAGCAGAAGCAGCTCTATGAGATTGCAAAGTTTACAATAATTCATACTATCCTTCCCAGAAGCTCCCCCTACCAAAAGGGAAATTTAGAAACAAAACACCACAAAATGTCCTTCCCCATAGTACCAAGCAACTGCTACAAGACTCCAGACAGCTGCCACAGTGAGTGCAGAAGGGGACTTACACGAAGGAAGTGACGTCTGTATTTTCTGATTTGTTCACGAATCTTTTCGTCAAAAAGGACTTCAGTGAGAACAAGTGGGCCCATGGCCTTCACATCCAGTCTCTCTGCTTCTGCTACAATGTCTTTGTCAGAAGTGTCGATGACACCTTCTTCCTTCTTTTTCTAGAGGAAAACAGGTACAGAGGGAAACATTTTAATGCCACTTTAGGTCTGCATTAATGCCCTTAGCAGTCATCCCTTCCCACTGCTGGTAGAACCAGTACTTTGCAGAAGCTTGAGCAAGTAGCTTTTAGTTTCCTTACAAACATTATGTACAAGTACAGCTGAGTGATTACATCAAGCCAATAGCCAGAGAACAGTTACCTTTACAAAATCAAATAGTAAATTGACTCTCTCCTCTACAGTTCTTTCCAGGTCTTCACTAAGAGTGAGATTCTTTGCATGGTCACTGATTTCATCCATTCTACGCCTCTGGGCTTCTTCTGTTGTGTCCTCACCCCAGTCATCATCATCATCCTCCTCCTACAATACAAAACCAAAACAAGAGATCCACACATTATTACTGCAGGCTTAGTATTATGTGAAGGTAGAAATGACACGGACTCGATAGCTTTTGTCTAAAACTAAAGAAATGTTCACGTAATACAATTTGCAAGTCAAAAATCATGGAGAAAGTGCAAACACAGGAAATAAGTAATGGAAGCTAAACCTAACTCTATAGCTATCTGCAGGGCTACTTGAACTGCAGTTTTCCCATTCTACCTAGTGCACAGGAGACAATCCAGGTGCCTGAAAAAGAGTGATAAAGGACAGGCAGCTTTCACTTAGCAAGGAGCACCAAGGCTGGTACCGGTGAGCTGATAAAGCTGCTATAGAGGAAAATCAGAGACCCTTCTATTCCAGCACTAAGCTCTGGACACAGTAAGACCTTTAGGTGCAATGCTGACCAGCAAGGAATGCCAGTGGTTTCAAAAGTTTAAATCTGAGCAACACACCACACACCCTTATCTCCCCACTCTCCCTTCTACTTACCACAACCTGTGGAGGAGTAATCTCCTCTGGTGGTGGGGGTGGAAGTGTCTCATTGCTGGACACAGAACCATTCTCTTTGTCCTTGCCTTTTCTGTTCTTCTTCTCCTTTTCTTTCTTTCCTGTACCAGTGTCACCACTTTCTGCAAGTGAATTTTAATGTTTTGTTCTATGAACTAGAGCAAACTAGAAAGTCCCTGCACCTCTGCCAAATCCCCACGTGGGTTTGGATGCTCTCAGTAGCTGCAAGTTATGGGTAGTACCCATCCCCAAAAAGACTGAAGGAAGATGTACATTTGGTGGGGAAACCCCCAGCTGCAGCAAAAGTCTTGTTTGTCACCAAGATTGACCAAGTCTATATAACAGGTGACCTCACAAAGCAGAGATCCCTGGAATAGGTTAGACTTTATTATTCTAGCAAGCTTAAATTGCAGCAGGCAACGAGATGCTTACTACAGAGTGTTGCTTGCACAGTTTACAGTTGGCATTTACTAGTTTTTACTTCCTACTCTGACATTTCATGCTGACCCAAAGGAACAACTGCCATGAACTACTGCTAACTACCTTCCTTGCTCGTAAGTTTTGTCCTGCACAGGCAAATCCAGCTTTTAACAAATATCTCTACTTGGGAAGGACATGTTGTAAGGAGGAAAGCCATTACCAGCACAGCTCCTTCATCCTGATCCCCAAGCACACTCTAGGAGTGTGCTGGTGCCTTTTTACATTTCCATTAGATGTGAGTGATTTATTGTTCTACTTCCATAACACCACTAATACAGACATTTTCTTTATCCCCGGAAGCCAGGAAAGGCACTTACCAGGTGGGTTTTTGAGAATGAACGTGCAGAGTTTATGGTTTGTGTCAAGCATGCCTCGATAGCCACAGGCTTTGCAAGAGTTACCTATAGTTTGTTTCTTAGGATTGACATGCTGTAAAGAGAGAACAACCTCCAGTTAATTCACCACTTACAGAACAACTGCATTAAAGCCTAAACCTGCTGTCTACATTATCATCTCCAAATGATTAATAGAAGTTTAAATACTTTGTAGCCCCCTCAAAAAACAAAGTTTTAAAGCAGCAATTTATCCCAGAAGCTATGAACTGTTAAGAGACATAAAACCTTCCCAAAGGGTGCAAGAATGTGTACTTGATTTTCTGCTGAGATATTTAAGTCTCCTTTTAACTGCACCACTTGCACAAACATCTAACACAGTATTTCCACAGTGTCACTTTAATGCAGACAGAGAGCACTCACCAGATCAGTTTCAGGATTCTCACACTCAGGACAGAGAACAAATTTTTTAATGAATCCATCCAACATGTCTTGCAGCTTATTCGCCTCATGAGATCCATTGACAATGTAACGGTCATTCTTAACATCAAACTGGGTCTGTGCTCCCAGCTCACAACCAAAAAATTTGGTAGGATCTGTAAAGGAAGAATTACAGTTAATACCACATTCCTATCTTTGTTGTCATTCTTAATCAGCAAGTAAATAGGCTACCATTTCTTTCTGTTCATTATTTAATCCTGAGATAATCACATTTCTTTCTTACAAATCTTTAAGGAACAGTATTAATGCTTTATTAGCTTATTAACACTACCACTTCAAACACAAAAGCATTAAAAAAGACGCTGTCACTCCACACTACTACTTACACGTTGGAGGCCGATTAAGCGCCTTTGCAACGTCAACCATGTTGACTATAACCGTCTTTATTCCATTTCCTTTGCCCTCCACCTAAAGAAAACAAAACACGTTTTAAGGTCAAATGCTCGCAACAGCCAAACCCAGTGCTTTAACCACACCAAAATTCTGCTCTGCAGTGCATCTCCTCCCAGGAGCCAAGGAGCTCCTCCCTGGCCCGAGTGACCCGGCGTTATCGCGAGCTCTGTCTCCCCTCCTGGCAGAACACTCCCTGCTTACAGCTGCTGCTGAGGAGTTACCTTGGCAATCAGACGGGGCATTTTGTAGCGATAGAACTGATCTGAAACACTGCGGTTGACGTTGACAGACATTTTGCCTTATTAGTAGCTTTATCAATAAGATGAAGAGATCTTTGATTGCAGTTTTTTGGTATCTTCTGTCTGGAGAAGACGGGATGACATAAACGACTGCAAGAGTTCTCGGTCTCTGACATGAAAAAATTTTGGCCACTGAGGCTGTAAGGTTCTTGCTTGCACGCTATGTTTCCCCAATACAGGTACCAGTGGCTGCGCAACAGCTCTGCAAGTGTTAACAAACAGAAAAAAATGAAGTTTAGCTTAATGCACACCAATCCACTCGTGCTACAAGCCATAAAAGGGATTATAGCTAGGGTGAGAAAAAGGGATAAGTACATTTCTTATGCTATGGCTTTCTTCAACTTATGGAACTGAAATCCAGCCGTGACTTCTACTGCCAAGGAACTTTTCTTTAACTGCACCACAAAGCCTTCCACCCTCTCTTACTACCCTAAAAGCACTGAACAGCTTACAACTACCGTTTATATAATAACTGCAGCAGGAGGTCTGGGATCACTAAGGAAGGGTACACTCCTAGATGTATTATGCAGAACAGTGACTTGCTCGGTAAGGGTCACGTGGCAATGGTTTCAGGCTGAAGGGCACAGAAAATCAGGAGAAAGATTTGGAAATCAATTTCTAATTCCACATCATAGCACGAACCTATCAATGAAACTGAAGTCTGCCAAAACGTTGAGAAATATAAGTAAGATGAAGCAGCAGCAATCTGTAGCCCAACATAGTTTTTACATGGCTTACCAGCTTTTGGATCGGAGTGGAAAAGAGCTGAAAATTACGTAATTCTCCCTCTCACTTATGGATTCTCATAGCAGCTTCTGTTGAGTTCTGACTTAACAGTAAGCCTGATAAAGTCTGACAGAAGTTGCTTCAGTGTAGAAAGCCTAGCAATGCAGAGGTAGAGAGCAGTGCAGCAGCTTTTCCAGTTGATTTTTTTTCTTGGGGGAAGGGAGGAGGGGGAGGAAGGGGAAGGAGGATGAATCCTATTATTAACGTTGCCTTGAGCAGTATTTATATATTTAAATTAACACGTGCCTCTATAATCAGATCTAAGAGTACTTAAGCCACAACTGGTTGACTACACGGGCAACCCTGACTACAGAGCATGGCTATCCCTGACACGTCATCGTATTGTTATCGCTAATGACAGAAGCGTTGACACATTAAATAAGCCTTCTTAGCATTTATGCATAAGAGCGTGCCTGTGGTGCAACACGATCCGAGTCCCTCCGGTCAGGTTAACTTCTTTACACAACAAGAACACAGACTCGTACGTGCCTTGTGTTCTACATTAGCCTTTATACATTTTTACCTTTTCTCAGCAAAAAGTGCACCGCGGACTGCGTTTTAAACACACCATTTCCTTCCCCAGGATGTCTAAAAAGAGCCACCGCGTAACCTGACTACGCATCTGCAGAAGCGCTGAGAAAGCAGCTCTCTCGGTGACGGAGTTCCCAGAAGGAGCGCACCGTTTTTCCCTCCTTCCAGAGCGCAGCGTTTGTCTGCTGCGGGCTGAAGCTCCCTCTCCTGGTCCCTACGACACCTCATGGCAAGCACCCCCCCCCGCACGCCGCGCACGGAGGAGCGAGCGGGAAGGCAGACCGACGCCGCGCTGCCGGTGAGTCAGAAATGCAGCAATTAAGCACTGAGTCAGCGCGGGGAGCCACGGCCCAGGCACCCCCGGCCGCGCATGCGCCGCGCCGCGGGCCGGGGGAGCCCCCGCGCCCCCCCCGGGGCCGCCCCTCGGGA
>VXBQ01000419.1:18713-109019 GCA_013400175.1 Phainopepla nitens | reverse complement strand
TAAGGACATGGTGATAGCGATCAGTTTCATGACAATTTTGCAACTCTCAAAGGACATTTACATTGTTTCATCACGAGGCCTCAGAGCTTGCCCCTTGATTCCTAAGTAAGGGATACAAGAAAGAATCAGCTCTGTATGTGAGTTTAACTTATTAGAATCATAAAAGATTATGGAGTGATAGTGGGATAAACATGTTTAAAATTAGAGTTGTGTTCTGCATTCTGTAAATTTCAAAATCAGGTTTGATGGTTGCGCGGTTTTTTTTTTGGTCATTGTGTTGTTTTGGGGTTGAGGTATTTCTGTTTGTTTGTTTGGTATTTTGTTTAATGTGTTTCTGTACGTGGTCCAAGTTCATGGAGTTTGTGTAAAAGTATTAATTTTAAAAGTGGTTGAGTTGTTTTCTTTTGGCGGCGGGGCCAAACTCTTGCCATATATTCGTATTGCATGGCTTTTCCCTAAATTTCCATTGGCTTGCAGAAGTGACCTTAAAGCCCTTATTGGAGCAGCACAGTGAGAGCAGTAATTTAGATTTAGGTTGTGCAGCAGGATACACAGAGGCACAGTCTTGTTAGAGGAGTCAGCCCCTGGTTCTGTCAGTGGGGAGCTGCCAGCCCCAGGAGGGCTGTCTGGAACAGCTCACAAGATCGAGGGGGCTGACTGCCTAGAAAATATGGCTCATGTGGGATGCAAGAGAAAAGCATCTTGTGACTGTACAAAATTATGGGGTGCTCATGGGAGGGACTAAAGGAAGGTGATTTGAGGAGGAACACGTATGGGAAAATGAAAGTATTAGATAAAGGGCCTGGTCAGTTAGAAAGAAGTGGCTGGTCAGTCTGTGTCCTGGGCCAGATTGCCACAGCCTGTCCTCTTTTCTCATTGAGGTGCCTTTCTAACTGTTTTGCTGGGTGAGAGGACTCTGTGCCCTGTTCTCCTGTGCATCCTGAGCTCTAAGTGCCAGCAGCTGGAGATGCACAGTGAGCTGTAGGGGCCTCTGTGTCTGGTGTGCCAGCAGCTGGAGGGACTGGAGTGGGTGAGGGCCTCAGTGCCCAGCAGCTGGAGTGGGGACTGAGAGCCACAGAGGCTCGTGTGCCTGCAGCGCCCGTGACTGGGGAGAGTGGGAGTACAGTCTTGGCGAGGATGCCGGTGTGTGGCTGCTCGTGAGGATCACTCAGGGCTAGCCAGTGAGCAGGATTAAGAGGCCTGGGAGCCAGGCTTTGAGGCAGCTGAAGTGTGGGACCGGTACCAGTGAGATCAGAGGTTCATCAGATTGACAGCAGAGCAGGGCTCTGGGGAGCCTGAGGATTCGGGGCTGTTCCTGAATAGGTTGAGGGTCTGAGAGCAGTTACAGAGGGATCCACGTTGTGTGTATGTGGGTATTCCCCAGGAGCAGACCTTTGTCCTGACAGCTGTGGGGAGGAGCAGCATAAGGCCAGGCCACGTTTGTGTCTGCATGAACACTTGTTTTCATGTGTGCCCATCTGTATGGTCGGCCGTGTGTGTGTGCAGACTTGCATGCGCAGCGATGGGGATACATCCTCAGCCTGCCTGGATCTGGGCACAGGGAGCTGCAGTAGCCTTGTTGTCAGTGGGGTTCAGCAGCCCCTAACACAGGAAAATTAGGTTTTCTGTAAGCTTGAAGATGTAGAAATTGGTGACTCATGAAAGTTAAATTTAGAAATCTTCAATGATTGTTACGTTGTGATAGAATTTGAAAATATTTGTTGGTTTGATTGACGTGAATAAGGCTACCTACCTGAATATCTAAATATCTGTGTTTATTTAAGCTTCCATGATAGAGCAGTGGAGCATAAATTAAATTCAAACCTAGCCTTTTATTGCAGGTGGTTTTTTACATAGTGTGCTTTTTAACTGAAGAAGGAAAAACAGACATTTCCTTCTCTGAATGTTGTAGACCCGTAGCATCACAAAATGGTTTTAGTTGGGAGGGAGAAGGGACCTTTAAAAATCATCCAACCCCCTGCCATGAGCAGGGACACCTGTCATTAGATCAGGTTGCCCAAAGCCTCATCCAGCCTGGCCTTAAATGTTTTGCATGTCTTCCCCCTGAATAAATCCATGTGTAAAAAAGAATATCAGCAAGCAGTGGGGATGTTTATCACCCAACAACTGACCTTCCTTTTAGGCATTTTCTGGTTCTTCTAGTGTAATGCTGTAGTGTTCAGTTATTTTTGCTGTCAAGTTAAAAGACTCAATTTATGTGAAATGTCAAGATATCATTAAAAAAAAGAAAATTTCTGTCCTGTTCACTGTTGGAGTTTATAAACACGTGGATATACACCCACACATGTTTATAGTGACCCATTCTGCTGGTATAAAATTGGTAGAATGATAAGCAGATTATTTTAGATTGAAAACTGTAACTAGAGGCATTTTGTGTCAAATATGAAGTACTGCTACTACCTGCCCTGAGAAATCCTCTTTGTGTGTGAAGTACTGCCAAATCAGTTTCTGATTTCCAATGTGATGGATGCACTTTTTTAATTTTTCAGCATTTCCAGTGCATTTAATTTCTTTAGAATTCAGTTGTATATAATTTCATAGTTAAATGAGCAGCAATTATTTTCCAGTTATTTTCATTTTTTTCTCTCCTAGCAAGAGTAATTATAACAGCTGTTGGAGCAGATAACTGAAATTGTATGGCAGAGAGACACCTAATATTGAAAAGTAGAACAGTGGAAACCTTTTCTTCTAGAAGGTGGGGTAGCTACCCTTTAGGCATGCATGGGTTTGTATATTTCCCCACTTTGAATGTACCAAAAGAAAGCATTGTTTTACTTTGGCCATCTCCCTATGTGTATTGCACATTTTGAGGGGACCTTGTGGTGATAGATGGGGAAAGCAAAACCAAAAAAATAGTCTTAGTACAGCAGATCCTTTGAATTTTCATAGGCTGCTTGTATTTTTTTTTTTTGGCACCTGACCAAAATACTCATGTTTTCTTCTCAATTTAGTGGTGTAGAAGACAGTAGAAATAAAACTGGAAACCAAGTAATTTTTTCAAGGCCTGAGTCACAAATGATTATACAGTCAGTTTTTTAATTTGTGATGTGATGTCTAAAAGCAATCACTTGTCTCCACCAGATGTAGTACTGAATTGAGGGAAGACAATATGCAATTAAAAAATTGTATAATGTGCTTGTTCATATTAAAGACCTACAGCTCCTTATCAACCGCAGCCATAATCATTTGAGTTTTATATACTCTGTACACTTCTTGATTTTTATTTTGCACTTCAAGTTGTGTTTTCGATTTTCTTTCCTTTTTCTAGCAGTGTGGAAAGAAAAGCATTGCTACATGTGAGAGGTGCTTCACTCTGAAATGGTCTTGATCTGCATGTGTACAGTAAATCTGATGGGTTTCAGAAAGTGCCAGCCTAACAACATGTATTCCATCCTTTGCTTTCCCTTCAGGAGAGTGGAAGAGCAGCCCGAAATCTGGGATTTGGAGTGTGTGTTGCTGCACAGTGATTGATGCAGCTTGCCTGGGTGCAGCCTGTTTCCAGTCCACTGCCCAGGCAGGGAGAGGAGGGGGCACAGGCTAAATGAGTTGTTCTGGGGGCTGCAGCTCTTCTCCGGTCGATGGTTTTCATCGATGTTCTGTGCAGTCCATAATTTTCTTTTTTCGGCTCCCTCATGAACTGAATTGGGTTCTGCCCACTGTCATTAATAATGATCCTAATGGAGGGAACATCATTGACTTGTTTGTAAGGCTCTGGCTTGAATTCAGAGTGTATTTAATAGTCAATGTTTTTTTAGTTTAGTCATGAGTTATTAGAAAATAGCTCAACTCTTTCCAAAGATGAAAAACTCTCAACAACTTGAAATTGGCTTTCATGTCTTTAATATATTAAAATTCACACTCGTTTTTGATGCACAAAACTCCCTTTATGCAGGCATATCTGCTGATTTAGTTTAATAAGAATGGTCAGCCAAGTCCTTTAGTTTTCGAGGAGCAAGGGTGTGGCTGATATGAAGGGGTGTTTTTATTACTGGAATACAAAGTTTTTGAAGTCTAGAAGAGGCTTCATGGCTGATGTACTTTCGTCTTCTCTTCCTTTGAAAAATGAGTGTTACTATATGAAAATTCAGATGTTGTCTTACTCTTTCTTCTGAAGGTCAATCCTCAGTAATTCCTTAAAGTGTAAGGACAACTGCCCTACTTTGGGAGTAGATTTGCTTTTATAACTCTTAGAAATCTACTTGTGATTGACATAGGTTAAGAATTCCTGTAATATACATTTGGCTGGGGTTTTAAGAACATCTTATGACCATGTTGTATCTTGACCTGCAGATTGCCATTGATCATAATCTTTTAGCTTCATAAAAGATGTAGGTATTACATTTTAAAGAACAGTTTTGTAGGCTGAAGAGAATAAAAAAGTGTACATAGATTACAGTTTTATAAAGCTACTGCACTTCAGTGTATACATTCTTGTTTAAATGTTGTATAAATATAATTAATAGGTTTTTTATGTGCAGCCACTATCAATGGAGGTACAATTTTATATTGATATTTGCACTGCTCTTGTACTTACATTTCTGTGCAAGCCCAAGGGAGCTGAAACTGAGCTAGAACTGAGTTCTCTGCTTTCAGAGATTTAGTCCTTGATTTCTTCCTATAGTTTTAGATTAGATTTATGTGTTAAGTCTAATGTATTTTTCATTTGGTTTTGACAGTGTCTCACCTTCAGGAGATGGCCTCTTCTAAGTCTTTGATGAACCTTCTAACCTTCACTTTTGGCTCGGCAATAGGATTTTTCGTCTGCTATCTTCTGTTCAGCATTATACTAGAAGAGCAGGTTAAGATCCAGCCTCATGTTCTTCACAATGATCCACATGGTCAACACTCAGCAGATATTGACAACAATCAGCTGCAAGGACAAATGAATTTCAATGCAGATGCTGGACAGCATAAAGGTATTTTGTTACACATGGCTGATTAGCAAATGTCCTGCCTTTTCATGCATTGCAAAACATTGCTGCTTCACTGCCAAGAATTTGTATGAATCATTTTCATTCAGTTTCCCCATGTTCAGGTTACATCTAAATAACCTTTTTCTCCTGGGGTCTACTGAATAGTGGGTTTCTTTGTTTACATTTTTATTACAGTAGTATATTTTTCCCTTGGAGTCCAACTGTTGGTCCAACTTCTGTATCCAGACTTGTTTGAAGCAGGAACTTCTCAAATGAGCTGTTGACTCCAAATGGCAGTTTTGCTAAGCAGCTATCTTTGCTAGCATTGTAGATGTGGCTGGATTGCTTTTTAGCCTTAAGAAGCTAATTTTGGACCTCTTCTAACTTTTGATCTAGTCTCTAAGATAAAGCTAAAATAAAATTTTTAAAAATTGCTTTTTGGTATGATTAGTAAAACACAGAATTGGAGCAAGTGGGCAAAGGGAGTCACTGTGGGTATGATTTGCCAAGCTGACTATGCAGCAGTCCAGGCACAGATTGCTGTTTGCAGTCACAGCCAGAGAAATTCTCTACCAGAGAAGGTAGACCCTTCAGATATTTCAGGATGTATTAATATATTTCATTAAATGAGTTCATCCTAAATCCCACATACAGAGAGTGTATGAGTAGGGACAGCTTGGATGAGAAAAATTGCACTGCAGTGCATTTGCTGAAGATGCTAGTAAGTAATTTTTTATTTAGACATATTTAAACTCCAGACTTTGTAAGGTGAGTGTGTGAGTGTTTCACATGTAATTGTAGAACATTGTTACAGGGAAATCTGATCTATAGTTGCATAAAATATAAGCAGGAATATTTTAGTACCAATTATACAGGTTTCACTGTCCATGAAATATTCTTTTATGTGAGTTAAAATCTTTCTGTATGTATCAAGTGAGAGTGTTTCTGTGAGAACAATGAATGCTTTGGTAGCTTGAAAAACATTGTTTCACACCGCAGATAACTGTGTTTCTTCTGCTGGATTGCCACAAATAAAAACATGTTATCAACAATAATAGTAGTTTCAGAGTGTTCTAAATTACTTAATCTGTTAAATTATTTCTGGTTTACAATTGGCTTTATTCTTAAAACATGTTTTTCTGTTTTAGAAATATTCATTAGGTTTTGTTAGTTAACATGAATATATATATATATAAGAGGTTATTAGCTTTTTGGTCTTTGTGTGTTGTAATAATTAAGTTGCATTCATTGTGAATGGCAAAAATATTGTATTTTTAAATTTTCAATAGTCTTCCAAGACCATAAAGAGGTTGCCTCTGAGCAGTTTTTATGTACAAATCAAGGTTTGCTAAAGCCACACTTCCTTGAACAGACATCCTTTTGATGTGACTCTTACACTCTCCTTTATCTTGTGGAATTGAAATAGCTTTAAGAATTTTAATCTTTGAGAGACTTGTTTGTTTCCCTCCAGAATATAGCATGGAGATCATTAAATGGTACATTTGGAAGCAAAATCCTCTTTTCTGTCTGCATGTCTTTTCTGATCTAGAAACGGAATATCCGAGGAGGAGGGAGGATGCTGTTAGTTTGTTTGGCAGTCACATCTAATATGGTTTTACAACTTTCCTCTTTTTTTAGATGAGGATAAAAATATTGCAGAAGGACTGTATCACAAGGTGAAAATACTGTGTTGGGTCATGACTGGACCTCAAAATCTAGAAAAGAAAGCCAAGCATGTTAAGGCCACTTGGGCCCAACGCTGTAATAAAGTACTTTTTATGAGCTCTGAGGAAAATAAAGACTTCCCAACTGTGGGCCTAGAAACCAAAGAAGGCAGAGACCAGCTGTACTGGAAGACTATTAAAGCTTTCCAATATGTATATGACCATTATTTTGATGATGCTGATTGGTTTATGAAAGCAGATGATGATACATATGTTGTATTGGACAATTTGAGATGGCTTCTTTCAAAATACAGTCCTGAACAACCCATATACTTCGGAAGAAGGTTTAAGCCTTATGTGAAGCAGGGCTACATGAGTGGAGGAGCAGGGTATGTTCTGAGCAAAGAAGCTCTGAAGAGATTTGTTGCTGCATTTAAAACAAACAAATGCACTCACAGTTCCTCTATTGAAGATCTGGCACTAGGAAAATGCATGGAGATCATCAACGTGGAAGCAGGAGATTCTAGGGATACAAGTGGTCGAGAAACCTTTCATCCGTTCGTTCCAGAACATCACCTAGTCAGAGGATACCTACCAAAAACATTCTGGTACTGGAATTACAATTACTATCCTGCTGTGGAGGTAAGTCCTGAGGAGCCTGGTATGTATTTTGTCAAGTGCAGCTTATGATGTGCGTGAGCGTGTGATGTGTGAATTAGCATGAGATGGAAGAATTCAAGAACAGGATTTGGAATTTTTTACATATTAAAGCTGAAAAGAAGAGTCTGGTTCTTCAGTAGATTTTTTCATTGTAAAGCAGCAATCTATTTTTATGCTTGCATTCAGCAGCTAAAGCATTTTTGTAGTTTAAACCAGCTGTATGTACTTATTTAGTGTGTCAGGAGGCAGCAGCTCAAGCTAAGGCTGTGCATGGGGGGCTGAGCTGTGGACACTTCCATCTGTAACTGGTTCATAATGGAAATTGCCTCTGTGATCCTGTCCTGTCATACCTGTGCTTGGATAGAGACTACTTCATCTGGGATCAAAATCAAGCTGTATTGAGCAAACTTAGTAAGTATTGAAAGAATGACAGTTACATAACAATTGTTCTCTTTGGTGTCTTTAAATATTTCATCTTAGTTCCAGATGGATTCGAAATATTAGCAACTCTGAATCAAAGCTTCTGAAAAAAGAAACCCCAAAACTGTGCTCCGGAAAAGTGTTCCCAAAGCTGAATTTGACCTATAAAATACAAGTTTTGACAAGTGTGTTAACAATTATCCTATAGCTCTTAATAACGTCAATGAAATCAAGATATTTAAAACAAGATTCTGCAATTACTTGTTACAGCTTTTCTTCAGTAGGAAGTTAGACACTGACAATATTGCCAAACTGTGTAATATGTCAACACACACAGGTGCAGGTACGCACATGTTTTGCTTATATATTCTTTCTGGATGCTGACATAAGTAACTGGCATGTATTGTTTCATATATAAATGTAACTCTTTTAGGCCTGCTTGCTGCTTCTTAGTGCTGTTTAAACACCTGCATCAAAAATTAAGTATAGAAAAGCAGAAAACCTCTGACGTTAATGAGGACAGCTAGTTTTTTCACTGGTTTGATCACAGAAGCAAAAGACTTTGTCAGCTTTATTTTGGAAAGATGTCTTGGCAGATATGTCTCATACATTTTGCTTGCCTAACATTAACTTTTGAAGTATATGTATGACTAATGGTAGTGAATTTCTTACCATAAATCAAATATTTCTTTGAATTCTCTCTGGATCTTTAATCCAGGGCATGCTTTGCTGATTGTTTTGCTTTGTCTTGTGTTTCAGGGTCCTGGATGCTGCTCCGATCTAGCAGTTTCATTCCACTATGTTGACTCTGTGACTATGTATCATTTGGAATATTTGATTTATCATCTTCGTCCATATGGGTATTTGTATAGGTACAATCCTGATTTGTCAAAGAATCCAGAAGAGCAGAGCAAAAATGAAGCACTGGAGGATAGTCAAAAGCTAAAGCAAAAAATTTCTGAGAGCTAATTGGACTTTGAAAATACCAAAAAGAAGCCAGTACAATGACTAAGAGTCTCCTCAAACTTGTGCATGAAGCTTGTGGACTGAAATTACTCCTGGTGATTCTTATTTCAAAAATCAAGTTGGCAGCACTTCTTGTCACCCTGTGTACAACAGAGTCTGGTGCTAGCTCTGACTGCTTGGGATAGGGTGACCTTGCAGCCCTGCTCACACAGATTTGGGGCCCTTAAGCTGTGAAATTGGAGGATGCTCTGGTACAATAATATCTGGAAGAATTTGTGTAAAAACCATAGTGGACAGTTTCAGAGATGATTCTACCCTATTCCTGTTCCTTTTTCTGTTCTCCTCTATTTCCTTTCCATTAAGTCAGTTCTAATATTAGAAATTGGATGCTGCCCAGTCAAACACTTCACGGTGACTTTCTGAAGTATTCTCAACATCTTGAAGTTACTTTGTGTACCTTGACCTAAAAGTAAGGCAGAGACACGGAATTAGACTCTCCAATCTGCTTTGCCTTAACAACAGAGTGGCAGAATTTCACCCAAATCTGAATTGTTTCAGAAACAGAATTCACTGCTATGAATTACTTATAAAGTTTTAAATTCCATTGTGCAAAACAATATGAAATTTTTGGGGAGGAATACTCTTCTGGAGAGAAACCAGAAATAGTTACTGTTGTTTAAATTGCTGAGGTGATGCAAGCTGCTTACATATTTGCCTGTGGCTTTTTCTTTTTTCCTTTTAATTACCTTATCCTTTTGGTTGAATGGATATAAAAATTTGTCTTAGCATTTCTCAGCATAATGTAGATGCTTATGAAAATAGAAGTCTGTCTTCCATCCCATCTGCCAAAAAAGCCAGGAAGAATAGTATCTTAGTGAAGTTGCATTGTAACAACTTGGTTTCAGCCACTATTATAATTAGTTTGTTGCCATTTTAATTTTCACTGGAAGTTAAAATTTTCAGGTACAGAAATGTCCTATTTTAAAACTGCACCAAAGCCAGTTTATTTGGTTGAAGTACTTAATTTCACTTTTCTGAACATTTTTTTCTTTCACTGTAAAAAATTTTTCTGTTTCTGCTTCTTTGTTGTGCAAAGTGTTAAATTATTCTTTTTTCACTGTTTTTGAAGCTGAAGTATGTAGTTATTCAGGTAAGCAAGCCTGAATGCAGGAATCTCTCAAAGTGCATTACCTTTCTCCACTACTTCATAAGAATCTCTGCCTTTTAACTGGAAACACTTTCTTGGTGTGGGACATAATAGGTGTTTTAATTACTGATATTTTTTCAGAGGCCAAATGTACGTTTTATAGAGTTAATATAAAACTTTCTGGTTTTCTTCTTTTCAAATTGAGTGAATAGCAGTATGGGGAATGGGATTAAGCGTGACATGTAGTGTTTTTATTTCACACTTGAACAAAAGTTTCTTAATCTTTTTCTTATTTTTCACCTTCATCATATTGATGAATTTGGACATAATTACCTCCAGTCATTGTTTTGAAAAGGGCACATAGTGATAGCAGACAGCCTCATTTACTACTGCTGTACTTCACAATGTTCCTGGAAGATGATGTTACCATAAAGTACTGGATTTTTTTTTTCCAAAGGTAGTTCTAGTACAGATTTGAGTTCTTTCTGTTATCCAGTGGTGAAGTCATGATTTTCTTTCTGACCCTTGCTCTGCAGCATGATGGTAATTACTGAAAGCTCATGGTGTTGAAATGCTGCGTACATCTTCTCTGCCTGAATGCAGGCCAAGTTCATCTATCAAGTATTGGTTAAATAGCTCCTGCAGGGTTAAGTCTGCTGGTCCTTATGAGCAGCACTGCTTCTGAAGTACTGGTAGGGACACAAGCTTTATTTTACATCAATTGACTTCAGTAGAACATTGTAACTGCATTGGTTTAAAAAAGGAAAAGGTCTCCAGTTAGCTCTAGTCAGAGGGATGCTTGTCCAGAGGACAGTGGGTATTAACATGCTGAAAGGTGCTTCTTCTCTGAGCTAAGTGTTTATCCCACATGCAGCAAAACCAATCATATTGCAAAATCCATATGGAATTGATAACTCCAATGGCATTGTTCAAACAATGCAGTTAAAATATTCAGGAATACTTAAGGAAGTTATAAAATGAAATTGAGATCCCAACCTAACCTCTTGTAAATTCAGCCCATGTAGAAGATCTGTTGAACTACTTTACAGTTCCTTTATTTCTGCTTTCTTCTTCAGTTCATCCATGGGGATTTAAAGATTTTCTACCACCACAGGCAGAACTAATCTTGCATATTTTCTGCAGATTTGTGTCGTATGTTTGCCCTGTGTTGTCCTGTGGAGCAAAATCATTTCCTCTTCATGTTCCTTACTGTTCTGACCATCCTGTCTCTGGCGTTGCAGTTTCATCTAGCATAAGTCTCAGGTGGAAGGAGGAAGCAGGATGTTTGAGCTCCACACAGGTTGTTTGCTGGGGTAACAAGGTAAACCAGCCACTGCTGAGCTCAGGGTGAAACCTTTTCTCAGCAGCAGTTCTAGTTCTTATCTGCTGCCCAGCTGAGGCTTGTGGGTTTAGCAGAGCAGGGCAGGAATATCCCTTTCCACAAAATGTGCAGGACCTCAGAGAGACTGGAAAAGTAAAGGAGTGAGCTCCCTTTCTGAAGGGAATAAGGCTAAGGACATGCTACCTTGTGATAAATGGGTGGCCTAGCTGGAGAAATAAGTAGCCTTTTCTTCAAATGTCCATTCTTTGTTTTAAAGTGTCCTTGTGCATAGGCCTTCGAATCCATTTCTTTTGCCTTCATAACAGCACTGCAAAGAATTTTTTTTCTTTCCAGACAAACTAGAAAAGTATCAGGTTTTGCATTCTGTGATTATAACAGAGACCTGTTGTTCTCTGTTGAATTGCATTGCCATAACCATGAGCTGATACCTCTGGAATAATTGGTTTCTATCTCACTGCCTTCAGAAGCCTCAGTGGACATGGTTGGAATGTGAACAGTTTGTATAATTTTCACATACAATATTACACTAATATTAGTAGTCTGCTATTTCACTCTCAGGTCTTTGTGCTTTGAGAAAGTATTTATTGAGTTTGAGAATTTTTGCAGCCCAAGGAGACGGTATTTCAGATGGAGAGACTTTCTGAAGCACAGCAACATAGGCTTACTTAGGCCGTGCAGATTATTGCTTTGTGGTTTGGATTCTGAAAGAGGTTTCTTAATTTTATAAAACCTGAAAGCACCATAGTGATTTAAATTACCCATCTAAAAATTTTGAACTATTTTCTTTAAATTACTAGGCACTGGATGTGAGATTGTCCTCTAGTGTGACAGAGTAACATTTTAACCCTGTATTACGTGGTTTCACTTCAGAAAGATTTAGAATGGCAAGAAGTCACTTTCTGATCACTGGTCTTAATCAGAGGAGAGTATTCGTGTTTATTTGCAGAGGAGAGTATTCAGAAAAAGAGCAATTTTAATATTCTTTCACTTCCAATTCATTTTTTTGCAGTCTGTGTTATTTAGGAGGTTACATGCTGCTGATGTTTATACCATCTCTCATTTTGTGGAAGCTCCTTTCACAGAACTTTTGTCTTTAAGGACACTTTCTTTGTTTTGCTTTGGTGGGCGATGTATGTTAAAAATCACTCTTCAGCTGTTGCTTCTTTGTTCTGTTATGCTTGCAGAAGTACAAATTTCAGTGAGTAGCTGATAGACCTGTTATAAATGCTTTGTTGTCTGAGCAGGGTGTTTTGTCCTTGTGTGACAGAGAAGTGTGGGTTATTTCTCTGCTGTACCTGCTACTGATGCTGATAATGCACACACAGATAAAAATAGACCCTCAATACAGGACCACTGGGAAAGGCAGTTTTGTCGTTTTTCTGTCAAGAAATCTTCTGTGGAACTCCAAAAGTGTAATTTGCTTTGTTTTACCATATTGTATTTAAAATACTCCACAAATGTTGTTAATAGTCTAAAAGAATTGAATATTGCTGCTGGACAGTATGCTCCACTTAAAACCTGTGAATGTTTCACTTTGCAGTTATAGGTAGTTGTGTTCCTAATGGCAGATAAAATTGGTGATTTGTCTGGAATGGTCACCATAAAGATTTGTTTCTTAAATACCTTCTTTGAAGTGCCTTTGACCAATTTTTAGCATCAAAATTAAGTTGAGAATTGAATAAATAAAATAAGTTATCTCATACACAGTTCATGTCTGTCTTCATTTACCCTTCCTGCATGCCAGTAGTGTTGCGTAGCAGCACCGTTTAGTCTAATAAAAAAGTTCTTACTTCTTCTCTAGGGTGGGTACAGGAAATTCAAAAAGCTTTTCTCACTTGTTATGATTCTAAGATTCTATATTTATGCTATTAACAAAATAGTAAGCTACCCGGACAACAAAAATAGTAGATTTTTAAAGTGTAAAATGTGTAAGTGCTCATACCAGATTCACATAAGCAGGCAGCTGTTTCTGCATTGTCCTGATTCTTCAGCATCTCCAAATTATTACAGATTCCTGAGTGAACTGACTACAACTGATACCTCAGAAATAAAGCAAAGCTGTTCAAAATTAACCACCTTTAAAAAAAATAATTATTTATTCTTTCAGTAAACCTCTTATTTCTGAAAAAAAAACCTGTTAAGATTTAAAAGTTGTGCTTTCTAACCTAAATGTTTGTGCAGAACAGCATCCAGCAGTAAAAGTGCTGGCACTTAGGCAGCTGGGAGGTGTCTTTACATCTGGAACTCTGGTTGCTGGACAGGGTGTTGGCACGAGCACAGCACAGCTGTGTGTCATTACCTTAAGTACTGTAATAGACCCTGCTAATACTATTAACCTGGATTAATTAACTGTTTCATTTCAAAGTGCAGGAAACGAGTGACAGCCTGTTTAACTGAGCTCAAAAGCTGGGATATTTAAGGGAACAAGAGCCAATTGAACAGACCATAAAAGCTCCTTTCAAGTTTCAGGCAAAGGTTATGCTTTTATGTGGTGCTGCTGCTGTAACTTTCCAATTGTCAGGATCAGACTACATCCAGCACATTGCAGGGCACTGCAAGTGCTGGAGCAAAGCGAAAGCTACAGCTGCTGCTCTGGAGAAAAACTGTTTCATAAGTGTGGGTTTGCCTTATTTGCTTTTTGTTGTTTTTTTTTTTTTCTTAATTAATATATAACAGACTCACCCATTTGATTACCAGAAGTTGTAGGCACAGTGAAATGTCCATAAATGACGGTAAGCTCTCGTAGCCAGCTCACAGAAAGCTTCACGGGCTCAAGGGAATTTTCCTAGAGCTCTTCCCTTTGCACCAGTGCCAACTAAAAAGTAAGTAAACATTTTACACCCAGGAACTGCTAAGTTTGTTCTAAGCTGCAGGGACGATAAGCCTCTCTAGTGCTCATTCCAGCTCTTGCTCCTGAATGTTTAGCAGCCTTTCTTCTTTCTAACCATGTTTCACCTTAATGAAGCCCTTCCATGTGTTCCTGAAATTTGGTGATGAGGAGCTTTTTCTGACAATATGTGGAGTAAGTGAGAAAATCAGAGCTCTGCAGTGAACGTTTTCATTGTTCCACATGTAAAGAAATTTAACACAGACTTGGGAAAACAGATGGATCGTGGGATCTCACTTCTAGGTTAGGATGATATTTGGCATTTCTAAAGGGAAAGTGGTTGTTTAATTCAGAAATGTAGCCCAAGGTCTTCATTTTTTTTTTCAGCTTTCTAATATATAGCCCTTCAAGACTTCTTTAAATGCCAATAAAAATAAACTGTAAAGACGTTTTTGTCACTGGTTAGTAAAAAGAACATTGCAGGGAGGCTAATTCTGTGTTTGTTAACACTGGAATTTGGACCTGATGTGGTTTTGAGCTGTGCCCCACATACTCTCCTTTTAACTCTCCTTTTAACTCTTCAGACTTCTTCACTCCCCTGTTCTGTTGTGAATAATGCTCCCCCTTTGTTGCAATACTAAAAGACAAGTACAGGCCCTTTTTTTCTTCCTCCCCTAGAAATGCTCTTCTGTAAGTTCTCTTTTATTTAGGGAGGCTGAAGCCTCAAGTTCTGGAGCCTGCACTGTACTGACCAAAGTGTCATTAAGTTCTATGTTACACACCTGTGGGGATAAGAAAGTGTCAATTCTTTTGCCATAGCTAAGATGTTCCATTCTCTGGAGACTTGATTTGTCTTTTAAACATTCCCATCTTTTTCCCTTCTGTTTAGTTTCCTTTTTCTGTCAGTAGTTGCCCCACCTGATCTGCAAAGTGCTGTTTGAGGAGTACATGGTACCAGCTGGAGCTGAAGGCCGTGTATGAACCCACAGAGAGACCTGTCTACAGTAAACTTACTGACTTACCACAGGTTGGTTTTAAAGTCAGCCTAAAGCCAATCACTTACAAAGCAAAAGTTAAAACCAGGTTTGATCATTTAGTGCGTAAAATACTTCTAAATATTTACTTATATAAACTCTGCTTTACTTAAGTAGGTATGTAAGTTTGCAGTACACTTCTTCAGTTGTACAACACCAAACTGGGGTGTCTGTGAGCCCACCACTTTGGCATCTTCAAGTCAAAAAAGCTGGTTTGCTTCTCTGAATTTCCAACCTGGCTTCCAGCAGCTCCTCGGCACCTTCTCGTTCCTTTCTCCTCCTAGGATAAAATTCTAAGTGACTGCAAGGAAAGGAGATTTGTCAATAGCTTCGATCACCTAAAGAACCGTATCAGCCTTCTGGTGCTGCTGCTTCCCAGTTCCACCCTGTGCTTTCAGTGTTCCCCAACAGAACTGGATCCTGCATGGTCTCAGGGAGACAAGGATTTGATTCTTACTCCTCCGTCAAAGAACAGATAAAAAAGACTTTGGAATTAATGTGCATTAGTACCGTGCACCTTTAAAACCTTGGACTATGATTTTTGTTGGGTTTTTTTCTTTCACTGTCCTACATGAATACTTAACTGGGAATCACTCAAATGTTGTGCTGTTAAGTGCTGGCTTCCTGCTTCCTGCCCCTGGAGATGGAGAGCATAAGTTTTAACATAAATGTTAACTTAAGGCCAAGCGAGTACTTGGCAGAAATCAAAACAAATAGATATTTCTCTAATTAATTTTATAAATGAACGTTTTATTAAATCTAGTTAAATGTGGGAGTACTGCTAAATGTCTTTGACTATTTCTCAAGTGAAGGATATGGCTGCAAACTGGAGCCTATATCCTTCCTAGATTTTTAATCCAGATGAGCACTCTGCAGGGATTAATCCTAAATCCAATGAGAATCACACCTGAGGATCTGAAATTTTTCCCGGCACAGGAGAGTGCTTCACCAGCATTTGACCATTTACCATTGAAAACAGCAGGTTTCACATATTCCACTGCAGGCTCTGTTGAAATCATAGCTGAAACATGGTTAGTGTTTCAAGGACAGGTAGGGTAATCATGTCTAAACCAAATTTTCAAGCATCATTTAGAAAAACAAACTGGTGTTCAGAAGCTGGCAACGCTTCCCTAGGGACAATGAAGGCTTTGTTCCTATTTCTGTTCAGTGCTACTCAGGTTTTTTTTTTTTTTGCAGAGAATAGGTGGTGTCTGTTTACCCAGATTAAAACATCATTTGTCAGTCTAATTAACAGCATCCTGCTTTTAAACTATTTCCCTGTCAGCCAGGTTGGGCTCTATGCACTTTATCTTTGCCAGCTTCCAAAGCTACATTTCATATATCTTGTTGAGACTCATTCAAGGAAATATTTCCGAAAAGGCACTGGATGTGTCTTCTTTTTGGGTAAGCTTCATGATGTCTAAATGCAAAAATTGTCTTATCAAACACAGAAGTTGTCTTATCAAATGCAGATCTGAATATTTACAAATTCATACTGTTCCCCCTGGGAGAAGTTTCATGCATCAGCTCTATCTTCTTCCTTTAAAACTATACAAAATCAGCATTTGAGTCTCATTAGTAATCGTACAACTACTAGTACTTTCTCCAGGAGAATAAGTTAGATTCACAGAACCTTGATTATTTCATATAAACCTATTGTAATTGCACAAAAAACCCAGTTGTGCCAGTCCATGTGTTGGCCAGCACTTCTGGTTCAAGGAGTGACAGCAACACCAGCTGAGAACCAGAGCCTTACAGAGGTCTAGTGGCTCTCTGGTTTGATCTGGTCTTTGCAGCAAACAGGTTCAGTGTTGCTGAATTTTTGTTTGTTTGTTTGTTTTGTTTTGTTTTGTGAGCCAGAGTTGTAGATTTTACACACACTAATAAAAGCAAAAGCTTTCTAAAAGATCCATAGGTACTGGTGGTGAGCTGCCACCCTGAACTCTCAGTCTTTGTGAGCCTCAAAGAAGAGGAGGGAGCGTGAGTTTCTCTTACATGTTGCATCTAGGAATTTTATTCTGCACATCAGGGCAAAATAAGGAAAGTATTACAAATGTTTAACAGTATGAGGAAAAAAAACAAACATGAAAGCATGGTTGGAAAAAATTTGCTGTGTCCTATTAGCCACACATATTTGTGGGCTAGATGTCTGGGCTCAGGAGAGACTGAGAAAGCTGTTGCAGCATATAAATGAACCAAAAACATTAGCATATTTCCTATGGCTTTTGCAGTTAAACAAAGGTTAATTACACATGTTCAGCTGGACCACCTAGTCCTTTGACTTTTAAATATATAATTGTGTATGTAGGAGTATTGTTTCTAAGATGAGCATAAGGTAAAGAAATGCTGGTATGAGGAATGTGCACATCCCATGCTAGTTATCAGTCAGTAGTGGAGAGATTCTAAAACAACTGAAGAGAGAATAATCCCTTTTTGATCTTACACTTTTGTAATGTGCCTGGATGGCTGAACTCCAAAATGTTTCAGCAGGAGCACCTCATCAAGGGAACACCCCCACAGTGGGTTTTCTGTACAGCTGCAGTGCTTCTAACTTCCTGCTACCAGTCAGCACATTCTGTATTTTATACCTGCCTGACCTCTCCCCCTGACTGACCTCAGGAGCTTTGGACTTTTCAAGAGGGTCAGGTTTAAGATGAGACTCACTTCCCTAGAATATTTGCCTGTATGCAGGAGTATAGAAACTTGAGTAATGCAACCTGACCTCGTAGTTGACTCTCCTTTGAGAGGGAATCCTGAATGGACTGGATGATTTCTGTGATCTTTTCCTGCCTGAATTATCCTGCAATCCTGAAAATGTCTTGTCAGCTTTGCACATGTTTTGCACCTCCATGTTTTACCTTCTGCTCCCCCATGTCTTGTTGTCTTGCTAGTCCCTGCTGCTGCTTTGCATTCAGCTCCCTTCTGCAGCCCAGCTCCCTTCTGCAGCCCCTGCCTGACCATCAGCAGTGCTGGATCGTGCCCATCTCGCCCTTTATAAGCCTTCATGTTCTCCCTTTCCTTCCAGAGAAACAGTGGTATTGTGAAAATTCTGCTTATCAAAGCATTTCTTTATAGTCCCATATTATAGAAGGGTGGTTAAACTATCATCTTTTGTGTCTGTGCCATTTCCATCATGTGGGAAAGGAACTGTTCTGTAAGATTGCATGACTAACTGCAGGCTGAGTTTGCCCTCCTTCCAGTGTTGTGTCCTGGTTAATGCACACTGAAGTTTATGGGTCTAAAGGTCTCTTCTTCTGTGTCTGTACAATCACCATGCCTATTGTTTGCTTGCTTTTCCTTGGTTAACCCTAGTATTGGAACAGTTCCTTTTTCTGCTATAAAAGCTTCTAATCTCTGACAGCCAGGAGGGAGCTGCTGTTAAAAATGACAATTATAGGCAATGTGGGAACAGGATCCAGAATGGTTTTTTCTACTTGGAAGGAATAAAGTGGGGCCTGTGCTGCTTCTAGCACCTGTGAATAACTTAAGCCCAGTGCTTACAAATGACTTGTAATTCTTAAAAAGCACATGCATAAAGAACAGGAAATAAATGCAACAAGGCAGGAAACACTTCCCCTTGATGTTCAGTTCAGCATTATGCTGATATTTAGCATTTCACTGCTGTTTCACAAATACATCTGCTCAGTATTACAGCAGGAAGCAAGCTGGTTAAAGAAAGCACAGTTAAAGAAACACAGCCATTATCCAAAAACTCTATGTTGAGACCCACAGGTGGAAATGTCCGAGCAAATGCTTGCTACCCTGTGGTAACCAGCTGGCAAGTAGACTGCCTGAGGGGAGGTGGAGACCATGGATTCACAGAATACCCAGAGTTGTCAGAGATCCACAAGGATCAAAGTCCAACTCCTGGTCCTGCACAGAAGGAAGAGTCACACCATGTGCCTGAGGGCATTGTCCAAACTCCTCTTAAATTCTGTAAGCCTTGGTACTGTGACCACTTCCCTGTTCCAGTGCCCAACCCTGCTCTGGGTGAAGAACCTTTTCCTAATATCCAACCTAAACATCTCCTGACACAGCTTCATGCCATTCCCATGGGTCCTGTCACTGGTCACCAGAGACAAGATCCGTGTCTACACCTTCTTTGCACCTCATGAAGAAGTTGGAGACCAAGGAGTGCTACTAGCATGTCACAAGTGTGAAAAGTCAATATACATCTGAGGGTGAGAATGACCTGATGTGACTATTTGAAGGAATTTTGTATCACAAATAACTCCTAGATCTGATATTAGTGGTGCCCTCTCCCATTGTACTGGTGTGATAAATAGGCAGTGCTGGAGTGGGCTCCCATTACAGAACAGGATGCTACAGAAAAAAGTCTAAGATAAATGAAAGTAAAAATACTTCCCTGTGCAAAATATAACAAGAAGAAAAAAAAAGAGAGGAGTTTAGTGAAATGATGTTCTGAATGAAGCCTTGTTCTCAGGGCTGTAACGTCAGAAAGCTTTGCAGAGAATGGGTGTGTTGGGCCATGGCTGGTTTGAGCTGACTGGAGGGGCAGGTTCAGCCTGTGCCCCAGGCTGTATCCAGGAGGAGTCATACCAGTATATCGAGGCACAATCCAAAAGCAGGGACTGAAATGTTTACTCCTGTCTCAGACCTCCTGCACCTCCTTGGACACTAGCTCATGAGCTCTGGAGCCCTTCACTTTTTATTGATTGATCGATTGATTGATTGTTAGATTTTTTTTTTCTTGATTTGCTAGATTCAGCAGTATTGCAATGGTTATAGATGAAGTGGGGTTCTGCAAGGGGATTCACAATGTGATTATGGGGTGTGTTGCTCTTTGGCTTTCATACTATGGTACAGTGCATACAAGGCCTTTTTACAGCTGTATTTCCACTTGGTGTAAATACCTTGACCCTGCAATGCTCAGAATCTGGTCTGTGGAACATCCTGTTTACACAACGTTCAGGTTAAGCCAGTTGTAAAACAACTGATGATTTTGCCAAGGAGACCGAGGAGCAGCTGCAGTGGCCAGAAGAAAATGTAAGATGTGAGATGAGTTAAGAGGCAATTTAAGCAGCTTCCACTGCTGAGTTGAGTTTTGGAAGTTGTTACTTCGATATTCCTTCTGAAGACGTGTTGATGTCTTGCTGTTTGTTTTAGAGAGGCATTTTGTTGTTTTCCTCCTGGTGGCACTGCGGGATAACACTGTGGTCCTTGGGGCCCTGTACTGCAGCTGCATCATTTAAGATGCTGGGGTATCTTCTCGCTGACATGACAAGCTCTGTTATGCTTGACTTGAGGACCAGTACAACACCCTTGCTCCATAATAACCTCCAACTTCTTTGATGGGACCTATGTTGGATGATTTTGTCCTTTAAAAACGAAAGATCTTCAATCAGATTATGAATTGTAACCAGATCAGACACATCACTGAGAGTGTAAAGAAATTGTGACAAAGCCTGCTTTTTATGACTGCTAAATTCTCAACACCTCTGCTCAAAGGATGCTTTTCCCTCAGACACATTCACTTCTATCCTATAGAATGTCCAGCAAGTACTGTGACTTTTGATTGACTATATTGTATGGTTCACAGGGAATGAGAATGCAATATTTCTACTTGGAAACATGATTGTTTCCTTCAGGAAGAATGTGGTGCTCCCCCCAGCACTGCCCTCACCAGTATACTTTCCAGTTATTACAGATACTGTGTATTTTGGCAGCCTTTTCTTCAAGTCACTTATGATCTGTTCAGTTATGTGGTGTGCAGACTAAAAATATCCAATCGTAGTTCTCTGAGGGACCTTGAAACAAAAATATTAATCCTCAAACCCAGATTTTATACGTGAATCTCATTAAGTGTTAATTAATTTGAAAATGCTGCCTCTCTGGTCAGCAGAAATATATCTTACCTATTAATTTACAATGTAGTTAAGACTTGATAGAAACTATCCTTTGAGAAAACATGATGCACTAGGGAGTCACCCTGAATGAAGTAAGAAGTAGCTGAAATTGCCAATTATGTCATGAATGTAATTCCAAAGAATTACTAGCTATTTGCTTTCCATGGAAAAATCTGTCCCTGGCCCTAATCCCCACACCCATGCCTGTGTGCTCAAGGCACCCCAGGGGCAGCAGGCAGCAACCAGGCCACACAACCACTGAAATCCTTCTCTGAAATCATGCTCTCCAGTGCTGAGCATCTCCCTCCCTCGTAGCCCCTCTTCCCAACCCCTGCTACTGAAGGCACATCCTGGGGGCCTTTTTGATTTGCTGATCATTTATTTACTGCTCTGTCAGCACAATTTTTACTTCATCTTTTTCTTCTTCTTTATTTTTCTTTTTGTCTTTCCATTTTTCCCTCTAAGGAATGTCTTTGATGGCAACTCCCAAATGAGGAAATGTATTCATCAGTTTTCTAAGGATGTTCAAAACTGCAGTGCAGGAAATGTTGCATATCTTCAGTCAATTTAGGGTAACAGAGAGAAAATTTGAAGATGTAAAAGAAACCGAGGAGTGCAGACAGCAGCATGGTCAATGCAGAGGCAGTGTTACCAATGTCTGAATGAGTGCTAGGGACAGCCAGTGAGTGAACTGGGTTAAGGCAAAAGATGAATTCCATTTGATAGTTGTGAAAAAGAGACTGGTAGAGCTTCTCAAAGTGAAAAGCTGCTGCTGTTCTATGCTGAGCAAAGGGAGTCTTATTTTCCTGTTAATTTTCTGAGTCTTTATCTGAACTCAGAATTAAGGATGTCAGAAAAATAATTTATCTTATAATGATCAGTTCTATAGAAAAGTCTCTGTTATTCATTACTCTTAGCTTTTATGGTTTACAGAATTTGGCCTGGCCTAGCAGCAGATTTAAGGATTAAACTATTCTTACTTCTAAAATTTGCCCGTGACAAAAATAAAGGGTTTGTTTGCCAGTGAAAACTGTGACGCTCTCAGTAATGATCTGGCGTGGTTTTACACTAGTCGGGAATAAAGCAGTGGATGTTTGGCAAGCAGGGCCCTCTCCTGGTTTATTGCCCCATGACACCCTGGAGAAGGCAGAGCTAGGTGAGGAGACACGGGAGCCAATGCTGCCAGTCACTGCTGATGCAGATTTAGAGAAGAGTCCTTTCAGGGGGCACTTACGTGCTTTTCCATGGTTTACTAAATATCAGAGCATTCATTCAGAGTTTGCAGTCTGGAGATACACAGAAAGACCTGAACTGAAAATGATGCTCATTTCAGGATAATCTGATTTGAACAGCATACAACTTTTAAAACAACCTTATAGCCTTCACTTTTCTCTCTTCGCTACAAAAAGTTTAGTCAACTCTACATGAAAGTGGAAAATAAAGCAGTGGTCTTTTGTATAACACTGGTTCAACTGCATTAAAACTAGTCCTTCTGTGCATATTAGAGTAACTGCTTGTTTTATAACCGTGTTAAGTAACAAATTATGTCACTATTTCTACTTACTGAAGCTTGTCAGCTTTACTAGAAAGGTTTTCACTAAACATTATAGAAGATATTGCAAACCCATTAACCTACATCTTCATATTTATTCCCAAACTCATTTTCGCCAGTATTTCTTAGACAGATGCATCTCTTGGTCTGGAGATCTGGAGCTGAACACACAGCTAATGCCATCCCTGAAGCAACTGCCCAAGCACACAAGATTAGAACAGATTTGAAAGACCTTGCAGATTTCTAGTCTCTCTTGCAGTTTCAGTGGGCTTTGCTGCTGTGTGTTTCCAGGTGCAGCTAAATGTAAAATGTTTCTGCCAGGATTAAGGGGATCTTCATAGTATGCATAGTACAAGGTAATACCTTTCAGTTTTACTGATCCATGTCATACAGAAATTAATTGTGCCCTCTGAGGTTTTTTGAGTGATCGTCTTGTTATTATATTGCCATCATTTTAGTTCTGGGTATAAGAACAGAATGGGTCTGCTCTCAGTTTTTTGTTTTGTTTTTTTTTTTAATTTCTAACTTGAAACTTATTTTTAAAGGCCAGATTTTTGGGAAGAAAAATTAAAAACTCTTAAACTCTACTTCGAGCACAGCTTTTCACAGAATTAGGTTTGCAGACTATTTGCTGCAAACAAGTTCATTTTTCAAAGTACATCCTCTAATTTATTTACAAATTCTGCAAGAAATTGTTTGAACATTTCAAGAGTTGTCCACACTGTCTGTGTAGATTCTATTCTCTTGTTTACAAAAAAAAAATTATGCTTGACCCTTTATCAAGTATTACTTTCCATTTTAATCATGTTTGTCATTTTTGCTTTTAACAATATGCTCATATAGGCTTATGGCTAAAAGCAGAAAGGATATAAGTAAACATTAATATACATCTTTCAGTGCTTTTCCTTTTTTTAGTTTAGTAGCATATATTAAAGTATTAGAGTGAAATAACTATTTTTTTTTAGCCCAGAGGCCCTGAGGAATTGAAGTGTACTGACTAGCCTAAAGAACATGAAGTATCCTGTTTTTAATGTAATTCTAAGGGAAAGTCCAACCTTTATAATTGAAACTATTATACTGATGTTAATCCAAGTGTGCTTTAATAATGGAAAAAACCCCTCTCTAATTACCCATAGTTGTGTTACTGGCATTCCAAAGAAGAACTCTAATCAATGGGAATCTTTATTTATGTCTCTAAATGCTGTATTAAGAGTGCTAATTTCAGGAACTACTTACTACTGGTTAAAACCAGAGCATATTTTATTCTTTCATGAGACTAAGAGACCTTGGTCATTTAAAATTAAGTGTAAACACTTTTGACATTTTAATCCTAAAAACAGAATCTCATTATTCCCATGTGCAGTAGTATCAAGTTATTGCAAATTTGGAGGGAAAAGGTATCTTCCTGTCTGTGTGTGTGTATGTGTGATTGCAAGTTATTGCCATGGTGTTGCAGTTAACATACATTATACAGGAACCTGGTTAATGTGCAGACCATAGTGGGCAAAGAAGTAAAGCATAGCAGTAATAATTCCAAGCTAACACATCATTTTGGATTCTTCTCAGCCAGTTCTTCCTCAGTACACATGAACTTCCAGCTTCAAAAATTCTCAACAGAAGTAATTTCTAGAATAAATAAGAAATTGTTTAATTTTTCTGAAAAGTTTTGAAAAACACACTCTGCATCTCAATAAAATTTTCCTGTACTGAAAGTTGAAATAGAGTATTTAATGCAAGTGATTTGGGATGAGTTTTATGGCTTTTGTAAAGGCAGTTATGCACTACTGATAAGTAACCTCTCTCTGAAGGCCACGCCTCAGTCACGAAGCATATGGATCTAAGATAGTCAGTATTGCCTGACTGGATTTCCAAAATGTAAGGTCCCTCCCCACAGGAAAACTGCACTGATTTGAGAGGGACAGTCTTGTAAGTCGTGAAAAGAATAAAACAGAAAAAGGGGATAAATGCTCAGTGGAGAGATGTCACTGAGGGATGGGGGCCATAGTCTGTCCTACTCAAGATAATCAGTGATCTAGAGAAGGGAGTAAATAGGGAGGTGACAAAGCTGGAGTCGGTGGCAATATCATGTTCCTCTAAAGTAGTTAAGTACAGTAGTAAAGTAGTAAAGAAAAGGAGTGACTGCAAGAAATTGCAGAAAGACCTTGTTATACTGACTGCATAGGCTATGAGTTGAAAAGGAAAACTGAGGTTTTATTAATATAAAATAAAACATAAGCAGGAAAAGAGGTCATTGAGGGGAGACCTGAAGGCGACAACTTACTTATTCATCAATCAACACAGGTTTCTCGACATTCTTTTTCTGTTTCAAATCTATTGTTGTTACCATTGCAACCTCCATACCAGAACTGGCCACAAGAATTGCCACTCTTGTCATAATACCATTTCACCACGTAGCTCCAACAATCCCCTGGTTTCATAGGTTCCAAGCACCTTGGATCTGAAAGTGCATCAGTAAAAGTTAGCTTGGATTCCAGGAATAAGCTATGTTATCTTAGAAGTGCCTCCTTCAGTAAGAAAAGCATCCCTTTTGTCTTCTTTCTTGTAGTGCCTGGCCAAATTCCACTTCCACTAATGACTTATCTGAACAGGCCTAAAAAAAATGCAGGATCAGTTGGAAACAAGACTTCCTAAATCCTGATGAAAGAATCAAGCTGCTATTTAAATACCTAAGCATGCGGTTGGTACACAACTGAGTATGAAAACCTGTCTCTGACTGTGTGTGATGTCTGTAGACAGAGCACCCAGAAATACAAAAAATAAGAAAATCTAAATTATATTGGAAGAGGGAGTGGGGTTTGTTTATCACTTTTTGGTACAGACTTGCTACTGTGGAGAGTATTTCTTACTCACTTTTTTGGGTTGTTGCTGTCTGTGTTCGCCACACAGCTGGCTGGTGATCTTCAGCAGCAGTTCCAGCAAAGAAAGGACTGACAACTGGTCTCTGGGGTCTGATTGCAGACACGTTATAAACTGGGGGAAGTTCTGATTGTCGGCGAGCAGAGGTGTTCACTGCGTGGTCCTGAGCAGATGGCAGAGGCTCAGTGTGTCTGGGCTGTGATGGACTATGCTGCAAAACGAGTCAAAATCTTAAATTCTGTCTGGGCATAGATGCTATGACAAAAAAAAAATTGATAGAATTATACAGGAAACTTTTGCTAAGCAATGTGTTAAAAAATACTATTAAAAGCAGGTTGGTTACTGTGATTACTCAGTATGGAGACATAATTTTCTGACAAATTAAGCAAAGTAATACCTTTGATTTAACCACTAAGCTGAATTCATTGAATTTAAACTACATTCCAGTCACTACTTAGTCTGCAATACAAATGAAACAAAAAATGGGAGGAAATTTTTGGGTAAATTACACTGCTTAATATCTAGTCCACTCACTGGACATAATCTTATATCTTTAATGTGTCCTATTTCTGGCTAACAGCCAGTCGCTAATCATCAGAATTTTAGAATTTACCTTAATAGAAGTATTAAGCAGATCCCTGGAAATGTGTAGAGAAAGATAATTAACAAAAGCAAAATCTGCCTAGTTTCTACTGTGTAAATTTAAGTAACATGAAAATGTGTTTTACCTTTGGCCCTTGAGGTCCTGGGTCTCCAATCTCTCCTTTGGCACCTTTGCTCCCTGGATCACCTTTATCTCCACTGTCTCCCTAATTTAAAACAACTGTATTCAATACAGTCCTAGCTCCAGTTTTGTTGAGTGTCAGAGCTGGAAGTAAGGTTCAAGGAGTTGTAAAGATAAATTTTCTGGCTCTTTTGTGTTTTTTGGTTTTGTTTGGTTTGTTTGTTTTTTAATTAATGATTTCTTTTGTATGTATTATAAGGAGAATATCTGAAAGCAGGCTCTCAGAGAAAGCAAAATGGGCAGTAAAAGCATCTTTAAGAAATTTCTGTGAAAAATCACCTTAGTTCTGGAGGGGGAGCAAAGACATTTATATGCAAATGTCAAGAATATATAATATTTACTGTTCTTAAATTTTCTTGAACTCTAAAACTGCACATAAATAAATGCCTTATGCACTGTGCACCTTGCACAATAGAAATGTAAGAGTTTTAACTCACTTCTAAGATTTAAAAGACCTATAAAAAACCTGATGACTGTTAGCATTTATTGCAATGGAGAGGCATTATTGACCTATTTCTTTTGTAAATGTTTGTTCTCAACAAGTAAGTTCACTCTAACTTTAAAAGTTTTTTTCAAACACTTTGGTCTCATCAAATGACATGTTATTTGCACATTAAAAATGAATGGTGAAATAAAGATGGTAAAATATTTGAATTCAAATAAAGACACATATTTAAAAAACATTTGACAACTGTTACTTCTTTACTCACTGGGTGACTAATTCCTTCTGTAGGAAGCACATCAATCTCTGAGGTGGTCATTTTAGGTAACTGGCTATTAGCATCTTTCCTGGCAATTTCTGATTCCAGACTCGGAGATAAAATATATTTTCTGGTGTACACTGCAGACTCGTTCTCACAGATTTTGGTGATCAGTTTATTTTCAAGGGCTGAAAAGATTAATGAATGACATTTTTAAAGGGTAATGAAGTCACAATGATTCAGAACAAGCTTTTAGTGCAGTATTAGCCTGAACCTTTAATCACAATGACTTGTGAAAGACCATCTTTTGTTGTTAAGTCAAAATGCAAATGATAACTAACATAGTCTCTGAATTATTTTATTTTAGTGCCATGTCATCCTTTTAAGAAAAATCAGATAAAAATAACAAGTCCCTCTAGAAAGTAGAGGTCATAGTAGAGAAGAAAAAAACCTGTCAAAAAATGAGGGTGAAGGAAAAGAAGTGTTTACATGTAAGAAGGAAAAAGAAAAACTGGGCAACAGTTTTCTACTTATTTATAAAAACAAAAAATGCCAGGGACTGGGAATACTTTTTATGTTGAATGCTGGAGTCTGAGTCAAAACCTTAAATTTCATTCCAGCAGGAACCAGATCTTAGCTTGGATTCTTCTTAACACCTTCAATCCAGACTTAACTTCATTCACAGTCTCAGCATAGCAAAATAATTTTATGCTCAGGAAAAGTATAGGCTGGTCTGCAGTTAGTCTAGGTCAATATATCTTTTTTTTTTATGTGTCACTATAGATTTCCACTGGATTTTCTCTTGATTTCACCCACAGCCACAGATTTTTTTCAAGCTACATACATTGAAATATACCATGTCTATCATATCCCATTCCCTCATTTGTGGCTCCACCATTTTTTCCCTGAAATCAGGGTGAAGGCATAGGTTTCCTTATGGCTTTCAGAAAAAAAAAAAACAACTGAACAAACAAACAAAAATAAAGAGTGCTTGTAAGAGAGAGTGGAGGGATTCCAAGACTGTCAAGACCCAAAAGAAAGACGAGAGAGAGAGTTCGAGATATTACGCCAAAGTGGAAGGAAATCTGCATCTCTGTCGGATGAAACTATAGGCAAGCACAAAGGACTGTGAAGAAAGGCTGATGCAATCTGTCACAAAAGAAGAGTATCCCAAAGAAGATCTGGGCTTAGAAAACTGATGTTCATTGTGGTTTATTGCTTCTGCAAGAGGTAAAAATTTGGCAAAGGTTTCATTTGGCCAAAGACGACGTGAAATCATCTTTATGATTTCACATAAAGCTTTACTCAAAAGATAAATAAAAGCTGCCACTCAGCAGGCTGCCTTGCCTGGCATTGGGAGAGCCAAACTCCCTTACATGCTCATTTCCAATTTCCTCTTACTGAAATAGTTTCTTTTACCTGAAAGTGTTACAAAGTCGTCTATCTGGTAAACATGTTCTTCATCGGGGTCTGTCGCGATGAGCTGCATTTCTTTCAGGAAATCATCATAATGAGGATGAGTCCTTTGAACAATCCCAATGACAAATATCTCAATATTTGTAGCATGGGCGTTTCTTACTTCAGCACTCAGGTTGACTTCATCACGACTGTCCGCCTGTCCATCCGTTACTACAATAGCCACCTTCCTTACTGCCGGGCGCGCCGCCTGGAATAAGAGAACGGCTTCCTTGATAGCAGAAGCTGTGTAGGTGCCTTCTCCTAAGTAGGACATCTTGTCAACAGCTGATTTCAGGTGCTCTTTGCTTGTGTATTGCTGCAGAGAAGATACCAGTTCCACTCTGTGGCTGAAGTTGATAATGCCAATGCGGGTTGTAGCTTGGTTGGCCGAAACCTTGTCAATGAATGTTTTCATAAAGGTTTTGATAATATTGAAGTTCTCTGGTCCAACACTTTCTGAACTATCAATGACAAATACTATTTCCAGTGGTGTTACTCTACACTTGATACCACAACCTAGAAGAATAACCATTTCAGACATTTTATGAGAAACCACCTTCAAAAAAAGAATTGAACTCATACATCAGATTCACAGTCAGTTAAAACTCAGTTAATGAATTCTTTTCTAGTTACTGGTACTGATCACAGACCAATAAAACAGAGCTGGAGTGAATTATTTTAAGTATAGCTCTGGTAACATAGTGAGCATTGTTTTCATATCAATGGTATCCTGACATAAAACATGTCCTGACACAAAACATGCAGAAGAAAAATCCACTCAGTCAATATAAATTCACTGTGTTTTACCAGAACTATTTTTTTTTTTCCCATACTGGAATGCTTACCACATATTTCATTGATAAGTCTGATAACCTCTTCTCTCTGAAAAAGAGTATCAATTTGTTGTGTGTTTTAGTGTTAAGAATGCTGAAATATTTATTTATTTACAAAAATGCAGGCAAAGCAATGTCTCATAAACAGCCTTCTGTAAGATCACATAACCTTTAAATAATTTTCCCAGATGAACTATTATTGCTTCAAATAATTTATTTACATACTTACCGTAAGACTAGGTTCACCTTTTCTTCCCTCAGATCCCTGGAAATGTGTAGAGAAAGATAATTAACAAAAGCAAAATCTGCCTAGTTTCTACTGTGTAAATTTAAGTAACATGAAAATGTGTTTTACCTTTGGCCCTTGAGGTCCTGGGTCTCCAATCTCTCCTTTGGCACCTTTGCTCCCTGGATCACCTTTATCTCCACTGTCTCCCTAATTTAAAACAACTGTATTCAATACAGTCCTAGCTCCAGTTTTGTTGATTGTCAGAGCTGGAAGTAAGGTTCAATGAGCTGTAAAGATAAATTTTCTGGCTCTTTTGGTTTTGGTTTTTTTTTTTTTTTTTTTAATTAATGGTTTCTCTTGTATGTATTATAAGGAGAATATCTGAAAGTAGGCTCTCAGAGGAAGCAAAACGGGCAGTAAAAGCATCTTTAAGAAATTTCCATGAAAAATCACCTTGGTTCTGGAGGGGGAGCAAAGACGTCTGTATGCAAATGTCAAGAATATATAATATTTATTGTTCTTAAATTTTCTTGAACTCTAAAACAGTCTTTACACTGGACCTAGCCTTACCCTAGACTTAAGGAGAGATAGAACTGCCTCAGATCAGCCACTGCACTGAGACTCACACCAGCTCTGCATAAAAGCCAAATGAAAACCTGTGAGCTTTCAAAGGACAAACAAAGAGGCATGCTTGGACTGTTAAATCCATTGGAAAATACAATGTTTCACATTTAGAAGCAATTCTGCACTTTTCCCCTCAACTAACCAGACCTTTTAACTTCCAAAAAGTGAGAGGGTTCAACTTTATGGGACAATTTTCACACCATGCAGGAATGAAACATTGTAAATAAGATCCAGGTTCTAAATTAGACACTTTTAACACTTTTCTTCTTTAGAAGAAGACTGTGCTGGACAGTTTTTTACTTTTCTGTGGAAATTACTAACCAGTTTACATTTCACTTGAAATCTTAAAGCTTATGAATTTATCTAGATTACTGTCCATTTTGATGTTATTCCTCATTACTGCCCAGCAAATGGAATCACACAGGTGACTCCTGTGTTATAGCCTTCACTGTGGTGATTGTTACCAGTTTTAAAGAACCCTTTTGACTTGATCAGTCTGATTCTGATCTTATTCAAACCGGTGTAAATCTCAAAATTGTGCATAGCTCCTTCACAGCATTAAGAAAACCAGTTTCAAATAAGTAAGGTCTTGGAAGACAGTTTTTATTCTATTTCACCAAATCATAATATCCAGCAAAGGATATTACTTTTCATTACCTGTCGATGAATTGAATCTAATATCACCGAAGTTAATGTCAGCATTAATAATAATGGCAAAGCAAATATGATTTGCTGACTGTGGTGATGATGCAACTTTCTTATACTTAAATATACTAAAACCTGATATTTTTGGTAAATATATGAAATTCCTGCTGAACGAAACCATTCCTTTTCATGTGTGACACATCTGCTAAAGTAATAGCAAACAGAAAAGTGAGTATTTGGAGAGATTTACATTGGGTCACAAAGATTAATCAATATACAAAATGAATATGAAGATCAGTGAAAATATTGCAGTTATTATTATAATATTATGGCATTTGGAATGTGAGTGAAAACAGAACTAGGAGGCAGAAATTTGAATCTTTGTGAAAGATCTTGATATTCACATAAAAGCTCCCAAGCTGTTAGATGTGAATAGCTACATGTAGGAAATTCTCACACTTTTTATAACAACCAGGAAGTTAGTGAGGAAAAGACTCAAGCTTGAGCTTCAATCACTGTAGAAAAAAACAAGTCCAGTAGAGCAAAGCCCTTAAATGACATTAATCATAAAGAAATTCCTTTTTTTTTTTTCAAAGCCTGGCAAATAAAAGGACATTTTGTAATACCTGAAAAATATAAAAAAATAAATGAATACACAATTTTAATGACTTAGAATTATTCTCCTGCTAACAGGTATGACCTCATTCTAGATCCTACTTTGTAACCTGATCCTTAATGACTATTAGGATTTTCAAAGACTTCAAAGCTGACAATGAGTAGTAGGTACTTACCTTGCTAGCTATATAAGGTAATGTCTCTGCCTTCCATTTCTCTTCGAAGACCTATCACACCAAATAACCAATAAAGGAAGAAAACCTCCTTCTTTTTCCTTATTGCAAATCTAGGATTTACCTTTCGTCCAGGAAGGCCAGTTCCTATTGATCCCTTTGGTCCAGGAAAACCAACACTTCCTTTTTCTCCCTGAACAGAATATGAAACTTAAGTTTAACTGAAAATTAATGTAAAATCTATGCTATCTCTATTCACTTTACAATACTCTCCATCATAGAGAAAGCCAGATACTTGTACTATGGAATGAAGCACACAATTTTCAAGACAAAAGTGGTCTGAGGCTGGAGAAATAAGCAATTGGCTATGATTCAGAACATGCATGAGAACCTTACAAAATATATAATGAGAAATTTATTCCTGATTAATTAAATGAAAATTTGTCATTTCACTGAAAGAGATGAAAAACAAAAGTAACTTCTCAGAGGCTTATATAATTATTCATCCTGTCTATAAACAGTAAAATGAGATCCAAACCAAAGTTTCTCTAGAAATACACATTAATGACCTCTCTGGGGCAGACTTTTTTCCTGATCTTAAGTAAATAAGAAGACATCTCTATTCTTCACAGCGTGGAAAGCAGAACACCTTTCTGCTGATACTTTAAAAGACAGTAACAGTCCAGTTACAAAGCTCAAAATTGTTTATAAGGCTTGCTACACATGCCCTGCTGCATGTACTTAGACTTAAAGAGCACGTCCATGCTAGTAGTGTGGGCACACAATGCTATAAAACACAGCTGTTATATACATACAGAAAATTCTTCATATCTTCTGGCTCCCAGAAACTTTCTTGTTTTATTTAATAAGGTAATACAAATATTTTTTTATCAACTTCAGTATGCCTTTTAAACACAGCTAGAACTGATTATATTTCCCGGTACATAAATGCTTCACCAAAATTCACACTCCATACATAATTCACATAACAGCAGTGCCCAATACAGATACCAAAACCAGCTCCAGAGAATGACAGTGAGATCAGGAGCAGTTACCACATGTGTCAAACCTAACTATGAGGTGCAAGTACAGGGTTAGTCAGTTCTATTTTTCAGTCAGGAGCTCTCACTGTCCTTCTAAAACATCTTTTTTTAATGCTTGTATTGGTCCTCACAAATGGGTCTAAAGGGGTCATATTGCTCATAATGGAGAGAGAAATACCAAAGTGTTTCCAAGTTCATCCAGCCTTCACCTAAGGTGCACCAGTGCAGCAGGACTGTCACTGAGTATTCCTGCTGTGCTGGATAGGGATTTATGGATTTCTGCAGGCAAAGAAACAGCTGCACACCTAAGCCAACCTTCTCTTCCTTGTACTGAAGGTTCCTGGCTCCCATGAGATGGGAATTCACCAGGAGTTAGGTAATGAGATGCAGCTCCTTGAAGACACAGTGTACAACAAGTCATGTCCATGGGTGGTTTTCCCTGTCCAGATTCCAGATCTGACTGAGATCCTGCTGAGATGACAGCTTCTGCTTGCACATGGGTGCATTGTGGTCCTGCCCTGTGCTAGGGAAAGGTATCCAAGACACACCGCCATTCACATCTCCACTGGAGCACTGCTTTCACAGCCTTGCCCTGTGAGTACCTCTTGGTCCACTAGCCCCACCTTGGGGAATTAAATGCACTGCTTGCCACCAGGGCTACCTATCCCTGACCTTCCTCCTTGTGAACTCTTCTGCAGGTCTGCAGAGCACATACATATGAACCAAAATCAGGATATGCTGTGTATTCCAGTGGTCCTTCACCAGTAATAAATGTCAGACCCAGCAAAACAGTAGATTTCTTGCTGCCATTTTTTACTGCCCATTTGACATTGTTATGGTGGTGTTCAGGCAATGAAAACTGAATGAGACCTACTGTTCTAAGTAAATTCACACTCATACAGCTGAAATCTCTCACAAGCACTGAGTTTCATCCTTTAAAACATCAACTGCAGAACCAAATCCTCCTTCCTCTACTTGTGCAACAAGTATCAATCAACATTAGAAGGGTTTATTGTCGATTCCATAACAGTACATTTAGTAAAACTCAAGAAGTTTGCTTTATGGCTTTGACAGTTTAAATCCAGTACATAATAAATTCAAACCTGACCACCAGTATTACCAAAATGAACTGAGTGCAGATCTGAGAATGTCTAGACTGTGGTTTTGAAAGGGAACCAAACAAAAAAATCTGTGAATATAGCTATCAACATAAAGTAAGGTGAAAACCAACTCATTTTTGGCATTGCATTCTTACCATATGCAGACCGAGATCTCTCTCTTTATATAAAAAAAATACTTGGAGTGATATTGATAGCTCAAATGCAGGAGTAGAGTAACTTTAATCTGATGAAGAGTGGCCAAAAAGAAGGGAGTTTGATATATGAAGAAATTGAAGGACAAAATAGACAAAAGTCAACAAGAATTAGTGTGTGGAGGAAACTGGCACTACCAGAGCAAGACAGTTGCAAAAGTTGCTCAGAAATAAGCTGTTTCTGTGAATTATTTAAAAATAATCATAATTTTAAAAAGCAATTGTTAAGGGAAGAAAACAGAAATGGCAAGACCGATCATACCTACACAACCCATGGAATACTACAGAAACAACGGCAGCTGAGTTTGATTCACCATATCATTACAATTTTGTTTTCAAATCCAAAGACATTTCATAACCAGGACACATTACTTTCCAGCATCCCTGAATTCCATAGCCTTGCATTAGAAACATGCCTTTGTTTGACAGCGCGTCAGTGAACTGTGTTCTTCCACTGAAAAGCTTCCATAATGAAACTGAGTTCTCTACACTAGTAAAAATGCTTTAGGTATTTATTCATAGCAGTGCCAACACAACATTCAGATATCCATCTGTGTGTATCTAAAGAAATACATAGAGAGAGAGACACAGAGAGGGGTAGAGAGAGACAGAGAGAGAGAGAGAGAGAGAGAGATGTGTATATGTGCACACTGAATATATTTTGGGTAACCCTTATCTTCTCAGAGGAACAGAAAAATATTGTGTAACCTGCGTATTTTTTTAATGTATAATCAGGTGCACCGAATTCCTGAAACATTTTTGTCCAGAATGGCAACTGTGCTTTTATAATTAACCTTGCATACCCATAGAATTAACAAAGATATATCCCAAATATTAGATTCTGGAAACACAGCAGAAACTTTTAATACAGGCAGACAGGAAAGAGTTTTCCTATATCATAAAGTGATATGGAGATGGCAAGAATTTTTCTGGTTTTCACAAAAATAGAGCAAAGAGTCTGTGGAGATTCAGCAAACAGGAAGAAAAGAAAATAAGGAGGTTTTTATGTCCTCACTAAAAAATATATATTAGCTTTGTGATTAGTGATAACAATACAGAGCCAAACTGCAAACAGATCAGAAACAAAGGTCTAGACAGTTGTGACTCTTAACCATGTAGATCTCTGTCTAAGAAAGTCTGGAAATAGGATAAATCAGAACCCACAAAAGGGACTTATATAATAAGGGAAAAAGAAAGAACATAATAAAGTATATTTTGATGCTACAAAACACCTCAGTGAAAAAAAGGGAAGAGCCCTCTGTAGAATAAAACTAGAAATGACAGATCACAAATATAAAAATGGAAGACATTGAAGATGTAATCAAAGTAAGTTCTGAACAAAATAAATTCTGAAAGAATCTGTGCTTTTCTGGTGAAGCTTGTATGAAGTAATTCCACAGTGGACCAATGAAAGATTCTCCTCTGAATCATTTTGCAAACAACATACATTTTCATAAATTTGTGTTTTTCAGAATGTCACTGTTTACCAATGAAGACTTGTTTGCCAGTGAATTCCCTGAATCCTATCTACAGCCAAAATCACAGTATGGAGAGGCACCTTTTCTAATCAAACTAGAACATTGCCTCCTTTACTGAATCACTGATGGTTGACCACTTAGAGTTGCAGACCTGAGCATAATACTCTTGATCCAGGGAAATATTCAATCATATGCTCAATTTTAAGCACACTCATTTAAGGAAAACAAGAGAAACTTGGGCTGTTCTCCACTGGAGCCTCCAGTTTTAATAAATTTTTCCATGGGTATATGACAAGGCATTTTAACAACTGAATGCTCAGAATATGTTGCCATGTTTGCATTTCTCCTTTTAAGGAAAGAAGTCATGGCTGCAACAGGGTGAGTAAAAACCCAATTAAGAGTATATGGGAGACAGCCAAATTACATTTATATTCCTACATGTGTTGTTTAACTTATTTTGCCAGAGTAGATCTCTGTTACTGCCTTTTACAAGTGCAACCCAGAGAAAACTACAGATCTAACTAAATAAATAAGATGTGGCAGAGATAAGCCTTTTTCTCCAGGATAAATATATTTTTAATGACAAAAACAATAGGAGAGCAATTGGGTGCAAACAATACTGAACATGCAGAAAATAAAGTAAATATTGCATATCTTATGAATACAAAAATTAAGTGTAAAATTAATATTTGTAGGACTTCACTGATTTGGTGGCAAAGATGGAAAGAAGACAATGAATCTCTTTAAGAAACAGTTTTTAAGAAACTGAATAGATATCACATTAACCTGGCTTACCTTGTCTCCTTGTATGCTGATGCCAGGGGGGCCAGTCTCACCAGGCAAGCCTTTACGTCCCATAATACCCTATAACAGTCAGTGAGGCAAAAAAAGAAGGGTTAGGAGGTAAACTCCTCATAACACTAAGGAAATAATCTCAAAGTCACTGCAAGCAAAAGAAGTAAAACCATGTCAAAGACTCTAGGTCTGATTCTTTGGTTTATGGTTTCTTACCGTGGATCTTAATATCTTAGTTTATCCTTGGCAAATTCTCAGGAAAGCAAAGGAACAATTAATTTGAAAATAATTAAATAATAAAATTTACTCATGACACAGAGGGATATTTTCCTCATTTTTCCCTACACAGAAGACAACAGAAGCCATGTTTATAGAACAGCTTCATGCAATCACAAAAGAGAGGCACAAAAGCAGAGGCACAAAGGACCAGAGCTATAAAACCTAGTGTAAGTAAATCTGCCAGGCATTTTAGCTAGTTCTCAGCACTATGGGTGTATGCCAAGCCCCCGAGGTGCCACTGTCTGTAGAAGCACCAGTCATTCAGAAAATCCTAAGTGGGAAAGGATGAGAGAAAAACCAAAGCAGCACATGCTGATTTGTATCAATACAGTCAAAGTCAGGTAGAGCCCTTGTGTTTGCAGGCAGGCTAATCTAGCATTTCAAAGTGACAAAGTGAAGTATATCCTTTTGATTACATCAAAACTAAATGATTGATTTTCCTTTTTTAAAATTTATTTTTAATTGAAAAAGTTTTCAAAATTTGATCAAGCTTCATAAAAGTTTCTGTCAAACTCAGGCTGGACTTTTGATTGCTGTCTTATAATAAATAATCATTGTGCTCCAGTACGGGAAGTGGAAATCATTCAGTGGTATGTATATTACCTATATTTTGCATTTGTTGAATATTTAGGCAGAAGTACAAGAAAACTTCGTCATCATGAAATACAAATTTATAGTTCTAAATATTTAACTTCTAGATGTTAGTGATGTTTGAAAAGTTGTCATTATCACCTCTGGAGACAGAAAAGTTTGTCACAAGTTTTCAAAAAATCCCTTGAAAAAATACTGTTTATATACACATAAATATATATATATATATATATGTATATGTATGTATATGTATGTACGTATATGTATGTATATCTGAAGGGTGGGTCACCTCAACCACAAAGCCTTCTCTTTGCCTAGCCGAACAATCCTAGTTCTCTCACCCTTTCCTCACAAGAGAGGAACTACATACATGTCCTCACCCTCGAAAACAAAATATTATTTCTCCACAGGGAACACATTTTTCATTCCCAAAGGCTTTGTGGAAAGAGCACATAGTGTCATATAGTTGTAGGATTTTGACACTCAGTCTAAACTTACTCTTTTCAAACAGGCTGTGTCAGTATGATTTACCAAGGTACTGAAATTGTTGCAGCTTTCAGAAAGCAAGGTAAAATTTGACACATTCTGAAAAAGTATTCATGCCCTGTTGTTTATTGCATATCTAGAGCTGGTAATAGCAATGTTTCTTCATTCAGATACTAGTTTATACAAAATGGCATTGGAAGGTTCTGTTACTCTCTGCTATTATGCAAAAAATTAAAAAGGCGTATCTATCTCTAATCCAACAGAAAGTGGGAAAATATACACAATGTTTCTCCTCATTGCCTTTGCAAAAAATAATTGATGCATAACCCTGTAATAAAGAAATCCAGGCAAGTACTGAATTTCTTTTCTTATCAGTACATCTTTTTTAAATTATAAATCACTTCAGTAGAGGGAGAAAAATATTGCCCAGATGTTGCATGCTGGTTGCTTATCAAATTTACTTTTTTTCATATTTCTTTCCTAATGGTTTTAAGAACAAAATCAATTGGATTTAATTTGATTGAGCAAAAACCGCAAACATAAAATTCACATTTAACATATTTTCCAGCACAAAAGAGTATCTTGGAAACAGGATAGACACAAGCAGAAGAAATGCATCATTTAACTAATTCACCAGCCTCATAGCTCTGTTCAATCTCCAGATGTAATCTCATAAAGTTTAGCTGCAAATGCAATTTTCATCCCATTAGTATTCTTCCTAATCCAGTTGGTAGAAGTGTATGGTTAGTGACCATGTTTCTGTGCTTGATTTCTCCAGAAGCTGCACCGATGTAAATCAATAACTGATCGTTTGGCATCTGAGAGATCAGGGCCTGGCCGCCAGCATCACAGAAGAGCACAGAAAACTTCAACATGGCATCATACCAACCTTGGGACCCATGACTGCCGGTCCTGGAGGCCCCGGCGGCCCAGGAGGGCCTGCAATTCCACGGTCTCCCTGAAAACAGTCACAGAAATGTCACTCATCACCTAGTAAATGCTACATCGTCCATCCACTGATGAAGCAGTCCAACTACCGAGTTTAAAAAACAAGCCAAAGAAATGCTGCATAAATAAACACCTGCTTTATAGATAGGCATTAAAAAAAAAACCAAAACCCCAAAAAAAGAAAAAAAGCCCTAAAGACAGCTTTAGGTGAAGAACATTATTTCCCTAGCAAACATCCATGCAATCGAAACCACCAACAGAGTTAGGACTCTACTTCGCAGGTTTATCAGCTACAAAAACAAAAACAAAACTACAAACAAACAAACCAACAAGAAGAAGAAGAAGAAAGAAAGAAAGGCAAACCCATTTGGAAACACCACCATTTTCCCATCACATTTTGCAAGGTCTTAGCAGAATGGACAGGGAGCTTACTAGTGGAACTATGATCATGATGCTCTTTACTGATACTGTGCTTAATCTGACACTAGAGACATGTAATTTCCAGAACTGTCAAATTTAGGCATTTATGTAAACTAAATCAATTTTAATAGCATAAATACAGATGAATAAAAAGAACAGCACCCTGTTTTTCTAAAAAGCCCAAATGTACATACTTTCAGCGTGATTTCTGAAGGAAATTAGGCTTAAGTGATATACTCTCCCTGTGCTTCTGCTTGTCTGTGTTCATTCTCTTTTTTTCTTCCCATTTATTTTGAACTCATCATTTGATTTCAGCCAAATTGATCAGAAATGTACAGGCCTTGACCATATTAATTTTCACCAGTTTTGGTGACAGTTGGAGGTTGAGTAATGCAGAGATATTCAATTTATGCTTTTAGTGAAGAACAAAGAAAATCCAGAGGGGACTCATCCCTCAACCGTTACACAGAGAAAAGGCAGCAGCTGTCTGGTGAGGGGAAAATGAGTGTAAGAGAGAGCCTGGTACTGCCCCTCATGCTGCAGACAAACCCAGTAAAGGAGATGGGGAGTCAGAGGACATTAGTGATAGAGGGGATGCACAGGGACAGACGAGGCAGTTTTGTTTTCCTCAGACTGTGATTGTACCAGTGAGGGAATAGGCACACATTCAACACATGATTACTAGAAAAGTTCCATCCATTCCTTGAAAATAAAAAAGAAGTCTATAACTGGTAAGTTAGAGGTGCAGAATATTGTGATTTGTGTTTAGCTTGATGTTCCTAAACCTATTCCTGCGCAGGCAAGTGCAAATAAAGAAATGCACTGAGAAGCTGTTGATCATCCAATATATTAAAAACAGAGCAGAAGAAATTGTGTTTCTTGACAAAATCAAAAAGAAATCATGATACAAACTCTTAATTGTACTTAGTTTTGCACTTGGAATAGTTGTAGAAAGGGCTGTGCCTGCAGAGGGAGCATTCGATCTAGGAGAGAGGTGCAAGTATAAATCACAAATCACAGATGTCACTTGAGTCGTGGTAGGTGAAATGAAACAACATACTACAACATATTAACAGACTAAAAAGGGAAAAAAACAAACAGAATAGTCTACTACATTTCTTTACATTCTGGGAAGAATGTGTGCAGTCATTATAGTGAATTTTGCTTTTAGGTGAAATTCCCAAGATTCAGTCCCTAGTAAGACATCACTCCAATCGCTGTTTTTTAATCTATGGCTATGATACACTCATGCTAAGTCCCAACATCTGTCCTTAGTTATGCAAACATACTAGGGACCAAACTGTGCTCAAGTTTGAGGGATTTGGAGGGGTGGGACCTCTGATTACAAAGGCTAAGGCTCAGACTAAATTTATAACGCTCTCCTTCCTGATGTAACGTTTAGCTTTTGAATTGCTTTCCTGTTACATCCAAAGCACTAAAGAATGGCCAGTTTGAGTCAGAACATAGTCATGGTATATGGATAGCTTTAAATTGCTGTGTCAGGGTGATTGGGTAGAACTAAGTGTTATGTTCAGTTGGGAGGAGATTTTCCCCTCAGATGTCCTAAGGCTTTTTTATCAGATCTTCCTTGCCAATGCAAAGAGCCAAGACATTGGCAATATATCCATCTACCTATCTAGTAACTTCTATTATCAAAGGAATATTTATTTGTTCTCAATGTCCCCACAACCCAAATATAATCTTAAGCTGTTTGTAGGACAACTCTTCATGAGCAGAAGTTGTGCAGAGCAGCCAAAGCTTTCCCTGCCCAAGCCTCCCTCTGAAATCTGCCAGAGATGCCAGAGCTAAGAGATACAAATATTGCATGAAAAGGTACTTTTTTAGGAGATCCTGGAACGCTGTGGCCTGTGAAAGAACCTATGAGCTGCTGTGATGGAAACTGAATGAGAAGTTACCCAACATAAATTATTCCTTATGGCTCAGTACCCAGTACATCTACAACCTGCTTAGAGCAGTCCTGACCACAAACAGCCTAAGGGTGACCTGAAGTCAGCTGCCTCTTCCTCCCATGGGTAACACAGTCTTCCACAGGGTCATTGCAGGTGAAGGATTGAATTTTAGCCTCACATACTTAGTTAATACCAGATGTCTCACTGAAAAGCTCTTTTGTAGAGCTTTATAGTAATCCTCACAGTTTCTGTACTTCTTGGTTTAAAGAAAAAGACTTTTATTTTGCTTTATGAGTTGTGAAGTGGAGCAGTTTTTTTCCTAAGGTGTCATACTAAACTGTCCTCCAGGGAATTCATTTCAAAAACAATTAATACTGTTCTTTGATGAGGTCTAATTTATTTCCTGTGTTGTGGTTGGAGACAAGCTTGACACCATCAGCAGAACAGTGAACTACAAAAACACCACTGAAGCAAGAAATAAAGAGCTGAGTCAAGACACTGTAAAGTGTGGGATTCCAATGTCTATTCTGTACCTTTCATTCAAGAAAAAAAACATTAAATGACCTAATGGTCAACTGAAAAGTAAATCTTGAATTTCCCTATATATATACACCTCATTTACCGTGAAGTATGTGTATTTGATACTGAAACATACAGCAGACACTGCAATACTCTCTTTAGTGAGAGTTAATGCATATAACAGTATTTGTAAGAACAACATATTATTTAAAAAAGGTATTACATCCCTACTTTCCACATTTTAGTTCAAACAGGCAAGCCCCAAGTTGCAAAAGTTGTTCATATTGCAACTGGATCCAGCCCAAATGTTCGTGCACAAGGGACTGTGCTAAGGATTTTAATAATCTTTCTGCTATCCAGTTACTTGCTTTATTTCTAGGGTGCTCTTGCTCCTGAATGTCTGTAACTCATCTCCTAGTTGGCAACAGTGCTTTTAAATCAAGTTTTTATTCTATTCTGACATTACATGCTTCTGTTTTAATGCTACAGAAAATAAGGTTCTGCCAGAACTGAATGCATCCCACATGTTCCAATTTTGTTTTCATGTGAATTTGACCTCTGATACATAAAATTCCTGTCTAGCAGTGTGCACATATGTGAGCCATTTCTGAAAGCAGAGAGAACAGAGCTTTGATTCAGATGAGTGGAACATTCCTATATAATGATCCTCAAAGGAATTTCAAATTAACTAGTGTGTAAATTTATGAGCCTCTTTTATCAAATAAATGTTTTTAACTCTTGAATTTTTATTATCCTGACAGAGTGTCAGATAAGCATTATTCTGAGCAGGGAGGTTTGGTCGGCAATATTACACTGTAATACAAATAAAACATGTAGATCCATGAAAAATTTTCTTACAAAATTTGGTGTAAGCATGATTTGCCCTAATTGTGTTGTGTTACTTGCAAAGACAGCTGCTCTGCATGGTTCTGTTTTTCAACAGCTTGGACCTTAGATTCAAACTACCTAATTCTGACAATTTTTGTGACCATGGAAATGACTTGATGGAAATAAGATATTTTAATTTACATGGCAACCCTGATCTGACCTGGAATTGTCAGGAAACACAAAAATAGTGAGAACTATTTATCAGTTTGGTTTAGCCTAAGATAAGGATAAGAGAATTTATTACTAGACATACCATTGTACTATTAGTAATATTAAATATAATGGAATTATTTGAAACTCACATCCTGGTCTCAGCTATTTCACATTGGCTTAGTAAAATCTGGGTCACAGCAATAGGCCTTTTGCCAAATTTATCATTAACTGATAATTTCCACTAACACAACACAGATCATATCCCCTCACAAAAAGACGCTACCAACAAACCCCCTTTACTAGCACCATGAATGTAATTCCCTCCACACATCTTGAGGAATGGTGATACTTTTTATGCTGTTCATGGGTGGAGAAGAGACCAACAAAAAAGGATTTGGTGTGTTTATAAAGGAATATGAACAACTCTCTTCAACTGGAAATTATTAACACTACTTAGAGCGTAAAGTGGAAACTCTAAGTGCTACAGAATCATAGAATCACCAAGGTTGAAAGAGAACTTTAAGTTCATCAGGTCTGAATGTTAACCTGGCAGTACCACAATAACCCCTAAACCACTGAACAATATCACCCAGTGGCAGAGCCAGACACCTCTTAAACATCTCCAGGAATGGTGACTCCACCACCTTCCTGGGCAAACTATTCCAATGCTTGACCACCCTGCCAGTCAAAAATTTTTCTTCTAATATCAAATCTGAATCTCCCTGTCTCAGCTTAAGGCCATATAACAGCTAACCTATGATTGAATTAAATACATATGCTATTTTATCACAAGACTTGGAGTGATTTAAGAATAATTGTGACAAAAAGACTAGATGCCATGTTCACCACTGCAAAAACTGGACATATTTACTACTACTTTACACCTTTTACCCCTTCATCCTCAATGCATTTCATGATTCCATATTGTACTTCCACCATTCATAAACTGGGTTGGAACTTTTCTGATAATTCTACAGCTGAAGAGTTGCTTGTCCCAGAAATCACATGAATTCATGGCTGCAAGAACAGAATGGACTTGTGATCCACTTTTGAATCTCTGATACAAAACAGGCACCATGATTTTCCTAGGGACATTTATGCATAGTTGTATATTTGTGCTACTTTTCAGAAACATAGCCATAAACACTGATTTTAAAACTTCCAGTTGTGAGAAATTTCACTGCAATTATTCTACTGGTTTCCCTTCACTTAAAAAAAAGAAATTATTTATTTCGATTTTGGATTTAACTAAAATTTATTTATATTACTTCCCTCTATTCCCACTAAAATTTTGATGTATATTTCTGGATTTCATAATCCTTTAACCATGGCATCATAGTGGGAGATAATCTTTTTTGATAATGTGACTTTCCAATTCCTTTTCTTTAGGAAACTCTACTTTCCAGAATTATGCATTTAGGAAGCAAGGAACAATTCAGACATAACGATACCCCCCTAGACATCCTGTAGTCATAAGTTCAATCTTTATCAATATCTGCCTTGCTAATTTCATACAACATTCTAGGATTTTAATGAAATGTATTTCTGTAGTATCAAGAAACATATTATAATGTTATAAGACTACATTATATTAAGCCTGATATTTCTATTTGGAAAGATATAGTCTCATACAGAAAATTCTGATCAGTTTAGCCATGTGCATTTTTTGTAAATTTATATTGAATAACATAATTGAAATTACTTTTAGTTTTTGCATTACTTGATGTGAAATGCCTTGTATTGATAGACAGTAATTCAAAATAGAAGCATAAAGCCAGATTTCCCAGATCCCAATGCCATTGGGACCATCCTGTGGTAATTCTAAAGTAAAATAATTCTAAGAATGCATGTCCTTCAAATTTTCCTTTATTGTGGATGTTTTTGAGAGGTTATTGCAGTTTATTTTAAATGTAAATTCTGTTGTTCTAAGAATTGAAGTTGAAAGTTCTTTCTGTTTGGGAAAAAACTTGTTTGGGCAATATTTCTTTTGTTTCCTCCTGCAACAGGCTGCCTGTTTCTTATTTCACATATGCAATGGGGAAATCGTTAATAAAATCACTCTGGGATATTTGTTGTATGGGTCTAGTCTTAAGTCTCTTTTTCCAAATTTTTATAACATAACAATTACTATGTGATTTTTAGGTGAGTTACATACTGCTTATAGTTTCATAAGACTTTACCTATTCTGTGTTTTATGAAAAACCTCAGAAGTGTTTCAGTGTTGTATTTCTAATCCCTTTATCAGGTTTTTTTTTTTTGTTAGGGGTTTTTTTTTGAGTTTTGCCTCTAAACAAACAGTAGTTTTAGATAAAAGTTTATACTCTTCTCTTAGGAATCCAACTTAAAAGAAATCTCAGTAGTTCCAAGGAGCAGGGTACCTTAACGAGGAGCTGGAAAAGAGAGGGAAGAAGAAAGGAAGATGCCTACACTGATACAGTTAAAATGGCGAAATCCCTCTTTATTCTGTGGTACATATTTCTTAAACATGATAAAATAGTTTACATTCCAATCCTGACTAAGATTCTGCCTAATTGGCCCATTATTTTAACTCGTCTCTAAAACACTCTATAATTGGTATACTTTGCAGAAACATGGATTAGACTATTTTCAGCTGTGTCACAAACTCTGGCCTTTACAGGCCTCTGCAGGCCTCAATTAGGCTGCAGTTTGGACAAGGCTGGATTGTCTAATTTCTGCAGAAGCACTCCGTGTCCCCGCTCAAGGAGGAATTCGTCTACAATTCCATATAACCCTTAACTCATTTTTTGGCCTCATCCCTCACAGTTCTGCCAGAGAAAGGAAGGGCATAATTATTAGGTAATACTGTGCTTGTGTTGGATCCTGACTTCCACATGGAAACACCAGCATCTAGAAATATATCTAGAAACATCCTGGGCTTTTGATGTATAGAAAACCTGCAGATTTGCATCCAGTCTGAGGACAAAGTGAGAACTAGTTTCTGTCACATCAGAAACATCTATCACAAGCTTTTCTTCTAACAGAAATGAAAAGTGGGAGATGAGAATGCAGCATTTTGTCATATATTTGTCATTCTTATCCAATGCATTTTTTGGAAGATGTCTACCTCGTTTACAAGTCAGGTGCATTGGTCTACCATCAGACAAATACCTTTGGTCCAGCATCTCCCACACCTTTTGGTCCTTCTGGTCCTTCAGGGCCTTTTTGTCCGGGTGGTCCCTGGTACAGCAGAGGAATAAAGCATGTCAGTAGTTGTCTAAGGTACTTGTGTCCTTCAACAAAGAAGAGAATTTCTTCATATTTCTAATGTGTACTGAGCAACAGCCATCCTCAGTCCCAGGCAGAAACCTAAAAAGACTCAGATTAGTGGAAAAAAGTACAACTCTTGACTTAAGAACATTGTTCTCGGTTCAGAGAAAACAGTGAGGAAGCAGACATTGCTCCATGATTCATATGCTGCAAGCATTAGACAACTGAAATACCAGAGCTAACCATCTAAACTTAGGGGTTAGGTAACCCTAATGTACTTGTGTGCACTTGTGTTGGGTAGTCTGCTCTCCTGAACTCCTGTCTCAATTCATCTGTCCCTTCAGCTACCTTTCATACTGTTGGAGGCATCCACAGGCTCCCTTCCAGCATTCATGTGGCTGTGACTGATCCTGCTGCCTACTTTGGCACACAAAACTTGTCCATGTCTGACAGTGCTTTATCAAGTTGGTCTTTCCAGCTCACGGAGCATGGAACGGCAAGGCAAAGATGTTACCATGAGACAGCACAACAGAACCTTTGCACTTTACACAACACGAAATGTGCCAGGTACATGGCATTACACCAGGAATTCTGAGTGAATGCCTCATGAAATAATTCTTATCCCAAAGGATCTTCTCAGCATCAGTTTGAATGATAGGAAACTGGAGCTGAGTAGGAATTTGGAAGCACTCAGGTCCCACCTCAGGGCATTTGGGATTGCTTGCAGGGTTGTAGTTTGAAATAAAGCTGGATTAGACACATAAAGAAAATAGTGCTAGTGGAAATTTGACATGTGGTGGTTAAAGGATGGCAACAGTGTTTCCACTTTCTGGTCAAAAGAGAGAGGCTGGTCAAACACGCCTGTGTGGTTTTGGGTGACTGAAATTTAGGATGATATGTCCTTATAATGGAATGTGCCAGCTGGAACATTCAGGTATTAATTCCCTCTGAAGCCAACCATCAGAAAAGCAAGAGGTAGAAAATCTTCAAATAAGAGGATTTAACTGCCCAGTAGAAAAATAGCTGAAAATCCAAGGAACTGAAACTGCAAAATTTGGTCAAGCAGATGCTATTAGAAATCTTGATCAGAGAAGAGTAAAGAAAAGGGAGGGAGAAAAAATAATTCAAAGCAGTGATTACATTTAAACAAGTATGAGCAGCCGTAAAGATTTTTATGGAATTACGTGGTATCCCTTTCATGACAATGAAATGTGAACCATTTATATCCTGTTCCAACTGCTTGTACAACTGGTGCTGTATCTAGGAAAGGGCTTCAAAATATCAGTGAAACATTTAAATTAGCTAAAGGATGATTAACAGCACTTAGTTAAGTAACTAAATCTAACAACTAAACATTGAGTTATCACATAATAGTTTGTTTTGTCTTGGTTTGGTTTTTTGTTCTGGAGAGTTTTTTTTGGCTTTTTTTTTTTGTTTTGGTTTGGTTTTTTTGTTTGTTTTTTTGCTTTTTGAACACAAAGTACAGAATTAAAATTGTACTTACGGCTTCACCTTTGTCACCTTTGTCACCTTTTGCTCCATCAGGTCCACGTAGTCCAGGTAGTCCTGATTCCCCCTAAACACAAAATAGGAAGTCAGAAATTTTGCCACTACCTGGACTATCACAGTGTAAAGAATATTAACAAATACATAAGAAAGCTATTAAAAGTTATCTTTTTGGAAATATAGAATAGCAGTTATCTGCTCTTGAAATTAATTCACAAAGTTCAGGAATTTCTATGCTTTTCATGGTGGTTTCAACTGAATTAATTAAGATTTTAGAAGAATAAGAATTCTTATAAGGAAATTGTCAATTTCTGGATTTGTAGCAGAGAGAAATTTCCAGAGCATTGACTTTATAGTCAGCCCATACAAAGTTAAATTTATTTTCAAAAACAAACTTTTATCAGTTTGGAGATAAGTTTGAGCAATGAGAACTGAATTCAGAATACTGAAACATGATATGCCAGCCTTAAGTTACATGTTGCACATTTTGCACTTCCAGGTAATCACATTGGTTCTCTCAGACAGTAAAGCAACTTCATTCTACAAGGGAAAGTAGGAAAATAAAGAAATACAACAGTTATAAGAATACGATCAGCCTAAAATGCTCTCTTATCAAGAGACAGTCACTGGTTCTGTTGACCCTTGCACTGACTCCTGCTAAAGTTTTGTGCATCTACAAAACCTCAATGCTCCCTTTCATGGCCAGACGAGAAGCAAATAGCAAACTTTTCCACTTTCCTCACTCCAGTGAGAGTTTTCCTGACATTTTATGAGAAAACTAGCTGAGCTTGCAATAGACTGTTCACAGAACCCAGAAAGAAAACATATTGCTTTGAAGCATCTCTTCGTGGAGGGTATGCTGTTGATCTGTACTGTAGATGCTCACATGACAACGGGAATGGCAATTGGAAATCCTCACTGATGTAGGTCACACATCCACCTCCCTCCCGAGCACGGTATGGGACAGAGAACTGCACACCCTCCCCTCTGCCCTACAGAACCAAGAAATGTTAATACACTCTAGGAAAGGGTGTTGTAGAGTGCTGCCAACAACTCCTTGAGTGTTGTTAATGTATATAATTACATACATGCAGGCAAACATAAATCTTGCATCCATGGTCATTATAAACAAAGTAAAACAGCTGTCATAATCAAAACCTAATTGATTAAGGATACAACTGGACAATTAAGTCATGTTCATCACTTCTTTTTATAAGAATAATAGAGTGAAGTAATTTCTAGGTTATAGACAAAGGAAATTTAAAGTTTTCAAAAATCAGAAATAAAGTTACTGACTGGTTCAATGTGTTATTCACATCCTCTGGTAGGGGTACTGATAGAATTGCATCAAGCCAGGAGTAAATACCATTACTGGTATTCCTAAAATGTTATCATGCAAAAGCTATTGAATTAAGTGGTTATACTTTGAGGTACATTTTGTTAGGTAGACATAAACGAATAGATTTCTGAATTTGAGTGTATTGTGTATATTTCCAGAGAGTGAAGAGATGGAATTGAATGGAATATTTTATGTGCCGGCAAGGTAAAGTAGAAAGAAATAAAAAATGTGTTTCTGAAGAAGGTTCCAAATTTCAGTCTGGAAAGGACATCATAAGAATGGTACATTTCCCTGAAATCAGAAGAGCAAGAAGTCGTAAAGAACTGACTCACCCAGATCACAAGTGACAGAAGTACAATCTGATATAAAGTGTGGCAGCAGAGAAGAGGTGAATTTGAAGAACAGCCTTCCTAATGAAGATTTTCTAGGGGAAGTTTTCCGGCTGAGGTACACTGGACTAGTTATTTATACAATTTTGTGTTTCTTCTTTGCAAAGATAATAAGTTTATTCTAAAAATGGACATAACCTGGAATGATGGAAAAGTTGAAGAATTGGTGAATTCCTTTACTTAAAAGGTTCAAGTTGTGTCTATAGTTCCACAGGAGTTTTGCATATGTCTCACACTTATTTACTTTCTATCTTTTGTCTAAAAACTCCTACCGTTGGTCCCATTATTGAATCTCCAGGACGTCCTCCTTCTCCCGGTTCTCCCTTGTATCCTGGCTCCCCCTGTCCAAAAAGCAACAAATTCAGAATTATAATAATTATATTCAGTTTTAACTTCGAAAGTTTTACAGAAAAGAACAAGTATTCAGTTCTTTCTTACAGTGACAATTTTTGAGCTAGGTAACACAAAATCAGAGGAAGATTTTACTACATTGATTCTGACCCCTCTAACTTTTCTGCTTCTCCCCAGCTGTGTAAAAGAGTTTGTTCTACCTCGACAAATAACTTGATGGCTTTAGTTTTCACATGAAGGTTGAATGTCATAATTCTCTTTAGGAGACTAGATGCACCTGTGCCTTGTTCCTGCTTTTGCCCACAAGCAGGCTGCATAACCTTGTTTCTGCCAAAGCACATAGAGAACAGCAAGGAAATTCAAAGACAAATGCTGAAACGGAGTATGTTTACAAAAGCCTATAGATGCAATGGCACAGCACTTCAACATCCCAAGTTCCATAGTCTGAAGTTTCAGGGAGAAGCTCAAGTTTTCCACAAGTATTACACAGCACAACTCTTTGGTAACAGCTCTGCCAGAGGCTTTCCTGGAGAGCAATCAGGCTTGGAATTCATGTTCCTTATGCTAATCCTGCACAGAGAAAAATCTGGCTCCTTCCAGCGTTTACACTTTGACAACAGATGTTTCACTCTACATTAAGGAACTTCCAAAGAAAATCAAAACTTACAGTGAAACATTTGGGATTTCTCAGTGAGAAGGACATGCAGTATTTCAGGAAATATTCACTAGGGAATGCAATTAAATGCTCTACCAAAACCACTGAGCAGCTGTAACCATGATAAAGAAATATTAGAAAAAACATCTTTCTAATGTCACCGTCCCATATTAGTAACAGCATAATGATTGTCAAGGGAAATAGAACTCCAGTTCCCAAACATGGGTGTAGCTTACCAGAAATAAACTCCTAATGGACACAACCACAGCTGCCCAGGAGTTAAGACATCTAGCAATCTCTCATCATCATCTCAGATACTTAGAGATATCCCCAAAAGACCTCAGATTCCCAGAAATAACTCCAAGCTTTGAGAAACATTCTCTGCATTGGAAATTTATCATGTCTGTCTTCTCAGCTGCAGACACCAGGATGTTTTAGGAACAAAGTTAGTAGTTATCATTGCACTTTCCACAGCCGACAGAGAAAACAGACCTGTGTAACCTGTTACATTATTGATCAACTGTCCAAAACACAGTAGATGTTTGTTTAAACAAAGACGATATGATGGAGCTGAAGAGACAAAGTTTTGTATATTTTCCAAAAATCAACTTGCATTTCATAATTACCCCAAATTCCTGTTTTTTTTTTTATCAGCTACTGCCCATATAAGCCCTGATCTCAAATTTAGTACAGAATTTCAAAAGACTCCTACAGACTTCATTGGATTTTGGATAATGGCCCATCTGCTATGAAAGCTGTATGAACTGTACTGAACAGCATAAAATCATAGTGAAAAAAGTCTAGCAAGGAAGTCTACAAAGTTATTTTGCAGCATGAATTTATTAATGAACAATCTTGACTCCTTTACTTGTCTATTTAAAAATGGCACAGTAACTAGAAAAACGTGAAGAAGGAGACTGATTTAATGAAACCTGTCCTCATTCAAGTTGTGCCTTTTAGCATGTTGCCTGTATTGTCCTCACATAAAATTTGTCACATTATTATGGTTTGAAACCAATATAAGAGATATGAGCACCTCACAATCTTCTTTTTTTCTTCTATGCAGTTACATTTTTACTCCAGGTACACCCTGTGCATTTTGCACTTTTGTCTTTCTTTTTCCTCCATGCACAAGCAAGTCCAAAACACACCATATCCCTCTGTGATATCCTGTTGCCAGACTGACAAGTACATTCTGTTTGTAATATCCTCCTGTACTTGTGGAGTAGGGCACACATATTTTTAAGGAAGAAGAAAGATGGGATGAAATTGCTTCAGAGTGATATGATACACATTAGTGATTCCCTCACTCTAAAAACTAACACCAAAAGAGAAAAATTGAAGCTGAAGTTACCCGACATATTTATAACAAGAATAATTTAAGTAACAAGAGTACTTTATTATTTGATTATCACTGAGTTTTAAAATATTTTCAAAACCTTCAAAGTTAGGTTTTTTCTTTTCTTTTTGCTGAATCCACCTATTTTACTCAGCAGGACAAGTCCCCCTTATCTCAAGTACATTTTTCCCATAGAGAAAATGAGATGGATGTAGCCCTAGCTATCTTATATATGATATTACGATTCAAGTAGTACATACAGACCAGCTGTTCACTTGGACATACAAACACTCATCTCAAAAAAAGCACCAGCATATAACACCCTAGAACTATATATAAACATATTTTTGCAGGGGCTTAATGCCATATTTTAAGAAGCAAAAAGCATAGAAAATTTGGGAAAAAAACAACTGCAAACTGATTAATTTCACAGGAGGGACCAAACCAAAACAGAAATCTAATAAGTTTTTGGGTTTTTTTTAACAAATGGCTTCAGGAGGAAATAACTATGTACCAAGTTCAGAATGCTATTAAAGGGCCTGGCCTCCAACACTGTCTGTTAATTTTTAATACTTTTCATTCCTTATTTCTGAAATTCAGTATTTTTGTTCCTACAACAAGGAATATTGAGTTCTTTACATCAGATTCTTTTAATATTGACAGAAATATACACTAGAAGTTTCCAGTCTCTGGGAAATATCAGATATCAGATACACACACCTTTGGTCAGATATCAGATATTCACTTTTGATCAGATAGTCACCTTTGGTCCAGGAGGCCCCCGAACAGATGGTCCAGGTACACCACGGGGTCCTATCGTTCCGGGATCACCCTGTTACAAAACGGTATAATGTAGACCTCAACACACAGTTTGACTTTCTGAACTAAAAATATCTACAGTATAAACCTGCCTGCAAAATAAGCAATATAGTGAAAAATACTTAAATCAGCATATTCTTCTCATGAAAGTCGGTCTAAGTTTCATGTTTTAAATAACTGTTGGTTGAACTGTGTATTTGAGTTTTTTAGTTTTAATTAAATTTTTGTCTGGCTTACAATCCAATGGAATAACAAGAACACTTATATTATTTCAATTCCCTTATAATTCATTCAGAGAAACACTTACAAAACATTATAACAAAAAGTTAATGATTCAAAGTAAAAATTTGTAAAATACTAATGGTTAGAATCACTTGGACAACTTAGCAGTTCTCATGCATAACTCTAACACATGTAGTTATATCTTTAACTACTCCTTTTCTCCTTCAGACTTCTGTGTCATTTAAGACAGATGATGGAAATATTTCTGCTTTCCCCTTGTTCTGTTAAGTCTCTAAGCATCAGATGCTTGAGAAATTTTTATACTGGATAAGCTTCATAGACTTTTTAAATAAAATACAAAGAGAAGGGTTACCATGGAAGAACAAGCTTACTTTTGGTCCAGCTGGGCCTCTTAGTCCTATAGGACCCATCATTCCTTTGGATCCTTTTTCGCCAGGGTCACCCTGAAGAAAACAAAACCTTTTTTTTCAATCACAGCAAAGATTCATTCACAGCGGCAGCTAGACAAATAGTCAAAAACACAACAATAATTATTAACCCATAATTAGATCTTTAGATGCTCCATTCCAACTGAAATCCTGCTCCTTTCTAGAACGTGCCCCAAATGTCCTGAATTATATGAAATGAGAGATAAAAGTTGTCTGTCTACTAATACATCTTTCCAGGCTTTTAATTTCATATTAAGATATTTAGTTATTGTCCTAATTTCTCTTGGCCTCTCTCTCTCTATATCAACATACTGAACTAATCTGTCACCTCTGAACTTTAATGAAAGTTCTGTACTGAATTTTTAGGAAAGCTCTACTGCCCTGTTAACTTTAGGCTCTGTGCTTAGAGTCTGATTTTGCTGCACTTGTTCAGGCTACAGAACACATTTAAATCATCAGCGAAAATAGAGTTGATACTTATGGTATAATGAACAAAAAAGTAGGTCAGAAATCCAAACTCTTACAAAAGTCTGTAGTATTTCCCCAGTGTGCATGTCAAGTCATACCTTTTGACCTACATCTCCTTTGACAGAGGGTCCTTCTGGGCCTCTTGGACCTCGATCTCCCCTTTCCCCCTAACAGAGATTAGAGATGTAGTTAATTTTACTGATAGACTTAGGAGAAACAATGCTTCCATAAATACTTTTCCCAAAAATGTCAGTAAATATCTGGTTAATTTTTTCCTACAAAAAATAAAGTATTTTGTCTCTTAAAGCCCTTGCAATCTCTTACATTCATATTCCTTATTTTCTCAGGCATTTGTAATAGTGCCATTTGCAACTGCATCAATCTTTTGTAGGAAGGATTCCATGCATATACTTATAAGAAGAAGAGAAATGCTTGCAAAGTTATCCAGAAATGGCTTGATGGACCAATTCTGAGAAGCAATTTTAGACAAGTCCACAGCCAATGGCAAATTCAGGCTGAAAATATTTGCCAGGAACATTACATTAAATAACTCACAAATAGCCCACACAAAACATTCTATTAAGGAACATTACCTACAAAATATTTATGCACAATGCAAGACAGATTAGTATATCAGGATACCTGTAGAGTAATTTATAGAGTAGAAGGTAGATTAAAATGATGTTAAAATCCATTTCTGATTTGAACTGTTGATGAAAGTGATTTTACAGAGCCTGTTGTTGATATGCATCAGTCTGGATCCCACTTTGGTGAGACATTGTCACACCTGCAAATCACTGCTGTAATATCACCATGCTACTCACTGCAGGCATCCAGCTGTGCTTTGCACTGCCCTGAATACCCAGGGTAGCTGCTCAGTACTACTATTTTAATCTTCAGTGGGTTACAGCAGGGAAGGTGGCAGCATAGAATTAATCATCACAGTAAAGGCGAGATGCAACAGAAAAAAACCCAAAAACCCAGCATGACCATCTGTAACTTTAACTTACTCTTACTCTTACACTTACTCTTAATTCTAGTGCACTTCTGATACACTGGAATCTTACTTTCTGAGCAGTGGATGATACAAATTTTAAAAACAGAATAAAGTAGCAACAGAAATGCTACATATTTTCTCACCGTGGAAGGCTTGCTGCTTCAGGCTGGAGCTTGTCCTACTGGTATTTGAACTTTAAGGTGACAAAAATGTGAAGTTGCATTCTTAATAGATATTTATCACAGCTATTAAAATATTTTCTGATTTAAAGCCTGCAGTCAAAAATGCTGACTTGCTTCTCTAAATTATGTTTAGTTTATTAATTCCACATGTCAGCCAGCTGCTACCCTCATATAAGAGCAGCACAGTAGCGATCTGGAGGCACCTGGATTCTCAGCAGCAGTTAAAAACCATACAAAGCACTGACTTTTGCTTACTCAGTAGCTCATTCATTTTGGAAAGAGTACAATTAAAAGCCTTCATTTAATTTTCTCTAAATTTACTATTTTGGGGACTCTGCTTTGCACCCCTCTAAATTAGCGTCCACCATTTTGAATTGATGCTTCTTTTTCCAAATGTGGTGGAGTTTCTCCTAGATCCTCAGAGTTTCTCTCAAAACCAAACAGCCCTGGGTTCAGCTGTTTGTGCAGGTTCCTGTACCATGGCTGACAGGTTTCAGGCACTGCTCACCACCCTGTGAGATGCCCTAAGTCACACTGACAGAGCGTTACTTCTTGGTGTCAGGAAAGATCTGAACAGGCTTCGAGGAACAGGCTAAAGACATGAGCTATCTGCTCTCCAAGAAGATTGTGAAATTTGCCAGTAGTCTACTGCTCACAAAAGGCAGGGCTGTCTGCCTGCAGCTCAGTTGCTCATTCAGATGGTAACTACTGTTAGTAGAGTTTGTTGGATGCATCTCACTCAGTCCCTTATCCCTGGAAAAAGTATTGGCATATGCTTTCCTCAAGGATGAACTCCTCACCACTGCAAACCTCCAAATAATTGGTTCTTTCTTCATCACCATTTTTGTACACCTTTTACACGTGGTAAAATATATTTCCTTACCTTTTGCCCTATCCACCCCTTCTCTCCCTTCTCCCCCTTCTCTCCTGGGTCTCCTGGTAGACCTGGATCTCCCTTAAAGAAGAAAAAATTGTTATATCTGCATATTTCAATAAATTGTTTATTCTGTAAAATGTTTGTGAAAATATTAATTAAAGATAAACAATATTTTTCCTCAAATAAAGGTTGTTATTTCCAGTAAGTTAAATATTCTACAGAGACAGTAGTTTTTAATACCCATAAAGTAAGTATTTGAAATTTCTTTCCAAGTTCCCTACCTACTTCTTAAATTCTGGACTTGTATTAAATAAGTTTGTATTTATTCAGTGAATAAAACCATGACAGAATGCTGTTTGTTATTCTGTGCACAAGAACAATATCATATGAATGTAATTACTTGCTGAGTCAAACATCTGGGACTTACGGGACAGTCAGCCAAAAATATCCAAATGGTGGTTTTGACCGGACACTAACCCCTTCCCATTTGTACAAATTCACCAAGGCATACTTCTAACATTTGCCAGAAAGAAGTGAAAGAATTCACAGGAAGCAGTCCTGCCAAGCACCCTTTCATGTTCCAAGAAAAAAACCATTAAAAACAAGATGTCTGTGCCACCTTGTCTGATTTTGGAAACCCTTATGACTTAAGTCATGGAAGATATGGTTTGCAGTTTTCAAAATGGCACCTGAAGCCAAAGTTTTAAGTGTTTAACCTCTATTCCAACACATAGGCAGTATGACCACCATTGTCACACAGACTGGCTTTTTCTTTCCACTCAGAAAAAACAGGGAGACAGAGTTAGCAACTTTTCTAACAGGCCCTGGAAAGACCTCACTAGTTCAGAAAAGATCAGGGGAAAACTTTGTTCCAGTTATGCTAGTGGCAATGCTTTTACAACCATCACTGAAATTCCTCCTTATTTTGGCCACAGTTAATTTACACCAAAAAATCTTCTACTTGGTTTATCAGCAGTTAGTGGAAGAATTAGAAGACCATGTACAGAACAGCTAAAAAAAAAAAGCAGGCTCACTTTAGGTCCTGTTGAGTTAGTTCCTGGAAGTCCTGCTTCTCCTTTTTGTCCACGTTCACCTGGTTCACCCTAGCAACAAAAAGTCTTTAGTTTAATAGAGAAACACAATTTAGTTTCATTCACTACTTGTACTGTTTAATTAGCTGCTTACACAGAGAGGTGGATGTGATGACATTCTACAATTCTATGATCCTAAGTGGTCAAGTTTTCAGACTAGCAGTTTTCAACCGAAAAATTCTGTTCTTTAAAATCCCCTGTAAATTGTAGGACTGCATCTATTTTATTTTACCCTGCAGTGGGCAGAAAGTCTAAGTGAATCACTCCAACTTTCTTCCTTATGCTTTAATGCAATTTATTTTTTACTTTACAGGATTATATCAAAAACTCTTTGGTCCATGAATGAAAAATGAATCCAAATAAAGAAAAATCAGAGGTTCAGCCTAAGAGAAGGTTTTAGCCTCATAATTCTTTCTTCCTGTAGTTTTAAAACAGTTAAAGAGCTAGGAATTCCATTTCTCAATTTTGCTTTAAGAGACTGACCTACCACATAACATGTTTCATGGGTACCTACTTTTCTCTACATTAATATTAAAAAGTGCTGCTTTAACTGCTGCTTACATGCCAAAGTTATAACCAGAAGAAAATTACTGGTTTTCTCATGCTTTTTTGACAGTGAGTAATACCTTCCTTTCATAAATCAAGGTGATTAGTAAGCACACTTCTGATTTACAGTTCATAAGTTCGTTCCTCGTGATCTTGTTATATTTCAGCAATTCCCCTTTCCTCATCTGATAGTGCTCACCTGACATTGTATCCCTAGAGGCCTGGGCTTTGACAGCAGTGACTTTTTTCCTCCCTTTTGTCTTCTCATCCTACTTTTCCCCTTTCTGTGGTGTAGGGTCACCTAAGTACAGTTCAGCTCTCTTTCCTGTCCTAGTCTTTCTGGTTTTGGTTTTGGTTCTTTCTCACAATGACCATTGAAGGCTGAAGGCCAGGCTGAAGGTGTGGTGGGATTAGCCTGAAGTCTCAAAACCATCACTGAACTAAAGCTAAACTGCTTGGTAAAATGATTTACTTGAATACAGCATATATGTGGCACCAAACTCATTGGACACAAAGATGTCTGAAATATAAATACGTGCTCCTTTAGAACCAGAAGTTCACATTCACAAAGGTTAAGGGCTGATCTAAGCAGGCAGAAGCCATATGCTCCACTTGGGGAAGATCTTGATAACAGGAATGGTTGTCTTTCTAAGATTCAAAAGGAATTGTTATCTCCAATGAAGTTACATTTTCATCTCATCAAACACACTTTTGAAAAGCCTGGCAAAGACACTTACTGTTTTGTGACAGCGCTGCTTTTAAAAACCAATGTCTGAACCATTACCTTTGGTCCTGGCCAACCAGAACCTGGAGAGCCTTTTATCCCAGGGTTTCCTTTTGGACCCTGTAGACCCTATAAAGCAAAATAAACAAGTTTTAATGCATTGTGCTCTTCCACATCTGAAAATCATCATATGTCCATCCTTCAGTTAATAATGATTTTATCTTATCTTTATAAGAAATCTTCTTTCCAAAATTAACAGAACCCAGAAGATCTTTTGGAATGTTTCAGTTTTTCTTTACCGAACTGCTAAAGAGTGTTCAAGTTTCAAAGGGCTTGACATTCAGAATTGGTAGGTACACTTAGCCTTGTAAAATTCTTATGTATAATATACCACCATCGCAGCAATGCTATCTGATTTACCTCCAACGCAAATTATTACACAGATGAGACCAAATTTACATTTGCTTGATTCTAAGACCATTCAAATCAGTCAAAATCAGTTGTATTTACAGGCTTTGTTTAAAAACTAGTTTGATACTTTTAAAAACGAAAAATCACTATGAGATTTTTAATGTCTTTACATCCAAATTACAGCTCTGATAAAATATAAATGAAAACTGTATGCAAATGCTCATTACATGTGCAAAATACAGACTTACTTGTCTTCCTGGAAGGCCTATTCCTTGTGGTCCTGGTGGGCCTTGCAGTCCTACTGGGCCTTGCTCACCCTACAGAAAAGGTATTCCAAGAACTAAATTGCAATAGTCCACGCTATCTGATTAACATATCTAAACTAAACACAGAGTAGCAGTCCTCAACCTGTATTACCTTCAAGTCTGCTGCTTCTGTTTGAAGTAAGTATGTTTGGAATACCTGGAAGTTTGCCTTTGATAACTGATCTAATAAAAATAATACCCATTCTTCCCTACAAACTCTATCTCGTTTATAACATTAGATGATTAAACCTGTAATTTTATTATTAGAAGGATCCATAGCTCATCTTTACAAGCAGAGATTAAAGATTTTCTTGTACAGAAATGTAGCTAGTTTCTTGCACAACACTCAGAAGAAAAGCTTGCAAGTGTAAACACAGCAACTGCAGAGTATATCAAAAACCTAAAAATATCAAGTGTTTCTTTGCCTGTTCCAGGTCCATTAGATTTTTACATTTTTACATTTTAATATTTATTTAAAAATTAAAATATTTTCAATAGAATATTTCTGAAATTATTTTAGGAGAAAGAAAAAGTACATTTCTTCCCTCATGCTCCCAGCTGCATAGAATACAGTCCTTAGTGCTCTAAGTTAACATTAACAGGCTCAGCTACTTGCATTGATAAATGCAACCCATGGAGCTACATGGAACAGTGTAACATAGCTCCTCAGAGCCAGGTAAAATATACCTTTGTATAGTTGTGATATAGTGTAAAAAATTAATCTTAATTTAACTATAAATATAATTGATTATAGATACAAATATAAAGATACTCTGTGCCTCACCTTGTCACCTTTGACTTGTTCACCTTTTGGTCCAGGATGACCAGTTTCCCCTTTAGAGCCTTTTTCACCCTAGAAATAGATGACAGTTTTGAAACTTTTTTTTCAAGAACTTATACAGAACACTGACTTAGACAAACTGGTCATCACAATGTGGATAATGAGGAAAAAAGTATTCCTTTGCAAACAAAGTAGAAAAATAATCAGTGGAATTACCAATATTAGTGAAAAGCAACTGGTTACAATTCATAACAGACTTCATCTGCATTCATTGTGTTTTTGAACACAGGACTTCAAAAGGAGAAAGTTAAATACTAGGAGGAAGGAAGTTACATTTTGAAAATGTGACAATATGTTCACTAGTTGGAGAGATCAGTTCAGAACTGAGTCCAAGGACGTGACTGATGCTTCTTCCATAAAAGGAAGAAAAATCTTTGCTAAGTAGTTCAAGGCTCCAGAGAATCTTGAGGCCACTAAAACAGAGGAATATATTTTGATGGAAAACCCAGTTATTATGCATTCATAAATCTTTGATTGTTTTTACTTATTTTTAAAAAAGCTGACATGCATTAACTTAGCAAATGCTCTAAATGAGATAACTGTCCACAGAGAGTCATACAACTCATCTTTCAGTTTCCAAAAATGGTGAGGCAAAATGAAAATAGTTCTTGAATATCCTCTTCCAATACAGATCATAAACAGCTCAGTAGTTTTTTGGAAGACAATTTATCTCACTAATGCTATCAAAAGAAATTATCTTATTAAATACATAAAAAAGAGAATCATTAACTTACTACTGGTAGAGGGACTGTACAATTTTTTTTTGTAATTACCTGGATAGAGTTTCTGAAATCAGTGGGATATTCAGAGAGCACAATGATTCAGAAATCCAAGATCCATCATCCAGCATTTTATACCAATGGAATTATCAGTGGCCTTAAATAACTTAGACACTACTGCAAATTTGGTCCACAATGTTAAAAAAAATAATTCCCATAAAAGTACCTTTTGGCCTTGAATGCCCTCTCCTGATGAACCTTTCTCACCTGGAAAACCAGAAGGGCCAGGTGGTCCCTGAAAGAAATATATATATATTCAAACTATATCAGCTATTCATTTTTTAATAGAAATTTTGACTAATTTGCTAGTACAGGATTTTGCAACACTTATGACACTGAAAATGCTTCTACAATATCTGACTGAGCCCAGGCAATTAAAATGAACTGTAGCAACCATTAGTTGGGTCATTTAGAATAGAATAAGCCATTGCTGAATTGATGTGAATTTCATAATTAATGTATAAAGACTGTACTCTTAAAACTCAAATTAATCTGCAGATTTATTTATAAAAGAATTAGTATTACAGTGAAATGTATGCCCTATAATTTCATATAATTGATGATTTTCATAATAAAAATCATCAATTTGAACATATTTTTTATACATAATGACAAGTTAAATATGCAACACTAGAGAATGCTAATATTGATTTAAACAAGTACAGAAATAAGTATTTTTCTAACACTTTCTGGTCTCTTGAAAAACTCAGCTAACTTTCAATTTTTAAAGCTAATAAGTATTTTTTAAGGATAATCTTGATTAAACAAAAAGTTTCCACATATTTTTGTGAGAAAAATACTCCTTCAGAAACACAAAGTAACTTTCAAAAATACTGGAATTAATCTAACACCCATCTACACTTGTGGCTTCATATGAACAAGGAAACCATATATTTTATATATTTCAGGAAGAAAAAGCAGCCAGTGAGCATTAAATCAAGAGCTTGCCAAAGTCCTGTAATTCAGAGCATAAAGATGTAAGTAAAAGCATGTAATTTTGGTTCTTGCTCTTGATGTGATCCAAATTACACATAGGAGTTGAGGGATATTTCATGTCTTTTATTTTCATCTTAAAATTTTATTGTAGACAGTTTTTAAAGATCATCCTCAACTTAAACAAGTAGGAGTACATCTCTACTTGCATACATAAACACACACACATGAAAACATATATATACATGTGTATATATGCATGTGTGCATGTATGTATATACAAAACATATATATATATAATTTTTTTTTTTTTTATTTGACAAAATCTGACTTGGATGTGGTCTTGTTCTCTTGCTTGGACAAGCCGACTGGGACAATACAACTACTAATATATTGGGCTGGAATAGCTTCTGCTGCTCCATACTAGGTACAAGGTGGTTTTGGAAACAGTAGCCAACACAGCTAGTGACAATCAATTACACTCACTAAGATTTATTTTGTTGCATTTCAATTCCCAATGAATACGTCACAGACTTACAGGTAATCCTGGCTCACCGATTCCAGGAGGTCCTCGTGGTCCCACTGGACCTATTTGACCTTCAGCACCCTTGTGAAAAAGAAAATTAGCAAGTTCAGTCCTATTTCAACTTGGTCCTTTTGAAGAGTAAAACATTTGCATATAGATGATTTATTGGTGTCACCACAAAGGCTTGAAATCTAATGTGTGACTTCTCCTAAAGGAAAAAAAAAACCTCCATACATGACGTTTTAGAAACACATGAATGTACCTTTCTGTTAATACTTGAAACACTATCTTGCATTCTAGCCCTCAATTAAATTAATTTTAGCCCTTAAAATTGCAGAGCTAAGAGATAACAGGGAAGAGGGAGGTAACTCAGACTAAATTTGGCTGCAGTACCAAAGCAGGAATGCTCAGGTGTGAGGGATGCTCACTGTAGCCTCTATATCTAGGTACTCGATTTGAAGCCTGCTTCAGTGGAATATCGGATTGCATGGGAACTCCAGGAACTATATGGTTTCTGTATCTTCTACTTACAAGGTAACATATTTTTACAATTTGTCCAGTTTACTGAGGACTGTGTGCTTCAAGGATAAGGGCACAGAGGATTTCTATCTTTCTACAGAGTAGTAAAGAGACAGGGGGGGACATTTCTACTCCATAAACTATTTTCATTTCTGGAAGGACCAAGTGTTGTTCCTTTCACATGGCAAAATACTAGTTCCTGAGCCCATAAACCCTCTCTGCGTTCTGGGGTCTGCCCCACTGCACAGGAAATATGCAGGAATTCAATTAATGTACAAACCAGAGCACTAAAGGTGAAAAAGTGTAAGTGTATTAGATAGTGGCATTTGGCTCCAAAACATAGGGAAGGGACAGCATAAAGCTACACCAGAGACTCGGCACCAGAACTAGAGTGGGGTCTAGTTCTGCCCAATTTACATTTCTTGTCTGACTCTGAGATGCAGGTCTCTGACAAAACTCTCGTAAACTAATGAGTCATGTTTCCTATGGAGATGCTTTTGGAGTTTTCCACAAGAAAATCTGGCTGGCCAGCATAGGCAGACTTTTCCAAGACTGGATTCCAACTTCTAGTCTTCTGCAATAAAATGAGATGGAGGAATTCAATGCTGCATGAGAAAATCTTATAGGAATATCTGTTCCCTAGTGAATGACAAGGCAAATCTCTCACTTTACCATGTATCACAGTGACTGAGATGTATTTCTATACCTCGAAGTGTGGTTTACTCATTAGTGCAAGCATCTACTAGTGCTTGAAAATTGTTTCACACAGTTAACCCCTCATTTAAATGGCATCATTTCTATCAATAGGATCATCAAAAAATTCAAGAGCTGCTCAAAAAGCAGGTCTTTTATCTCTATCCTATGTGAATACAAAAACATGTCAATCAGTTTTACATTTAGGTGATATGAATTTGACTTTGATAAAACTGTAGGTGAGAAATTGAATTAAAAAAAATGACTGCCCACAGCTATCACTTTACGAAACATATTTCTGAGAGTTACCTTGGGTCCCTGGTCTCCAATGCCAGAGGGTCCTGGAGGACCAAAAGGACCTGGAGGGCCTTGTTCTCCCTAAAGAAAAAAAATAGAAAGAAACTATCAATGTGAATAGAATTTCAACCAAATTCTGACAGAGTGTCTTTTCAAAGCCTCATTTAGGGATAGAGAAACACATTTTTAAAGTAAAGAACAAATAAACAAAACAAAACAATCTAAACTTGTCTTGAAGAAATATGCTTAGATTAGAAGCAGGTCTAATATCCTGGCCATACAAGATACAATAATTTTATAAAGCCTCTCTTTCACGTGCATCATAAAAGATGAAAAAAAAAAAAAAATTTTGTCCTATCTTTGGTCCTGACTTCATCCAATATTTTGGTGCTTCTCCATACTTTTCTTGATAGAAAGATGGGTATTTGGAAATGAAGCAGTGCTTAAGCTTCCAACATTGCACTCAAGGTTCTTGCCATAACAACAAGCGCAAACATAGCATGACTGCTGTTCCTACCACTATCTTTGACTGCAGCTCCTTATTCCCGTCCTCTCTTCTGTATATTGTGTTTCTAACAAAGCCAACACAGCCACATAGTTACTAATTTTTTTTATCAAAATGTGTTTCTTTTGTGGGAAGGTGTTAAATTTTTGGGGATTGAAACTTTTATTTGCTTAGACATTTTATACACTGAGTTCTGCAACCTTCCAATGAGAATTTTGCACTTGAGAAGTCAATAGAAGTGTAAAAAATTACATTTCCTCACAAAATCAACCAAAATTTTAATCAGCCAAAGAATGAAGCTAAGATGCAGAAATAGAAAGTTATAGCAGAGGTAAGCAGAGGTGTTCTTGAAGCTTAATTTCTGATAATTATGCACTTTCAGTGCTACTGCTATAGCTTTAGATCTAGAATAACATGGAACTTGATGCCCAGACTTAAATTCATTCCACTACAGAACAGTATAATAATTTGGAAATAGCTATAAAATTTAAAACTTATTCAAAATGCAAGATTTGCTGGCACATCTTCATAACCTAATAAATCAATATAGCACCAGGAGTAGTTATGTCTTAAAAGGCAGAAACAAAATTGCTATCACTCAGCAGAATACCATACATCCACATAGGACACTGACAGGGCGTTAACAACATTGGTACTGTGCTAGTGTGCAGTCTGTGCATGCAACTATTGCAAAAATACAGAACATAGATAAAAGGTTGACTGTCTTCCTAGGTAGAACTTATTCCTTGGGTTTCCTGACAATATTTTCATGAAACCTTTGGACCAGACTCACAATTCAGTTCATCTGTATAGGGATTATCATAAATAATGCAATTTTTACTGATTTCAAGCCAATTGCAAATTTACCAGTTTTCCTCACACCTGTGTTTTTCCTGATGTGTTCGTTTGAAACTGATCAAACAACAACAACAACAACAACAACAACAAAAATTCCTCAAACAACCCATCTTCTACACTTCCTACAGCCTGGTGCTCATGAGGTTTTGCCTTTCAGCCCATAGGCTCCCTTGCCTCAGCACCAACTCTGGCTTCAGTACCTTTCCACTTGACAAGCCTCTTTAACAGGTGCACCTCCATGCAGCTTCAGGGCCTGAAGACAGTCTAGGATGGACAGGGATGGATATACCCACTGCAAGAGGTGCCAGAGAGAGAAAGGAACAGGCACAAGCTGTTGTAAGGCAAGGCAGGATGCTAAGTATTAGCTGCTCCAATTCACAATCCTTGTTTCTTTAATGGAGAAGGCAGACTGAGATTTCTGTCGTGCCAGGATGTATGAGCATGCTCCACAAAATGAATCAAAAAAACACGCAAAGTTGAAAATATATTTTAAAAAATATCTATCAGGTAAAAAAAAAAATTTCAGCAGTACATAGCACCACTATGCCCTGGGCACAGCAAATGCCACTCAGCACATTGCCTCCAGCTGATAAAACTAAACCTCTGAAATGGTTTTAGAACTTGTTGCATGCTGAAAAATGGTATTTGATAAATACAGGCTCATCTCTCAGCTGAAAAAAAAAGCCAACTGCCTTTATATGTGCTTGAACAGTGCTCTCCAATTTTTTTCCTGTTACCCAAATGGACATTGTGTTTCCTGTCTATGTTGACAGTCCCCTGACAGAATTTCCTAAGGACAGTAACTCTGAGAGATGCTTCCTATCACAAATAAGTCACTTCTTTGCAAGTTCACCCACATGACAGACCCATGCCTTGAATGCAGATGGGAGTCCTGCTGAAGTTAATATTTTTCCAAAAGCTCTATTTTTTAGCCATGATAAAAACATTACGCAGTTTTCCTTCCAATACTGCTGTCATGTGCCTTGCAAGAGCTGTTGCTGCAGGTATGCTACTGGTAAGTGCTGGGGTAGGGAGAGCAAGAAACCCGTGTGATAAAAGTCATGTAGGGTGGTATGAAAATGTTGTTCTGTGAAACACTTTTTTATGGATAGAAGGGGATGCCTGAATATTAATGGAGAGAGAAATTCAACCTTTTACCAGACAACCTGCAGAACTTGGAAACTTAAATGATTCTGTCCATTTTAAAGACTGAATGTTTCAAACCTCAAATGGTTATTAACAAATCTGGGGTTTATCTTCTTGGTCTTGGTCTTGAGGTAATGTGTTACAGGTAATCTGGAATTTATGAAAACCGTGAAGTTCTGGCAATAATATCACGTTATGTCTACACGTAAAGAGAAAAGTCTGCTTTTCCAAAAAGCTTTTTTGGTAATAATTTTCTTCATTGAATGCTTTGCTCGCTTTTTTTTTTTTTTTTCTCTCCTTATTGCGATTTTCCTTCAGGTGGCATGTAATATCATCTGGAGCAATGAGAAGGAAAATTACACTTGATCTGAGGTTAATGTTTTTATATATTGAAATTGTACCATTTTAAGCCTGGCACATACCTAACAGTCTAATCCAAAAACTCACCATCCACCCCCCACTAAATGGTTCATTATATTAGGATGAGTTCCAGCTAGTGCCAATATAAATAATTTCTTTCTTTTTCAGAAAGCCCATATATACTGTAAGGAACACAAACACTCTGTATTTCAGTTTACAATGTGATGATGATCAAGCTAGAGTAAAAAAAAATCTTTCAAATTTAATGATTTTATCTTTAAAGTAAACATTGGCAACAACAAAGTAAATAGATTTAGATATTTTAACAGATATTCTTGATATTTTGTATTTCTAAGTTAGCTGAGATATCTAGGAAGTAAACTTGTTTATAGGAAAATCGGATTTTTTCAGTTTCCTGGGAAAGTTGTAACTTGCCACATAAGTGAGGAAAGAATTCATATGTCATCAGAGAAAAAGCAGATCAGCAGATGTTCTGGGAAATGAATTCAGGAAAATATGCGACGATGGATTTTCCACAGAATTGTCCCAGGATAATTTTATGGGAATATCTGCTTTGAATATCCACATTCAAACTTAACCTTTTCCTTAGAAGTTTGAATACATGTCTGTTCATAAAACTTTTGTCTTTAATTGAAAATATTACTACACAAATCACATTTTCCAGAGAGTGGAAAACTTACTACAGCAGTGGATTTTAAGAACATCATTCTCAGCCTTTCCATGAATACATTGTGATTTCTAGAAACATGCACTTTATATCTAATAGCTGCTTCAAGAGTTTAAATAAACCCAATGTCAATTCTGAAATGATAAACATAAGTACTCCCTGCTCATCACTTTCTTACGAGTGGAACACAGGTCATACCCCGATTCCATGCCCCAATTTTATAATTTGTAACCATATAATTCAGTTTGTAAATTATTCACTGAAATTTGTGATTAGTCACTATTGTTGTCCTCACTAAAAAACACATTTTCAAAAATTACCTTGAATTTACTCTTATGGAACCTTACTGGTGCTATAGCATAGAATACATTGTGGTGGTTTGGGTTTTTTAAAATAAGTATTAGTTAAGCACCTGAAAATAAAATAAAAACAGACAAAATAATGCCAACTAGTCTGAGTAAATCAATAGATATATGCACGTCTAAAATAATTTTTTTATCCAACACTGAGAATACTAGGAGACCCCAATTTAGCTTTGCAAAAATGCTACATTCACTACTAGAACTCTGCCACAGAAATCACGGTGATTCTGTTTCCTTTCAGGAGAGGAAAACAAGAAGAATTAGGTCCTTTTGTGTTAAAATGTTGGATTTTCTGGGGTTGTATTGCTATTGAAGGGCAAAGCTGTCTTCTGATGCGAACACAACAATATCTTATGTCATAAGTCCAGAAAAAGACATAAGTAACCAGTTCAGATGCTTTTTAATTGTATTAACCAACTGAGTTATGTAGAACCAAAGTAGGAAAACTACAGAAATCAGGTTACTGGGAAAGTCAGACAGGAGATGGGATTCTCACTGGATAATGTTTACAGTCATTACAGCTTATGATGGACTACATTACATTTACAGAGCAGAACCAAGTGTGGCATGGCTTTTCTCTTTGCCAGCCTTCTGTTTCTTGTACTTTTAGTACTTCACTGAGATAGTGTCTTCTGTGTTTTGGAAGTTGCTGACTCATCCAGCAAAATCATGTCATGGGCCACCCTTGAATTCTTAGTGAGACAAGGAACACAAAATCTGAGTTCCTTGCTCCTATAAGCTGCAGTATGACAAGAGTTGAGTGTCTCTGCCTTAGACCTAGGGTTATAAATTGGTATTCTGCAAATTCAATAAATTAAATCTGTGCAAATTTTTTTTTCCTATTGGTTTTCTTTGTAATTTTCTATAAGTTTTATGGCTGAATGAGGTACACTTTGATCCAAGTTTTTATTTTATGTTACAATATAGATAATATTTGATGGCTGATGAGGTTGAAGAATATCTTAAAGTGAAGCAAATGTCTAAGAAAATAAAAAGCACAGGTGTGAATGGTATTTCTTTTACTGTTTCAAGTTAGTGAAACAGACAAAACAGCATAGAATTTGGCTCTAAAAATAGTTTTCTTTGATAAATTTAACATCTTTGTATGAAATTTGTCAATGGGCAATAGAAAGTCAGTAAACCAGGAAACAGGCAGAAGAATCTTTGTTCTTTGCTCAGGATTTGCTCTGGAAGCAGGACAAAGTTGTCTAGTTCAGAAGAGAGAAGACACAGTGGAAATTGCCAGTTCCCAGCTCCTAACTCTGCTTGAGTGAAGTGCCCTGTAAACTTCTAATGTTTTGCTCTTAAAATCTTACATACTGTTTGTAAGTTTAAGGTTAACATGCTAACTGTGAACAATTTAATATTTGGTTAAATGGAAATAGGTAAATTAGTAATAATAATAACAATAATAATCCTTTTCTGGTTTTTAAATAAAAATGGAGCTCAAATATTTTAATTGTCTCAGCCTCTTTATGGAGAAGGATTATATATATGGTAAGAAGATTATTTAGGTGTTTTCGAGATGTTAGAACTTTGCAGAATTGCAAAGAGAAAAAAATTTAAAAATTTGCATAATGGCAAACCCTGGTTCTGGTTAATGTCACACTGAGCTGCTTGCTGGGCAGGATACAGGTTGTTCAACATATTCATACATGGTTTGAAAAGAGGTTGGAAGTAAAGTGAAGAAATTTGCTTGTACATTAAAGAGGTTATTAAAGATAAGGACTGATTACGAAGTGCATTAGAAAGACTAAGAGGTTAAGGATGTGCTTCAGCTCCATATGATCACTCCTAAACTTTCATGTCTACATGGAAACATGTTGGCTGAGTGGGACTTAGAGAGCTTAAGCTCACTACTGGCAACACAATAAAGCAGTGTCATTAGAAGGAAAGAAAGTATTGTGCAGCCAGTGAAACTTTGCATTCAGAGATTCAGCAGCTTGAGAATACGAAAATGCATACGACTAATAGAAGTAAAGAATGAGAAGTTCCTTTAAGTAATTTCTTGGAAAATATTTCTGGACACCATGCTACCTTGCTTCAGATAAGCCAAATTGAATCAGCTGAAGGTGCAATGCCTGCAAGCCTCTCCTGCTGGTGGCTTCCAGAGCCAGACAGCACCCAGGTGACACTGTCCCCACGCGGGTGTGCCACCTGGCACTGCAAAGTGAGAGGATGCATCTGTACCCGTAACCTGCATTACAGAGGTGTGGGATGCACCGAGCCAGCCAGACACGAGTGGACTGTACACTCCACAACTGAGACCCAGACTGTCTGTAGGCTGAGCTTGATCTGCAGTTTGTATTTTGAGGAACTGCGTCTACTTCTTCAAATCTCAACATGGCTCAGTAATAAAGATTAAAAGTTCAGCAGCAGTGTTCTGTGTTATGTCACACTGGTACCAACACCACCAAGATGAAGTCACTAGTTCAATTCAAAAAGCAGAAATTATTAGAAAGGAAAGGCCAAGGAACTGCACTGAGAATAGACTTATTTATTTTATCCAAGGTTATTATAAATAATTGCCACTTTTCAGAGATATTATATTATGTGTCATGAAAACTAATTTTATAAGAGCAATTTAATAATCCTTCTGTAAGGACAAAAGATATTGGATAGACTGCTACGTGTCTGAACCAAAAAAGGCCTTGACCTTTACTAGCTGAATGGCTGTTTATTAATCTGAAAAGAACCACTGATTATCTATACTGATCATTAAAAAATTTTACACTCATCTCAAATAAGCTGCAAAATGCCAAAGGTTAGCTTTGGCATTAGGTATGGACAAGAGACAACCCTTAAACAGACATATGTTTCTTCTATACTCTTTAAGTATAATTATCTAAGTGTATTAGCTAAACTTGTCTGGAAGTATTTTTATTATTATAGATGTTTGAGCATAGAAATATCTTGACTACAGACTACAGCAGGCTGGGGAGTTGAAAGCTGATAAAAGAGCAAAGTGTCTTACTGTTACTGAAAATCTGCAGCTAAAGCCTAACAACTGATCGTAAATATTGTATCCATGCAGATAGATTCTAGAGAAAGATGTATTTTACAGCCACGAAAATATGTGAAGGGACTGACAGGAAGACATACAAGATTCAACAAATATGCTTTTGTATATAATAGAAGTATCTGTTTCTACTGTCTTGGACTGATCAGTGTGAATTGACAGATAAAAAAATTACTGTCATTTGCTGTGCTGAAGTTAAAGAGCCATGATTTTTCCACCACTTGTATGAATAGCTTCTTTCAAACTCATCATCCTGTTTCTTTTTCCACTTCTGAAGTACTCTGCAGCAGCTTTTCCAATCAAGCATTTTGTTGAGAAGATGAAGAAATGAGAAGTATGAAAAAGCATTTGGCCGGAGGAGGAAAATCATGATGGACGGCAATATTCCAAACTTTTTATAATAAACATTTCCCATACCTAAATTTATTTCTGTGAATTTTCTAATTAAATTTTTGCCTAAGTACCAAAACATGAGTGTTTATATAGAACATCTTTTACAAAGCAGCTTTGATTGAATTCATTTGTCTTGCATAACTTAGATTGTTAGCCAGGCTATCAATGATCTTGTTGTAGAAAGTCTTTCTATCAAACTGATAAATGAAAGATCTTTCTGTACTGAACATTGTTGTTAATAACTCTCCCATGGGCAAGACAACCATATTCACATAAAGCAATTTCCCAAAGTTTTGCAAACCAGAAGACTTCCTAAATTAATCACACACTTTATCCAACTGATTCTGCTTGACAAGGTGTAGTTGGTTAACTCTAAATTTTCTATTTTAAATATCACTAAGGTACCAATGGTCAAAAAATCTCATACCTTGGCCAATTTCAAAGTTGTCCTGAGTTTTTACAGTACACAGCAATTAAAAATTACTAGAAATACTCAGTCTAAAGATTTTAACCTTCATCTAGAAATACTTAAAATCTTTAAGCACAGGCATTGTAGGCAAAAATATTTTAGAAATAAAGCTTCCCAAGTGATAGCAAAGTCAAGACGCATATTCAGGTGACTGAAATCCTGACATAAGTGGTGTGGCTCTAGAGAGGTCCTTGGTTGCATCTTATTGTGGCCCTACAAAATGTGCTTGGAGATCTTGATAAGCAAGTGGGTGCATGTGGCAACAATACCAAGCCTTCATCACATGATGGTGCACCACCCAGGTGGGGACATCATTGCTGTGCAAATAACACTACTAATAAAAAAACTACTGACAAAAAAGAAAAGAGTATAAAAGTAGAATAGAAAGGTTCTACAGTGTTTCTGCATCCTCTCTCCCTATATAAATATCATATTCAACTACTCACATACAACTGCATCTTACCTTGCTTCCTTGAATGCCTTTCAGGCCTTGTGGACCTGGATCTCCCCTGATACCCTACAAAAAAGTCAAAGCAAAGAATGAACTGCCTTTGAAGACATATATAAATATTGGGGGTTTATTTCCCCTGCATGGGGTACAGTACAATACAGCACAATTCTAAGCTCTAAAGGACAAGAATTTTCTGCATCATTCCCTGTGAAGTGCTCAACACATTAAATATTGTTAATATGCCAAAACCAGTGCCAGCAGAAAAATACGACTGTGGTTGTTCAACATGACAGGTTGTGTGCAGAAAAAACTTACAGATTACAATCTTTCCTTTTTATTTGGTAGCTTTTAGTTCCCTTACCTGAGGTCCCCGAGGTCCTGTGGGGCCCACAGGGCCCTGCAAACCCTGAGGAAAAATTAGATTCAATTATCAGATTAAAAGGAAATTTCAATCTGCTTTCAAATGTCATACACTCGACACGTACATGTAATGGCTCAAATCACTGTTCAAGCATTTTCTAGACACTTTATTCTCTCACCATAGTACTGCTGCTCTCATACTGTATTCAGTAATCGCCTGTTACATTCCACCCTCAATATTTGGTTAAAACACTTCTCATATACAACAAGAATAGTGAATGTCTACTTAACATCTTAGTTATTTGATTAAGAAGTTTTTATTTGCTACAGGTTTTTAAATTTAATTCCTAGAAGCATATTAGATACAGAATTCTTAATAAAAATGTTGCAGTGTCTATACCAGAATAACTTCAGGTAACTTTGCCTCACTAATTCAAACTGCTGTTCAGTAGCCTGGCAGAATCACACTAATAGTTCACAAAATCCATTAGAAATGCATCCAAAAAAATTTAAATGCCATTTTAATGCATTTTAAATGCTTTTTTATTCCACTAGCTGTGATTTTTCCATTTAATGAGTTCTTACCAGTCACCATCGTTGCAGATTATTCAAAAATCTTTCTGCTTCACTGTTTTTTGTTTAGTGACCTTAATGCATATTCTACAGAATTTCCCTTCCACTTGAGTCAATACTCAGTTATAATTTATTTCTAAAGCAAAAATAGTTTTGAGCAGATTTACTGTGTTTTTAATTTCTCTTCCTTCTCTTTTAATTACTAACATCTCTACAGGCACAGGCAGACTGCTGCATTTTTTCAAGATATGTGTCACATTTTGAATTTCTAAGAGACTTGACAATTTAGCAGTGATACCTATGAAGACACTCCATCGACTGCCCCTCGCTAGAGATTCAGAGTCAGAAATTTTAAACAATTCTCTGCTCCCTAGCATTTGCTCCCAGGCCAAGCATCAGCCACCAGAAAGAGAGATAACTCCATTCAGTTCCAGCCCATTTCCAGCCCAACTACCCAGGCAATGGATGGTACAAACAGTGATATGCTGATGCAATGACGGCTACTTTTGGTAGCATACAAATGTGTGACTTGAGTCAGATCTGATTTAAAAGCCAAAGAGAAACTGTCTGAATTTCAAGCCTGAACCGCATTTGAAAAAGCTCTGACATACAGCACTAAAACTACTGGATTCAGTCTGATTAGTGAGATGAGAATGTATTAGTGGATAAATACAACATTTTCAAATTGGACTCCCTATCATGCTTCAATATCCATCACCCCAGTTAAAGATCGACCCCAGAATACTGAATTTGCTTCTCATACATTTGGCTAAATGTGTTCTGTGACTGATTGTGTCAAGTCTACAATGCTTTCTTTAAAAATAAAGCCATAACTTCATTCTTTCTTCAGGATTTGTGAATGTGAAGGTGGGAATTCTGGAACTGACTGATACCCTGCAGAGGATAAAGATTTTTTCATCACTGTCCTCAACAGAAATGAAGCAGCCCTGGCATGTTTTCTATATCCAGATTTCTCAGTTGCTTTGATTATGTTCTTTGCCTGCTTCTGAATGGCTTCCTTTTAGCTTAGTAGACATTTCACATAACATCATGCTATTTCTCACATGCCTGGATAAAGAAGGTATGATCTTTCTTTATTCCTCTGAGAGATAAAAACTCTCTCCTTTTCCATTGACATTTCAGACTTTTCTGATTCACTGAAGTCTGAAAATTTCTGCCATTTTGAACCACAGTATCCTATAAGATATTCTCAGCCTTTAGATTTTCATTATTGTATAATGCCCTTTTTTCTTTGCAATAAATACCCCTGGAATGAATATTAATTAATTCCCACCTGAAATTAATCATAAAATAGCAGCTTCCAGGAAAACAAAAACTTTTCAAGGTGGTCTTTGATAAAGTTAACCATAATATGGGTGGCAAAACTTAAGAAATGCGCTTTAATAGAACAATAACTGCACTCTAATTGGTAGTTCTTAGCAATTCTAACCATAAATCAGTGGTTTGCTGATTTATGGATCAGTGGATTGCTCCTACAAACCTGCTCATATGAACTCAAGATACAATTATCTCACTTAGCAGTACATTTTGCTTCCATCTTCCAGAATGTAAATAAACCAGGTAAAAAACTGTCTTTACTTGCAACACTACTGCACTCCAGCTAAAAAGGAAAGGAGGACTGGACAGAAGTGTGAATTCATATCAGCACAGATGGGCTCATAGACCTGCAAGCTGTTCATGTCGGTAAGAACCTGCTTTTATTACAATATAACTATACACTCAAATTGAAATTAAACTTTAAAGGAAATAAATTGGGTGCTCTCTGTAAGATGCTCAGTGCTGTGTAAGGAAGGCCTGGCATTGATCAAGGCAGCTTTTGTTTTAGGTAAGGATCTGTATTTTTTACGCAAAATGGAAAAAAATAATGTGGTGAACTGTGGGTTCAGTTTCTACAAATCATACTTCTACTACGAATGTATCTCTACCACCAGGCAATTATAAGGTATTCCAAATTTACAATAATATTTTCAAGCTGTGTTTATGAATATGTTACATGATTTTCTAGTATCTTCATCAACATGAAACTGTTCAAATAAAAATGATACTTACTATTTCTCCTTTTGTTCCTGGGGGTCCACATTCTCCTCTTTCCCCCTTTATAAAAAATCAAAGATTTCACAGCTAAACAAGATGATTTGATTACACTATGTGCATTAAAGACTCTGCAAGCAGTAGCATAAGAGGTTTAGTTGACTCTGGGAACCTGGAAGTGGCATCATTATATACGGTCTGTAGAAGATAAGATCTGTTCTACTCAAGATAGGTTATTTCTGAAAATGCCTGCAAAACATCCAACTTATATCAGAGGATGATACATTTAATATCTAAGAAGTTTTGCTGCAGTTTTCCACCTCGCTGCACTGTCTCCAGAGATCCTTTCCATGCTCTGATTTCATTACTGTGATGCCTGAATAAAAATTGTGAGATTGCACATCTGGAATGAAGAAACAATGAAGTGTTTCACTAATGATTTCACATATCCATAGACACATGAAAAGCAGACCTATGAGTCTACTGTTCCCATTTTCACGAAATCTTACCACAAAATTGACTGAAGCATTTTACTAATGAATACAAAGATTTACTAATGAATACAATGCTTTTATTAACAATACAGAGAGATAAGTGTCAAACCAAGAAAAGTCAAAATGGGATTATCTCTGCTTCATTTCTGACTACGATGGTCCACTTTGCAATTCATCTCTAGAATCCTGCAAGTCACTGAAATGCCTAGTTTTTTTTATCTTCTTGGAGAGTCTATGTTGAAAATTTTCTTGATAAAGCATTGGCCCTTGCAAGTTATATATAGGTTAAAAGTAAACTTCCTTGTGGTAAGTTTTTCAAAAGCTAATGACTGGCACACTGTGTTTGTAGTAAACATTTTCTCTTTTTTTCCACTTGACCTCTCATTCAATCCCAACTTTCTTTTCCTTCCAAAACCAATATTTCTGGTCATCGACACTTCTTTTTTTTCATAGTTAGATTACATTCTCTGAATTTGTGGGTTTTTTTTGTTTTATTTCCAGCAATCCAGTCTGTAAGCATTCACATAAATTTTGAATTTACTTATAGGGATTGCATTAGGAGCTTTCATGCCAGAAAGACAAGACAAGCTCTTTTTTCCATTCTTTTACATACACTGTCAGCAAGAGGCAATTTATTTTCAGACTACTTCTATTCTACAAAAAACTTACCTTGTCTCCCTTGTAGCCAGGAGGTCCCTATTCAAAAATTGAAAAAAGGAAAAAAATCATACAAGAGAAAGCAAAGGCCTAACATACTGCTAACTTGAGTAGAAAAAGCCCCAACAGCCCCCCTCTCCCCAGTAAAGAACTATGTTTCAAAAGCTTAACTATTCACAGCAATAAAATATCTCTCTGAAATAGTTTAGTATATAATTGTCTGCAAATCTAGATGTGTATCTTTTACTCATATATTAGCTGTAAATACGCCACTCGGTTTGCCAGCCTCCTAGTAGATACATGCTGCCATTTAAATGGGAATTTTAAACTGAGTTACTCTTATACAGGGAGGAGTGTTCATCTTTCTCCAGTGAATCAACAGGAATTCTGAGAATTATCAGTGGTTAGAAGCCACCAAAGGACTATGTAGTGTTTCTATCAGGTCTGTCTTTGGGATATGTCTAATACAAGTCAATTCAAAATCACACAGAAGCTCAGAAGCTCACTTCAGAAGTTCCTTCTCTCAGTAGCATCTCAGCTCTATATTTAAGCACATGGTTAAACTGTTCCTCTCAGTATACATGCTTCTGTAAACCAGGCCTTAGTGTAGGTGCTTTAAATAATTGAATAAAGTAGACACATAGAAAATGAAAATAACATTTTTAGTTTAGAAAATCTGAAAAGCCAAAATGTGAGTTGGCACTGTAGTAGTCGCATACCTCTTCACCTTTCTCTCCATGATCTCCTTTTTGAGCATCACCCTATTGGAAGCAAAGGAATACAAGTGAAATATGCATTGCCCTTCTATTTATCCCTATTGCACTAAAACCAAGAACAGTTTTGGTGTTCCAAAGAACACCAAACCAAGAACAAGCAGATTTGGTTTTTCCTATTTACTAACACTTCCTATATACTTCACACTTCCTCCTTCCACAAGCAAGGATACACATTTCCTGATCATTAACATAGAAAACTCAACTATTGTCATTAGATGACTGAAACCTTAGTTATTAGAGTCAAGCACTCTGATCAAGGGATCTATGTACTGTTAGAAAGCTCTGTGGAACCTAAAGAGCCTTCAGCTGTATTCACAGACCTTTGCTGTCAGAGAAAAACTGGAATGATAGGCAGTGCTAACTTGATGGCAGTTCAGTTTAAAATTTTTATCTCACACTTCTAAAACAGCTAACTAAAAACTAGCAAACCTCAACATTTAGAATTTATTTTATCATATTTTTCCTTTGCTATATTCACATCTATAGTGTGAATAACTGGATAGAAATTTGCTTTATTTCTTTTAAATTCACATTACCTTGTCACCTTTTGGTCCTGGGTCACCTTTCTCCCCTTTTCCACCACTGCCCTGAAACAAAGCAGGAGATTGTTATTATCATTGTGAGGATAAAATTCTACAGCTTGTCTAAGACTATATTTTAGTCCAAAATCATTCTGGAATAAGGTATGGTAGAAACCCCCACTGATTCAAGCATAGTACATGGGACACAATATTCATTTAGCTAAACCCACTCTGGTATTTTAAGGTACCTATAAAATTTTTTAAACAATATTCGACGACAAATAAATTTGCAACAGAGCATCTGAAAAAACCTAATCAGGAATGCATTACAGAAAATAAATACAGTTCTTCCTTCTCATTTCTCAATTAACCACCACTATCTTATCTTCTCTGCTTAGAAAAAAACTGTACAGGACAGTTTAAGGTCAATATTCAGCAGCCCTAAGGAAAAAATTACTGCACCATTTTGTATTACTCTTTGGAGGATCATGATGGTGGGGACTAGAAAGTTTGGTGTATACACATCTGTGTAACAGGCTACATCTAATAATTTTGGATAAAATAACTTAGAAATTCTTGGATCTAAAATTTTAAACTGCAAACAGAGGTTCTGATGCACATTATCCAGATGCACATTATCCACAAGGATTGAATGACAGGCTCTGGTGTCATAACCTGCTAATGATATGGTTGACACATTAGTCTAGGGAGAAAGACAAAAACCTCTGAATGTATCTTGCTTGTTTCTGGGGGAACTATTAAAGACAGAAAAATTATCAGAGAGGTCACCCACTGTCTGAACTCACACTTTTCTGTTCCTTACTAGAGCCAAGAAATATGTGCTGAAGTGTCACAAGAGAAAAGAGAGTGTTGCAGGCACAGTTTTAGACCTTTCCTCATATATCCATTACCTTCAGACTTTTGCACCTCTACCCCTTACAGAAATAGAAGTGGGTGGTGGGTGAAAACTCTGTCTAATGGAAATTTCCTTCCCCACTGAGATGCAATGGTTTTCCTTCCCCAAAGATTCAAGAATAACTTTTTTATTTGGGCTCCAAAATCACCTATTTATCCACAGTATCTCATTACCCAATAAGAGAATATGTTTTCAATATAGTATCTGACTAAGGATAGATTTTTTTCCTGAGGTCTTTTAACAGTGGCCTTTCACTACCAACATGATATGCTGCAATAAATAAATCTTTTTGGAGTACATGCACAGCTAATATCTTGATTTTGACACAGTTCACATAGTAACCAATTAAAGTACTGTGGAGTATTGACCTTGATTAAAATTCAAATTCTTGAGCCTACTCAAATAAATGCATACTTACTGAATCACCTTTGTCTCCTTTCATTCCCTTTTCACACTCGCAGATCTTCCGCACACACTACAAGGTCCATAGAATATATTATTTCAAAATTTTAAAGCAAAAAATTTCAGTTTTGCCTAGTCACAGAATAAATAACATAATAGTGCAATAATAAGATATAAATGATGTTCTAATATATTTATTTCTCATATAATCAACATTAAACTTCCATATAGAGCAACCAAAATCCATTATTTGATTTATTTATAACGAAAATAAATCTCCTACTGTAGTGACTGTAGTCACTGAAATAATTACGAACGTTTAAGACAGCACATACATAGTACACAGTACTGTGAAACCTTACATAAATTTTGATCCATTTTAACATTATTATTGTTTTCTAACGTGACCACAAATGAATTTGCATATCTTGCATTAGACCTATTCCACTCTTATAGGAAGAGTCCTTTATGTCTTACTGTTGATACTACACACTAATGAGCTAACATTGTACATTTCTCAGGAGAAAGGACAGAAGAAATGCAGAAAAGTTAAAATAAAAGTAATCATGGTAAGAAAATCTAATCAGAGATGGAAGGTTAATTAATCCTCAAGTATTGCTGCACTGTGGAAGAAGCAGACTTTGGGAATAAGTGTCAATAAGAGTAACCAAAAACAAAGCTCAAAAATCCTACCTGCGTCTGTAGCAAGGCTTCCTGAAAATTAAATAAAATGAAAACATTACTTTCATATAGATATGATTTAATTATAACAGAGTACTAATTTCTCCTCTCTAGTTTATAGAATCACCAAGGTGAATGGTAGAGATGGTAAATACCTTCATCCTTCACTCCTTCCTCAAAGTGGGGAGAACCAGTCTGTAGAGCTACTCATACAGAAAAGAGTTCTTGGTAGGAAGAGAGGGCTATTCCATGTGACACACAGTGATCAGACAACACATGAGAATTAATGAGATAGCTAAACAGACAGTATTAGGCACAGTGCTAACCACAGGGACTGTGAAAAGACTTTCCAATCAGAGACCTTCCTTTGGAAGGCCCAACAAACACAATATATAGGGGAAGGACTCAGTGATTATGCATGAGATCAAGCTATTTTTTAAAGTATTTTCATATGCTCAGAGACACACTCTGTGTGCTGGGAAATGTGACTAGGACAGCTGAGCTACTACTCTCCAAGCACACAACTCCTTGGAGAGTGGCTGGGAGAAGGAAGCTCCAGCTGTCCCGACCCCTGCTGTAGCAGAGAAGGCACCACAAAACCCTCTGCACTGTCTTCAGGCCTTACCTAATCAAAATTGGATGAAATCTGCCAAGGATAGACGTGTGACAAGATTAACATCAGCATAACTTACCAGTTGCAATGCTGTATCAGCTACCAGGTTCTGATCATCCAGGCATGGGACACGTTTAGAGGATGAATCACCAGATATCATGCGCAATTTTGCTTCTTTGACTGTTTTCTTAGAAAGGCCAATGGTAATAAAATTTATTCCAAGACTTCTAGCTGTCGTGGCTATACCCTGGACATCAGGGCTGTTTGGATGATCCACACCATCAGTCATCAAAAAAGCCACTTTCACACTTTTCTTACGACTTTCAGATTTAAATAGCTGAGTGGCATTTGAAACTGCATAATAGGAATAAGTGCCTTGGCCAATAAAGCCCAGAGAACTGATTTTCTCCTTAAAATTCTGGACATTTTTCCAGGCTGTAAAGGGACTATCAATGCTGACTGTGCTGCTGAACTGCATACTTGCTAGTTTGACTATATGCATGTGAGACTTCACTGGCTTCATCTGGAAAATGGTGTCAGTTATATTGTGAACAAAATTCTTCTGTAAATCAAACAACTGATTTTTGGCACTTTCTGAACTGTCCAAGATAAAGACTATATCAATGAGACACATTTCACCTGAAAGGGAACAAGAAAGTTACATCTATGAATGATGGGAACATCTGCACAACAGATTTCAGACAATTCTCTGCAAAAACAGTTTTCCCAAAGATTTCTCTGTCTCCCCAGTGGAAGTTCTAAGGATAAACTTCACTGTAAAAATCCAAGAAATTCTAATGAATTAGAAGTCAAGTCAGGGTCTTGACGGGATTGTTGTAGTATTTTAGCTGATTTTGTATGGAAAATTTATCACATGAAATTTCAAACAAAAAAAAATCTTATAATTTCTCTTATCATTATAATAAATTGAAATTTCTTATAATTTCTCTTAAGAGATATGCATGTCCATGAAAATCATTGATCAAACTGGAATCCATGTCCAAGTAATCAAAAAGTATTTTCCAGCCCTCATAATCAAAATAAATCACATTTTTCATCTTCATATGAACATTCATTATCAATTACTAAATAATTATGCTAACATGCATGGATAAATGCAACACAGTCAATCGGAAATTTTAGGAAAAGGGTTTCACCTTCATCTTTTGGCAGAGGAGAGTAAATATTCTTTCCCTTTCTTCTGTTTTGCCCATGTACTATCTGGATCGTAATCACAGCCAGAAGCATAAAGCAAAAGAAAAAACAGTTTTTCCTCATAGTGACCTTCATCCCAAACAGACAACTTTTCCTTCCTGCTGAAAGTAAAAATCCACCTTTGAATACCTCATTAATAGAAGCAAATGAATAAATACAAATACTTTAAAATATATTTGTGGGAAGCATAGGTCTAGAGCAAATATATAAAAAACAATTGTAAAAAGTCACTGTGTAGGTAATTTAAGCACAGTAACCAGCACTACCTCAACTGTAGCTCACATGCAGAAGAAATTAAAGAAGAAATATGGGTATACCACAAGACTGCCTTTTCTTTCTTAACAAAAAGTCATTGGAATATCCAATGATGAAGGGTAAAATGAATTGTTACTCTAATTATTAGGAATAAACAAAGATCTGAGTGTTTTGGGATATAGATACACTACCTAGGTCTGGAGCATCAGTATGAACAAATTATTCTTCTAAGAAACAGTGGCTCAGTAATGAAATTCAATATAAGAATATATTATTAATATTACATGGATGTTACAAAGCATGTGCAGTATTTTTCATAAAGATAATATTCTATTATAATGACAATATACTGATAAAAAGAAAATAAGAATGTTTAACTGAGCAATTCAAAATATTTTTAGAGAACACTGAACTAAATTAAATATTGAATTAAAACTGATTTACAAAAAAAAGCCTGAGATTAACAAAAATTAATTTTAAATATCATCAATAATGAATGCAAAAATCCTTCCTAAATTGTCTCTTCAAGTCCATCAAGCAGTTACATATACAGAAACCATAAGTGCAGTCCTTTAAAACTAGAGAGGAAATAACAAAGTCTCTTACCTTTGAAGGCATCCAGAAAGCAAATTATGGATTAAAAAAAATCAGTGGAGCAAAGATGTCCTCTAAGTCCTACTGGAAAATATAATTTGTTTACCAAATAAAGTAATCTACAAATAAATAGCCTATCCACTTGTAAGTGGCTCTACCTTGCATCTAGATACTATATCTTTTATTGCTGCTGTTTAGTTGGCCAGTTTAAATTAAGATAGTTGGGCACTTGGCCAGGGCTGAGCAAGAGACCAAGCCATTTTATTAAAGGGACAGTGTCAGTCTGGGAGCACAAGTGTTTTCCCACTTTAAGTAACTGTACTTTTACATTAAAAAAAAAAAACACTTTTAGACAACCTACATCTTTACCCTTCACTTTGCCAGTCACGTCTTCAGCTTGTCTGTGTTAATGTGCAGCACTGGCTTGATCAGAAATGTGAGGGTCTGCAAGCATGCAGGCTAGAACTGAAGTCTGACCTGATGGTTTGAGAGAGTGCCAGGACTGCAGGACTCAAAGGTGGCAACTGCATTAGCAATTACAATAATAAAAAAAACCTTAAAATTAAAAAAGAAAAAATTCTTCTTGAGCTGGTTTCCTCAGAAATTCTTCCTGCTTTTTAAATCCTCTGAGGGATCAGACACAGACAGGATATCTAGAAGGTGATCATGCAGGCATTTCAGAATGTTGCATGGAAATTATATTTGCTGTATATACAAGCAGGTTTCAGAGTAAAATTGTGTTATCACAGTGTTAAGTAAAAAAATGAGGCGAGAGAAAACATGCCAATGATAAGTCTCAAGGAATCATAATATGCCCCGAGGGAGTTAAGTGCAAATGCCCAGCAGAAGGTAGCAGACGTCCTCTAGACAGGCACTGCCAACCAGACAAGACATCCCTCAGCACCTTGGTCACAGGGCAGAATCACAGAATATCCTGAGTTGTTAGGGACCCACAAAAACGTAGTCCAACTCCTAGCCCTGCACAGGACAACATCAAAAATCACACCATGTGCCGAAGGAATTGTCCAAATGTTTCTTGTACTCATACAGGCTTGGGGTGTGACCACTTTCCTGGGGAGCCTGTTCCAGTGCCTGTTCCTGGCTGCCAGGACACACCATACATCATGTTCACCTTGCCATCAACCAGGACCTCTAGAACCCTTTCCAGCCTCTTGTTCCCCAGTCTGCCCTTACATGCAAGGTTATCCTGTCCCAGGTGCTGAATCTGGGACTTCATGATAAATTCTATACAAATAGTGACTGCTGAGCTCTCTAATTTCTCAAGATCTCTCTGCAGGGCAACAGCTCCTCCCAGTTTAGTATCATCAGCAAATTTACTTAGTATTACTTATAGACCTTATAGTGTCCCAGTCACTTATGAAAATGTTGAAGAGCACAGGGCCAAGGATGGATGCAGAACCCCACTAGTGACAGATCACCAGTTTGATGTCACCCCATTCACTGTAACGCTGTGCCTGAGCCTGGAGCCAGCTGCTCACCCATCAAATGATGTGTTTATCCAGCTGTGTGATTGACATTTTGTCCAAAAGGGTCCTGCGAGAGACACTGTAAAAAACTTTACTGAAATCCAAAAAGATTGTATCAACTGGTTTCCTTTGATCAACTAGGTGGGTTACCTTCTCATAATAGGAAATTAATTTCAACAAGCAGGATATTTCCCTCATGAAGGCACGCTCGTTGTTACCAATGATGACTGTATTGTCTTCCAGGAATTTTTCACTATTTCCAGAATAATCTTATCCATAATTTTACCAGGCACTGGTGTGAGACTGACAGACCTGTAGTTACCACAGTCATTATCCAGTTCTTCTTGAAAATTTGGCCAACATTTACCAGCTTCCAGACAACTGAAACCTCTCCAGATTCCCAAGACCATGGAAAAATCATTAAGTGAGGTCTCACAAGGACGTCATCCCTTTGAGTACTGTGGGATCAATCCCACCAGGCCCTACAAACTGAATCCAGCTGCAGCAGCAAATACCACACTAGTTCAGGGTCAGCTGGGATATGTTGTCTAGGAGCTTGTAAGTAAGCCAAGTACATTAAGCTTTTAAGCAAGTAGAGAATATTTCCTACTGATTTCATTAAAATGTGGGTGAAAGAGAAAAAATAGGGGGGAAAAGAATAAGGCACAACTGAACAAATGAACATAAAGTATCTGTCTTCATTAAGGTCAGTAGAATCATCCTTCATCCCAGAAGCATCCTGGGTGCAAGATCCCTCTATTGATAGACCAAACACTTCCTTAAACACTCACTTTTTGCTTCTTCAAGGGTATTTCCATTTATAAAGAGACATTCAGCCAGAATTAGACCTTTGCAAACACCATTACCTATTAGCGCATGCTGTGAGCCGTATGCTGTGAGTATGATACCTTATGTAACTTCAAATAAATTAAAGGGTGAGACAAATACTGAGGAACTCAAAGAGATCTTAGCTCTTAGCAAAGATGGGGATAACACTAATCTGTTTCTGTTGCTGGTTTTGGCTGGAGTAGAGTAGATTTTCTCCACAGTAGCTGGTACGGGGCTGTTTTGGATTCGTGCTGGAAGCAGCGCTGGTAATTCAGGGATATTTCAGCTGTTGCTGAGTAGCGCTTACACGGGGTCAAGGCCCTTTCTGCTCCTCAGCTCATCGCAGCAGGGAGTGAGCTGTGGATGCACAAGGAGCCGGTAGGGGACACAGCCAGCTGACCCCAGCTGACCCAAGGGATATCCCAGACCATATGCTATCACGATCAGGATATAAAGCTGGAGAAAGCTTCTTTGGGGGGGCCACGGCTCAGGGACTGGCTGGCCATGTTCCAGCTGCTGGTGAGCAATTGTTTTCATTTGCACCTCTTGTCTTTCTTGGGTTTTATTTCTCTTTGCTATTTCCCTTTTCATTACAATATTATTATTGTTCTTGGTTTCAAAAATGATTAGGTTAATTAGTTGAAAAAATTAATACACTGTTCTTCTCTCAACCCATGTATGTTCTTATTTTTACCCTTCCAGTTGCATTCCTCCCATCCTGATGAGGGTGGAGAGTAAGGAAGAGGCTGTGCAGTGCTTAGTTGCTGGCTGGGGTTAACCCATGACCTTTGCCCTATGACTGTACACAGTACCATTCCTACACACACTTGTCAGTCTGTTCATGCTCTGTTAACATGGAATGTACTGAAGGAACATGCTGCTAACAGAAAAAAATCCTACCCACCACCACTGCTCACCCTCTTCACCCAGTTCAAGTGAGGAAGGATTTGCTGGCCCAGCAGCTGCAGCCTCATCCTAAAGGGCTTCCTTCCTAGAAATCTCTACATTGTCTCCTGTCAAATATCTTTATTGAGGCTAATTGTCTTCATTAAGTAAGTGTTGCCTTCATTACACACATTCTCTGGAAAACAAAGAATTTCAATGGAATGCAATATTTTACACTAAATATCTGTTAGTGCTACACATGATAATTATTGTTAGCACCCAGCATCTGTTGTATTAGAGATACTGGTGATGATCAAACATTTCATTAGCAAATCAGTCACAGAGATCACTCATACTGTTTACATACTTATTCTTACCCTGATCCATGCGTAGATCAAGACTGCAAACAGCCTATCACATCAACAGCTATGGAAAAAATGCTTTTTTCCAGCAGCTGGGAAGTTTTACCTGCACTATGTGCCGAAACAGAATCGAATGAATGGATTTCTAGATGTGTTCAAAGATTTCTCACTTTTTTGGGGGACCTGCAAACATGAATTTCACCTGGCAGAGATCCAAAAAAGTTAACACTTAGGACTTTCAGACATAACAATTTGATGAGTCAAATATACATGTACCCTGCTAGTTCTGATGCACATGCTATATTTGGACAGTAATGGGGTCAAGTTTGGTGGCATTTCTCTTTCTAGAACACCCATAAATCTGTTACGTGTTGGCCTGTAACTGGTCTCTGAGAACAGCCTAAGCTCTTCTTCTCTTCTTACTGTGTTTTAGAAGCACAGTAAGAATCTTGACAGTTTCAGAACATGATTGTTGATTTACAATTCAGAGATTTTTTTTTTTCACTAGTCTTTTTAGTGTATATTTTCATAGCTCTGTATTCACCTAGAAATCAAATGTGATGGAAGCAATGACTCCAGATTTACAGCACTGTTTTAACATTAATACTTCCTGCAAAGCCTTTCAGTACAGCAGTGTTCCAATGGCTGCCCTGAACTGCATGCTCTGAACCAGATGCTCAGCATATTCAGCTGCCAGGACTATTGAATCTGTCTAAATGCACCCATTACATGACCATACTAAAGCTCTAGTCTGCAATACAAAGTTTTATCTGTACAACTCATTTTATGCTGCTAGTGAATTTCAAGTTAAAAAGCCTTCAGTTCCTGCATACATGCTAAGCCTTCTCTTCTACTGGAAAAATTAATGTATAACTTTTGTTCCTCGAACCTGCACGCCTTTAATACTTCCTGCTATTCTCATTACTGAAACTCAAAGATAGTAAAGAAGAAATTAAAAAAAAAAAGAATTTACAAAGATAAGAGAGAGCTTCTGAACGAAGACAGACAAAGCAAATTTTGATTCTGTTGCTTGAAAAGCCACAACTAAATGCCAATGTGATACAATCTATACAAGTATGAAAAAAGGTGAGTATTCTGGAGTACATGAATGTAAAATGTCACAGGACTTACTCTATGGGTCAGTTTGCTCCATGATACCAATCAAAACTCACTGCCCTAAATTTATATTTTTTGCCTTTGTGTGCTCTTCACTCAATAAGAATGACAATAATTACTATAAAAATAGTGGATATTTTGTTCTCTGGCTAGAAGACATCACTAGTAGGTAGGATTTGAAATAAATATTTCAATAAACAGCTTTTTAAAATCATTGTTCCTAGTACTAGATATATCTTGGCTCAGCGCCGTTGTTATTCACACACTGTGCAAGCAAAGTTGTGATCACCTGCCTTCTTAAAACCAGATTGCAGTAAGCGTATCAAAAGGATCACTTAGTTGCTCAATATTTACGCTATGATGATATTTATGCTATTTAAATCCTGCCCTCTGGTGTATCCACATGATAATGCAAAATGACAGCAATGATAGTATTTCATTCTGGGTGACTCATTCAGCATTTAATCATTCATACACACCTCGTAAAGGAGGCTACTGTCTGGGCAAAACATTTGTGCCCTTGTAATAGAAGGTGGAAGCTAAAGACCAAGATATTTAAAGACTAAGATGCAACACTTTGAGGAGGGAGGATATGTCCTGGAAGAACTGGTTTTATTCCTTAGTTCCTACCTGATAATGAGATTCTAAATATTCATTTCACACATTCCTGTCTTTTAGACATCCAGACTAAGAGCATCAGCACATCACATGGATCTTCTGAGTACTGCAAAGTTAATGACAGCTAAAAGTGAATCCATTGGCAAAGCAGAATGAACTGCTGAAGTCAGTACAGTTCTAGGTTGTCAGAGAAGTGAAATGACATTGTTGTTGTGTCACTTATGTAGCACTGGCCTGAGAAGTGGTTTGCATTTGTAATAAAGTAAATTATTACTTATATTTGTAAGAAAACAGAGCAAGGATTAAAATGCTAACTGTTTAAAACAGATTCACTTTACTTCCTGGCAGTCCCATTCCTGAAATTCCACAGTTTCCATTTGGGCCAGGCTCACTTTGTTGTACCTAAAAAGAAGACAAACACATACTATACTACCCATCCCCTCCCAAAAATTTTTTAAAAAAAAAACAAAACAGAAAAACCAAACCAAAACCCTCAAAACAAAAAAATTCCAAAATTCCAATTTAGAATTGTTTGTGTAAATGTTTTACTTCACTAACAGCTTAAAGCAAAGATGGCCAAGTGTGTAGCCATTATAGCATTTATTCTGTAGCCATTTTGTGGCTACAAAAAATTGTCAGTTTGAATAAGGGCTTTGGTCAGGCTCAGCAACATGGAATATTGTTAAAACCCAGCATATTTCATTTTCAAATTCTTTAAACAACCCTTTGTACATCCTCTATGTTTCTGCTTCTGTGTTTCTAACAGCTCTCTAACATGACACAAACACAATAAACCTCAGAGATTAACAGAAACTAAACAAAAAGCCAGCCTTCCGGGAATCAAATATGAAAAAGCATAACAAAATTGTAGAGAAAAAAGAGCTTCCAGTTAATATCTAAAAAAAATATTAACTAACCTTGGTATACCTTGATCTCTCATGAAATTTTAATCTTTATCTTTAAAGAGGAAAATAAGTTCAAAATGGAGCTTTCAGTGTATGAAGTCTCCACATGATTAAAAATTCTTAAAGAACCCAGAGACTTGTACATAGAACAAACTTGGAATAATCTGCAGCGGGAGCAAAGAAAAAACAATTTATACATCATCTGCAAAGAGAAATCGCTGAAAATAGTTTGAGATACAATGACATGAAAGCAATTGTTACATATAAATTCACATTAGAAACAAGCAGATCTCACAAGGAATATAACAGGGACTGATCACAAGTGTGGGCAACGTCTGAGAGGCCAAAAAATGTAGGATTAAAATGAGACTTGATGGAAACCAAGCTGAATTAGATCCTTAATGATCTGGGGGTTTAAATGTGGAAGTTTATTTAACCATATCAATTACAAGAAACAACAAAATTTAAAAATCACTTGTTATGCAACGGTGATGAAGAGATTAATAATCACCTAGGTACAACCTCGAAAAACCCCAAATATTCTGTATTATTTACAAATAAAGATGCTGCTATTGGACAAAGATGCAAAGGTGGAGCCAGCTACATGCAAACTAAAAGGGTAAATCAGAGCACAGAAAACAGAAACAAAGATCCAAAAGTTTAAAAGATTCAGAAACAATAGAGGAATTCACAACCTCGCTAATGAAATACTGCTGCAGCATTTATTTTGAGATCAACATAGAAATACAATTTCTGTGTGTGGTAGAATGATCAAATATAAAACATTTACGTCCCAACAGTTCATGTAACAGTTCTAGTAACTGTGACACAGTGGTCTCTTGGGTGGTTCTGAAACACCAAATAGCTCTTAATGTTTCTATTAAGTTACTTTGTACCTGTCATTGTAGTAACAGCATCCATTGCTTCAAAATACCACCTTTCATTTTTAAATTTCTCTGAATCTCTCCTGTGCCAAAGTCACAGGGAACAGCTCTTCTGCAGCTTGTGCATTTGTGAGTAGCGTGTTCAGACCATGGTCAGGACTCAAGAAACGAGGAAGATGCCAGACAGTTACGCTGCTGATTCCCAAGTACCTGAAAAACTTACTCTTAGAATCAAAGTTAGACGATGTGATTATTGCAAGCATTACCTACTTTTATAAACCGACCTCCCATAACTTCCCATGGAATAAAAGCTAGGAATACACAAACTGAATTTCATCTTTGTTATAAACAGAACCACCAGGTGATTATTGGAAACAGATGTGAAAAAGCCTCTATGTTCCACTTCAACAGCAGCAGAGGAAATGGAATGATGAAAATGGAACAGATAAGCATGAAAATCCAGGCTGCCAATTTTCCCTTTGATATATGATAGACTAGTTAATATGAATTACTTTTTTTTAATTTTTCCACATGCTTTGGTCTATTTTATTTATCAAAACAACTGCCGAGCCCTTAAAGATATCTGTTATGAAGGAAAAAAATCAGCTGGTTTTATGAGGAAAAGTGCTTTTAAAGTGGAAGGAATATTACAACTAAATCTAAGACAGCTAGTTGTTGCAGCACTAAGTGACACTTGTGTCCTAAATTAATGAGCCCTGTGAAAATTTAACACATAAAATGTAGTTTGTGGCACAAATTCTCCACTATGCTTAGAGACAAGAAAAAAAGACAACAGACATTAACACAAATGATGTTGAAAGCCACACCATACACATTTTTAAACTAAAGGGACTGAATACATGCAGACCACTGAAAAGATGGATGTACAACAATTTATCATACATTTTCTTAAAAATGTTTTGTTAAGTTATAAAAACATTGGAAAGGCCATTAAAAGTTATAGGCTGTAATTCAAAAGAGAAAGCAGAAAAATATTTAATAAGGAAGCCAAAGTATATGGATTTCCTTTCCTTTATGAAAAAGGAAGTAAGAGAAGCAGCTAAGGTAAGGAACTAATGTCCTGACTCAACAGTGCTGAAGAAAACTTTAAAAATGTGATATTTAAATATTTCCAGGCCAAATATCACTGTTTCTATATGAAGTTATTCTTAGACAATCTGAAATTGTCCAATTAGTACTTCAGATTATAATTTTTATTATAGACAATTTTAAAGAGCATTGAAAACAAAAGGAAAAAGGTAAAAGTTCTTGTCTCCATAGCTTGCAGAAAAACAAGTTATAAAATCCTGATCACATAGGAGTGAGGAAATATATTTTTGGGGTTTTTTTTCAGGTAATTTAAATGCAAGAAAACTTTATCACTGAGCCATCAAATAACAGGAAAAGTTGCCCAGAGGTGGTACGTAGTCCCAAAACCCCATGCTTCGGCTGTTTGAGTAGGTCCCCAGAAAGAGGGGGTGGAATTAGACTGGATGTAGGGAGAAATTCTTTACTGTGAGGGTGGTGAGGCAGCCACACAGATTGCCCAGAGAAGCAGTGATGTCCCATCCCTGAAGGGTTCCAGGCCAGGCTGGACGGGCTCTCAGCAACGTGCTACCCTGGGAGGTGCCCCCTTGGCAGGCGCGCTGGGATTGATACCTCTGGATTTTAGCTTTTATAGTTTCCATGTATTCGTAACCCTGCGATTCTTTAGTGTGTCAGTCCAAACTCGATACAGAGTGTGAGCTACAACTTTCCCATTTTGGTCAGAAAAAAACAATTCCTCTCTAGGTCTGGGAGTCCAGGACACCTTACCATCTCAGGCCTCGAAAAACGTAAACAAAAGTGAGTTGTAGAGAGGGGGAGCAAACTTGGGAAGCAAACTTGGATAATGACTTCATTACCTGAAGCTGTAATTGGAAGATTAACCCCCAGTATGCAAAGGGACCATATTTACGAAAACATGAAAACCTGAGACGCGTGGTCCATTTTTGGGTGTAGCCCCCGGGGAGGCTTCGTCTGCCCTAAACGTTATCTGGACGCCCTTCAATAAATACAACCGCCTTTTATTCTCTCAGTTTTGCCGGGCCTCTGTTTTTAGGTAGCCCCAGAAGGCATCAGGATGAGATGCCGTTTGCGGTCACAGAACGCTTCAGGCTGGAAGGGGCCGCAGCGGGCGCTCGGGTCCCGCGCCCCTGCCC
>VXBQ01000419.1:0-18505 GCA_013400175.1 Phainopepla nitens | reverse complement strand
GGAGTAAACAGTGCTGGTTTTTGATACTTCCCGATCTTGCATGTCCCTTTCCGCAGTCCCAGCAGGGGTGTGTAGGATCTGTGGGGTCTGTTTGCATGTAGGCACGTGTAGTGATTCTGCAGCTACCGAGAGTGTAAAGGGAGTTTTGGCAGTAATTTTGACGCTTTTGAATGTTGCTGGACCAGATACGAACGGAGAGGAGGTAGCATTGCGGCAGGTGGTGGGATTAGGAGCTGTACCATAAGATGGCAGTTTCAATTTCTCTTGAAATCTTCCAAGAGGGGAAGCCTTTCTAGCCTGTGGAGCGGGATTTAGACAAAACTGGCAGGCTCTAAATCTTTGTCGCTTAGTGCTTTTTAATTAGGCAGGGATATTCTCGGTGTTTGAGGGAGCGGCTCTTTCCCAGCGGCACACCCACGTATCCTGCCACAGCGCCTCTCGGGTAATGTCCTCTTGCTTAATACTGGTGTGGAGTTTGTAAGCCCAGCAAATCCTGTCGTCATCGGTTTGTAGGTGGCCCTGGTGGTTTTGTCTGAGTACGTACGTGCCAGCAAAAACAACACGTGCTGAGAGGAGAACGCTTAATGATTTGGCCTGAAATTGTGTTATCGGCTAAACGCTTGGGCTAAAGGTCATTTGGTTTTGTTTGTTTAATGATGATTTCAGCTTGAAAAAGGACTCGGGTTTTGATAACATTCCTCCACGTTATTTTCCCAACAGTTTCCGTATGCATGGATATCACCTGAATCTTCTTAGCAGAGCTTGAGCTGCGTGTCACCTCACCCTAGCCATGAGTGGCTCCAAGCCTGATATCCTGTGGGCCCCACACCACGTCGACAGGTTTGTGGTGTGCGACTCGGAGCTGAGCCTTTACCACATTGACGCTGCTGTGAGCTCCGAGCTCAAGGCGGGCTCCCTGCGGCTCTCGGAGGAAACGACGGCCACGCTGCTGTCCATAAACTCGGACACGCCGTACATGAAATGCGTGGCTTGGTACCCCAAGTACGACCCCGAGTGTCTGCTCGCCGTTGGACAGGCCAATGGCCGGGTGGTGCTCACCAGCCTGGGGCAGGATCACAACTCAAAATCTAAAGACCTGATCGGCAAAGAGTTTGTGCCCAAACACGCCCGGCAGTGCAACACGCTGGCGTGGAACCCGCTGGATAGCAACTGGCTCGCTGCTGGGTTAGATAAACACCGGGCTGACTTTTCGGTGCTGATCTGGGATATCAGCAGCAAGTATGCCCCAGAGACTGCAGTTGCTGCGGAGAAAGTCAGGCTTTCGGCAGGAGATGCGGAAGCAGGCCTGGTAGTAACAAAACCGCTGTATGAATTAGGGCAGAACGATGCTTGTCTCTCTCTCTGTTGGCTTCCGCGGGATCAGAAGCTGCTGTTAGCTGGAATGCACCGAAATCTGGCTATCTTTGATCTTAGGAACACAAGCCAGAAAATATTTGTAAACACCAAGGCTGTCCAAGGAGTGACCGTCGATCCCTATTTCCACGATCGCGTCGCTTCCTTCTACGAAGGTCAGGTTGCCATATGGGATTTGAGAAAGTTTGAAAAGCCTGTTTTGACCCTGACAGAGCAACCAAAACCCTTAACGAAAGTTGCATGGTGTCCAACAAGGACGGGACTGTTAGCTACTTTAACCAGGGACAGTAACATCATTAGACTGTATGACATGCAGCACACTCCCACCCCTATTGGAGATGAAACGGAGCCGACGATAATTGAAAGAAGTGTCCAGCCGTGTGAAAATTACATTGCTTCATTTGCCTGGCATCCCACAAGTCAGAACCGAATGGTCGTGGTGACTCCCAACAGGACTATGTCTGACTTCACAGTTTTTGAAAGGATTTCTCTTGCGTGGAGCCCGGTGACGTCCTTGATGTGGGCTTGTGGGCGACATTTGTATGAGTGTACAGAAGAAGGAAAGGCTAGTTCCTTGGAAAAAGACATAGCAACCAAAATGCGCCTCAGAGCTCTGTCAAGGTATGGTCTTGATACGGAACAAGTTTGGAGAAATCACCTCCTAGCTGGAAATGAGGATCCTCAGCTGAAGTCGCTTTGGTACACTCTGCATTATATCCTTTATCTTACTGTAGTTTTTGTCCTAAGGAAGTAATATACCTTTATATGTAAACCACTTACATAAATGCATTAAAGTCTTTAAATACAATGCAATGTCCTGTAAATACTTTGTTAACAGCATGTGACTTTAAGTTTTTAAAAGCATTTTTTTGGGAAAAATTAAGCTTCCTATACATGAAAATACTTATGAAGCAGTATACTGAAGATATGGATCAAAAACTTACAGGAAACAAAGGTCCCTTAGTTTACGCTGGCATTAAATCAATTGTGAAGTCATCTTTGGGTAAGAATGTTCCGACTTTGCTAAATATTGTTGTAGTATGTTTGCAGAATGACGCACTCATGGGTTTGTCTTTGGCAATTGTTCAAAGAGGCCATTTAAAAATATCAAAGTATTCCTGTTTGTGTTTTAATAACGTAAGTTAACAGTAATTTCCAGAGTTGTCAGTGTTCTTGGAAAGTCAGTAATTGTAGAAGCATAGAAGTAAATCTAAGAACTATTTCAAACATTTGAGTTTTGACTATGGCACTAAGAGTTCTTGCCCCCTGCATAACTATTATGTTTTTCAAAGCTCCACATCAGGGTGTAGTTCTAGAAAGGCGACTTTGCTGTAGGCACTGCTAATTGTATTAGGCACATTTGTACAACTACATTTGAATAAGCTGACCTGCTCTGAAGTGGTGATTGCCCCTGGTTCATCACATTCTGTCTCTCGTGCTCGCTGAAATTTTTCTTAGTATAATTTATTATTTGAATATTTCTTTCTTTCTTCAGTATATGTCTTATTAATAACTATGCCTCTTGGAGCAAAAAAATGAGTCTTCAGTGGTGGGAAAGCTTCTAACACGTTGATGCTGGTGAGAACTGGTAGAGCAGGTGCTTGACCGTGTATTATGTATTTTCAGTTTGAACATACTGAGAACTCCTGTCAAATGTAACAAGTGTTAGAAGAAAGAAAAAAGACTGAGGAATATGTGTCAAGCTTAGGTGCATAATTTTTAGCTGATCAGAATAATTTTGTGCGTGCTGCTCCTTACCATGGAGTTGCAGGCAATCTTAAAGTACTAAAGCGTGATACTCAGCTTTTGTATGCTGCTTTATGATCGAAATCAAAGCCTTGTGTGTGATTGCAATTGAAACTGTGATTTAAGCATAATTTAACTTATTTCCCGTTTATAGGAACAACGGAGAACCTCAGGCACAGCAGGAGTGGATCTGATAGACAGGCAGATATAATTCAATATCTGAGTGAGGAGAGATCTTTGGCTTTGCAGCTCTGCGGGTGGATAAAGAAGGGAACAGACTTAGATGTGGAACCATTCCTAAATTCGTTGGAACAGGAAGGAGACTGGGAGCGAGCTGCTGCTGTAGCACTTTTCAACTTGGACATACGGCGAGCAATACAGATTCTGAATAAAGGGGCTTCCTCGGGAAAAGGTGTGTATTTGTATTGTGTTTAGTCCTTTCGTTTGGCACTGATGTCACGTTAGTAGATTTTTTCTGGCAACAGAGTTATGGAAGATAGTATGGAAGAGATGTCTGTTGTATTGTTAAACTGTTACTTGAAACACTTGCATTGTAGCTTGACAAATCCTGATATTTCACTCATCAGACTACCATGTGCCATACTGTCTATTTAAAATAGATCATATGTTTCAGAATTTCCTAGTGATAAAAGCCCCAGAAAGACGTATGTTCAGAACTAGTGGGATTCTTTTTACTTTAATGGAATTGCTGGGGGAAAGAGTGTCTGTCTGTGCTTTCCAGGGAGAGTTCAGAGTGAAGACATGCTGTTTTCAAATTCAAGAATAAAATTGAACTTTCTGACAGAATGAATATTGAGATTAAATCGTTTTTGCGTTTTTAGAAAACTTCTTAGCTTGAAACTTCTCTCTAAAACTGTCATCCTCCAGCTAGGTCTGTTAAACAATGGCTGATCCTGTCTTTTCACTTCTTGTGAGTATGAATTATGATAATGACAATCCTTTATGATAGCTATTTCAAAATACCACAAGTAGTGTGATGTTTTTTAAAGAGGCTGCCGTGCATGTAGATGCCAACTTACCTGAACAGATGCATTTAAAGCAAAACCTATTGCACATGATAGTCTGTGCACATTAATTTAGGTGTCGTTAATTCTGCTGCATTTTGTGTTGCATCCTGACAAATCACTGTCTTTCAAATGGATGCTTTTGTTTGCAGTTTTAACTGGAGGTTTTTTTAAGTCCTTAACTTGAATAATATTGTTTCACCGATTGTTTTTCGTAAATCAGGTGATCTGAACCTTAATGTAGTAGCAATGGCTCTGTCAGGCTACACAGATGAGAAGAACTCACTTTGGAGAGAAATGTGCAGTACTCTAAGGCTGCAGTTGAACAATCCCTACTTGTGTGCTATGTTTGCTTTCCTGACGAGTGAGTCTGGTTCATATGATGGTGTTTTGGTGAGTAAATTTCTGTGTTGGGTTAACATTTCTTTATGCAATAGGAGTGTATAGATACATGCACATATATAGGGGGAGTCCTATATACTCCAAGAAGGAATCAAATTAAAACCTATTCTTTTATCCTGGCGCTGGCAGATAGCATTTCTTTCTGCAAAAGAGACATTTCATATTAGTGAATGTCGTGTTAGTGAATTAGTCATGCATAAAATATTGATTATAGTTAACACATATTTTAGAGGAATTTTATTTTTAACGTGGAGTTATTAAACCTCTAGAAATACATTATCAAAATAATGTAAGCAGTGGAAAGAAACAGAAGAGAGATTAATAATGGAATTGCAAAAAGCAGACTGAATGCAGGGGAGTTTGCAGAACTTTTAACAAGCTACATTTGCATTGAATTGTATTTAATTTTCCCTTGCTTACTTGTTAAAATAATTTCACTTTTTTGAAACAGTAAATAGAATAGTTCCAGAGCATCTGGAAACTGATATAGTAATGCCATTTAAAGGGCAAACTAAATCTTGAATTATGAGATACTTTGAGCCTCTGGAGGAGTTAACAGACTTGATTCCTGGTTAGAGAACAGTAGAAATACTTGATTCGGTAGGAATTATTTAGCCTAGGAGAGGACTCTTGTAATGTAGCTGAGTAATTGGCCCAAAGCTGTTGAAAGTGAAGTTGTCATAATTTGATGCTCTTAGAGTAGCGAAAAATAAAAAAAGGTTAGAATCCCAGAGGAGAGAAACTGGAATATTTTTTTTTTTTTCAGTCTGTCTTTGAGAGAGAGTACTGTTGTTCTCTGGATATCGGGTAGTAATTTTACAGATTTTTTTATTGATGAACTGGCAACTCACACATGATAAGGTGCTGTTTGTTTGGTTTTAATTTTAATTTTTCCTTCAGTGAGACCTGTTGAAGTCTGCATGAAAGATTTCCCCAAGCACATCTTGTTTTGGCAATGTCGGTCACAATTTCTAATATGAGAATATCAGAGAGAAAAAATACGGGTATAGCTAAGTGTGAGAATTGATATAGAGAAGTATTTTTTCCTTCTGTGTCACATCTAGTAAAAGGGTTAAAAAGAGAAAGTAAATACTGATATGCTGCTGGACCTCAAGTGTTACTATATCTCTGAGAAATTAGTTCTGGACGTTTAGTTTTTGTTTGCTTGGGGTATTTTGTTTGTTTTGTTAACTTTCCTTTGCAGTTTCAGGAAGGAATGGAGTGGTTAGGCTAGTTATTTTGTAAATAAAGTAAACTGAACTTGGTTTGTTTTTCTTCTGCCTGTGGCTTGGTGGGCCTCCTGGCTGTACGTGCTGGAAGCACTAAGTCCTCTGCAGGGCTTGCCAAGTTTAGTTCTGTCGAGTCCCATAAACCACGTAGGATGTGTCATACCAGCCCTTCCCGGTAGCTTGTTCCCCCGTCTCTGCAGTCTTCCTCTGACACCTGTGTCTGAGTACAAACAAGTGAGCTGATAGTTACAGTTAGCCTTCTCCAGATGTCACATTTTCTTTGTACACGAACAATTTTATTCCATTAGTTAGACAGTAGTGCAAGTCTTCTCATTTCTACAATGTGTTGGAAAAATGGAAACATGTATCTGATGTTGGCATTCCCATTTTTCTCTCTTAAGTATGAAAATAACGTAGCTGTACGAGACAGAGTGGCATTTGCTTGCAAGTTCCTCAATGATGCGCAGGTAAGATTGTGGTTGCACGTTTGAACAAACTTTTAAACTGGGCTTTGTTCAGAGGCAGGAGAAACTCTGGGGTAGAGGGGTGAACAGTGGAAATAATGAGTCATGAGTGATTTGGCTTTTCTTATCACAGTAGTATATAAGGTATGGTATAATTGGTTTTTAGTTTGAACTTTCAGCTTAATTTTTGATTCGGCTTTTGGTTGGTTGGTTTGGGGGCTTTATTGGTTTTGTTGTGGTTCTGGAGGTTTTTTGTGAGTGTTCATTACATGGTAGTTGAAATGCAGTTGCATTAACTGTACACCTGTTTTACTGGAGAGTATTTCTGTTTATTCAGTATTTATTTCCATGTGTTAATGTTCTCTCAAATTATAGTTTGGTTTTGCAGCAGAAATGTTCTATTTTAAATTCACCAAAGTATTTTAAGAGTACATAACCTCTCTCCTTGCTTTTTCTATCAGGAAGCTTAAAGTTTGTTGATAAACACTTGATTTCATGCAGTGTCATACGATATAGTAATTTTTTTTGCATAAAATCCAGCAAGCAATGCATTCTGTTAGCAGCAGATGCTGTTTTTACATATATTTATATATTTCTTCATATATATTTTTTATAGCTCAACAGATTTATTGAAAAGCTGACAAATGAAATGAAAGAGGCTGGGAATTTGGAGGGGATTCTGTTAACTGGGCTGACAAAAGATGGAGTTGACTTGATGGAAAGTTATGTTGACAGAACTGGAGATGTCCAGACAGCAAGTTATTGCATGCTACAGGTTAGTGTTTCACTTCAAAATAAACTTTATGGAGGAAAACGAAACATAGTTTCCTTATCAGTATTTTCTGTGTTAAATTGGGGCAATTGGTTTTTGGGTTTTTTTTTGTGGAGTCATCTGAAACTCAGAATTAACTGGTAGGTATGTGTCTTCACACTCTCTGGTTGAGGTAGCTTGAGGAGATACTAGGGGACAGAGACAAAAGAAAATCGTAGTCCTTTTCACTAGCTGAACAGGGAATACCCATTTTATCTGCTTATTGCTGGTGTGTTTCCTGACATTTTCTTTTTTTTTTTTTTTCCCTTTGCTTTCAGGATTTTGGTAGAGAACAAAAGTGAGGTTTTTTTGTTTGTTTGTAGGCTTTTGGTTTGTTGGGTTTTTTTTAATAATAGACTTATCTTGGCCCTTGCACAGTAGCAGCTATTGCCAGTAGTGTTTCTAAGTGCATATGCAGTCATGACAGTGATAGAGATTGTGATACGTGACACAACTTTCAAATCCTTCATCTCACGGACATGAGTTCTTGAGAGGACATGGCAGCACAAGTATTTTCAACCAGAGAGAAACTGAAGAAAATATTTATCAAACTCACATTACAGTTTAACAGAAAATTAACCTTCTTCAGGATAAATGACATTGTATTATTTCTTATATCTTTTAACACACTTTGTAAAGCCTTTTGAAAAAGTGAGTAATATGTATTATGTGTCTTTAATGTATGTCTGGCATTTTTTTCTGCCTACTTTAGGGTTCTCCATCAGAAGTACTTAAGGATGAAAGGGTTCAGTACTGGATTGAGAACTACAGAAATCTTTTAGATGCTTGGAGGTTTTGGCACAAACGTGCAGAATTTGATATCCATAGGAGTAAGCTGGATCCCAGCTCAAAGCCCTTAGCCCAGGTAAATATAAATCTTATATGAAATATGGCCAGTCCAGACAGGAATGTGGCATGGTACTTCTGTAAAAAAAAAACAAACCAAAACAAAACAAAAAACCCAACAAACCTTGCTGGCCATATATTGGTTTTCATTAAGATCTATGTGCAAAAGAAAGATTTCAACTTAGCCTGCCCTAAAAAAAAGGAGGTGTCATCTTTTTTTTTTCAAATAACAGGTCTTTCAGAAACTGTAACCTATCAACACTTTTCTTCAGGGGAGACTAGAAACTCATTTGGTTTTTTTTCTCTCACATGCTGAAAAATGAAATCAGAGATGTATCACCCAGCTGAATTCAGTGTCAGGGTGAGACTGATGCTGCAACCATGCAACTAGTTCAAATTGCTTTTGTTTTAATTGGAAAAAACACCCAAAGTTGTTTTGAAGCCCTTGAATGTGAAACTAAAGTGAACCGAAGCCACTTTCATTATCAGTTCTGAACATACACTGTCCCAAAAACTAACACCCTGCCCCGATGCTATCTTCTTAACATCTGGTGGCAGTTTCAGCCAACATGGTCTTACCATGGCACCTTTTACTCTCTCATGTCTGCTAAGTATGTTCATATAAGCCTGAGAGTTTCTGAGGAAAACTGGTTTTGAATTCATTTATCAGTCACAGTTGTTTAAGTAGAGTTGTTCCAAGTGGGAAGGAGTTGAGTTTACTGCTTCTTCCTTATGTTGTTAACATAAATAGCCCTAAAGAATTTAAAATATGTGCTCCTTGGTATCAAGTCACAACTTGTGACGTGAGGGATGCAGATAAATAATATTAGGATAATCCTTACGTTGGAGATTGTAGTGTGAATCATCTGACTATATGGAGGGAGAGACCAGACTTTTTATAGTAAATAAAATAAACCTAATTTCTTCCATTACTGAAGATACAGCTTTTATTATCTTAAATAATATCTTACTCAAAGTTTTAGCAATTGTGCATGTTTTTATGTGCTTTTGAAGTTAGTGAGCATCATCAAGGCCTACTTCTCTGGGCTGTGTACCTCATCTATAAGCCAAGATGTTAAGAACTCCTTCACAAGTAGCCTTGGCTTTCCAGGGCACTCTCTAGAGCATCTGGTAAATAAATGTTAATTAGCTTGAATGGATTCACTCACAGGTATAGCAAAAGTGGAACCAAACCAAAAAATTAACGGGCATTTGTTCTCTTTAGGTGTTTGTGAGTTGCAATTTCTGTGGAAAATCAATCTCTTACAGCTGTTCAGCTATTCCTCATCAGGGGCGAGGTTTTAGCCAGTACGGAGTCAGCGGTTCACCAACCAAGTCAAAAGTTACGAGCTGTCCCGGCTGCCGTAAGCCCCTTCCCCGCTGTGCACTTTGCTTGATAAATATGGGAACACCGGTTTCCAGCTGCCCAGGTATGGCACAGTGGGTGTTAGTTATTCACCTACAGTACTAGTTAGAGGCCAAGTTAGCAGTTCCTACTGAAAGGTCTTCTGTTGTACCTTTTTTTTTTTTCCCTCCTATTTGTGCTTATACTGTAAATATTCATACTCATCATTTTGAAGGGAGAAGGACCATAACTGAGAACTTCTTTACGTCCTGTCTAATTTTGTGACGAAACCTTTGTTTCAATTCTTAAGGATCAGACAGCATGCATAGTTACTTGGTTCTGGCAGTTTTCCTTGAGATTGTCAGTCAAATTCCATGGTTAGACTGATGTAAAGATCCAGGTATTGTGAGGATCAGTATTGTGAGCTTTCTGACTGAGAAATGGGCAGTGTGTTTTCTTGAGATGAATTGTTGGCATGCTGCACAAGTCTTTGAATGTAGATGAATTAATTTTTAGCTGGAAGAAGAAGAGGGGTGTGGTGTACTTTCTGTTACTAAGTATGAGAAAAAGCCTGGGTCATGCTGTCAGAGCTAAGAGGTATTATGACTAGAATCATTTGGTTCTGAATGCCTTTGGCTCAGCAATATTATGTCTAAATGAAATGGATTTCAACTGTTTTTAAGTCAGTCTTATTACAGAGCCATGAGCAGCTGTATAGTTGTCATGTTTATTTACCTCTTCTCATTCTTTTGCTGATCTTTGTTATGACTTCTATATTGTACTTGTTCCAGTATATGACTTAGATTTTGTTGATTTTTTTTTTTCTAAAGCAGAAGATTTCATGTGCAGCAGAACAGGCCCATAATTCACTGGAATATAAATCAATCAATAAAGCATAAATCACCATTGAAGGAGATTTGTTCTGTAAAACTTGTTTAATAGGCAAGTTTAGCATATTCATAAGATATGAAGCAACAGCTTAGCAGTCTAGTTATTTCTTGGCATTCTTCCAGGTCTTAGTATTTTTACTGACTTCTATTTTAAAATCAGGATGCTTTTTCACACAATGTTCTTAATTCCAAAATTATTTTAATGGTGTTGCTGGGACTGAAATATAAATTAAGTGTAATGATTTACAGCCATATTTGTGGGGGTTGGTTTGTCTCTGGACAGGAGGATCCAAGTCAGATGAAAAAGTGGATCTTAGCAAAGACAAGAAGTTAGCCCAGTTCAACAACTGGTTTACTTGGTGTCACAACTGTAGGCATGGTGGACATGCTGGTCATATGCTGAGCTGGTTCAGGTAAGTTGATGTTAAAATTTTGTTATTTCACATGTGTGTTCTGCACTGAGGAGAACATACCTCTTTCCCTGTGCCTATCATTATAAATTTTAAATAATAAAACTGAATTTTGATACTGAGTTTTTCTGAGATACTACACCTCTGCATATAGTTAAATGTAGAATTGCAAAATTATTTTACCTGTTTTTTTCTTTTTTTTGGCTGTTGCTCTTTAGGGACCATACTGAGTGCCCAGTTTCTGCCTGCTCTTGTAAGTGTATGCAGCTGGATACAACAGGGAATCTCATCCCAGCAGAGACTGTCCAGGCATAAATACACTGTTAGAAAATGTGTGGGCTCTCTAATGGATGTCCATCATAGCTCAAGCAGATATTTTAGACAAAAGTCGTTTGTGACTTACTGTGAAAAAATAAATTGCTGTCAAAGAAGTAAAATGATGTGTGTATGACTGTGCTTGGTAGAAACAGGCATTCCTGAAGTGAGCCTCTAGGTACAGTGCACGGCCCTTATTCAGAGGACTGAGGAAAAGCACTCCTGGAATTGTGGACTCTTCGGATTTGCTAAAATCCAAAGAAGACCTTTATTAGAAAAGTTTTCAGGATAATGCTGATTGGTCCCAAAGCAGAGTTTATATGCTGTGAAAACAGACCTTGAAAATAAACACTTGAAAAGAAGATGGCAAAGTGATGCTGTGGATTCCTCTGTTTATTGTTTGATCACTCTCTTGTATGCAAATGATCGTTTGTTTCCTTGTAAGTTCATTCAGAGTGCCACTGATAACTGTCCTCTAAAGATTTTTATGTTAAAGAAAAGTCAGTTTCTTTCTGTTCCCAGGTTTTGTTGATAGTAAAGCAACATCTTTGCAATTCTAGGCTACATGTCTAGCTGATGCAGATTTTAATGCTAAAGAGTTTGGGGGTTTTCTCTCCTAGCAATGACTGTATCCTAGAGAAGAATTCCCAGAGAAGTCACGTGACTGTTTCAGTGCAGGGTGCAGGTAAACTATAGGAGGTTGTATCTCATAAATTTTTAACTTAGTACTGTGAAGATCTGAAATCTCAAGGACTGGAGACTTGTAACTACGTAAGTTTTAAACAACGTGCAGAGTTTTGACTACAAAAATATTTGAAGACTTTGAGATGATCAGCATTTCCCTTGTACTTCTAGAATGTACTGGGAATCAACCTGTATAAATCCTGCTTCTGGTCACTAGTGGACACCCATCTGCTCCCAGTTTGTAATTGATCAGAGTACTTCTAGATGTGTTACCAGCTGGAAATAAGATTATTTATTAACTTGAGAGAACATCAATGATGATTTTGCTAATACTGTGCTAGGAGCTAATTGGTATTGTTGTCCTTAATTTTGTAGGACACAAAATTCACACAAATTAGGGAAAAAAAACAAACCTGTTTTAAGGTATGTGATAATAACATCAGTTTACTTGGTGTGTGTTTATTTACAGTATATAAGTTACTCAACACTTGTGTGCTATGAAATACTAAATGGAATGCTAGCAATAAACTGGTACTATTTGCCAGGACTGTGAAAATTGGTGTTTTAAAGAGAATATATTGTAATATACCACTAGTTCTATGTGCTCTAGTGTAGTTTCAAGAAGATAAAATGTGGAAATGTTTTCTGTGGATGTACAAGATTACATTCAGGACTTTGGGTTATATTTTCTGAGTCAGCATTAATGTTGTAATACATCTGCTGCATTTATTTTGATCTAAAATTGGCAAAGATCTTTTTTTAAGTTAAACATCTAAGAGGTACTTGAAATTTCTAGGCATGGGAGAGCAGTTCCTTTTTTTTTTCTTTTTGGAATATTTATTTCTCTTTCCAGTATTTTTGCACACTTTGCATTGCTGTTGAAGAGCTCTTCAAAATGTTCTCCATTTATAAATGTAAACTGGGGCTTACTGTATGATACCCTATTTATATAAATACAGGCAATAAAGGTTTTGGTTTATGTAAATGAGGATTGGTAACTGTCAAGTGTTTGTTTTTTATTCTTGTGTAGTAACATTTAGCAAATTTTCCTGATAAGTTCCATGCAACTACCAACATATATTGTCTCTTTTTCTCATGTAAGGAAAATTCATCTGTAACGTTTTCACCTTGACTGTAATTGTGTATGTCAAATTCTGTCAGTAAGTTAAATTACATGCTCACTTTAATACTCATATCTTTGCAGTGTTTTGGATTATGACTGTGCCTATTCTGACACTATCAGTTTTGTCTGTTGCAATTAGTAATCACGCTTTCAGGTCAGTAGTTATACTATTTGCAAAATTTACAAAGCAAGAGCTGTATGTTTTCTAATTACCAGATATTTTTTTCCTTGTTTTTAAATTAATGAAACTGTCATCTTTGGAGTGATTTCTTATTTTCTAACAAAAAGTATAGCTACACCCATTTTATTAGCTGCAGTCATTTTTTTGTTTACTGTTGCCTGGTAAATCTCAGCTCACCTCTGCTGCAGGTGTCCTTGCATGCTAAAATATTTTGATCCTGTGGTTCATGCTGATTACATTTCATTGTTGTCATTTTGTTGTCCAGCCCTGCAGCCTTTCCTTGATTAAGCACAAGCCTTTCAATTACCACAGACACAGGCTCCTTGCTCACGAGCACCACACGAGCTGTGCACGTCCATGCCCAAGCCAGGACAGCAGAGCAGGCAGGCAGGGTCAGCCAGGAGCCCAGCAAAAAGGTACCAAATCTCAGAAGTCAGTCATGAGTGTAGTGGGAGCAGTCCTGTTCCAAATAGCATGAACTTCTAGAAGTCTGCTCCAATGACAGCATTCACTTCACATGCCCCTTCTCCTCTCCCAGGTTCCCACCATTCACTGGCTTCCTGTCCTCCCCAAGAAGCCACCAGCTCCTCTTCATGCCTTCCCTTACTGGTCCAATCCTGGCTTTGGAGACATCCCTCTCTGGTGTTTATGACTCAGTTGCCCTGGTGCCTACCCTTTGGTCAGTGTCCCAGGAAGCCCCGACTTCCTGTTTTAGTATCTGTGAGGTCTGGCAGTTTCTCACCTTTCATTGTGTGTGTGGTGCCATCAGGCCTAGCTGACAGCAGGCCCCATGCTTGTGTCTTTCCCTTGGTATCTGTAATGGCTGGCAGTTTTCCACATGGTAATGCAGGAAATTATGCTGATAAATGCATATATGACCTGAGCACTACTCTAATACCAAGAATGTTTTACAGTTCCTTGCATTGCTGTCTGGCTTGTACAGCCACATAGGCAGAGTAGGCCTATTCACACAGCCTGATAGAATGAAGATTGCTAAGGGAAACTTTTAGTTGTGTACAGCTTGCCCAGCCACCTTCCAGTGTTGCAGGACTGCATGACCAAGAAGAGCCTTCACTGTCAAAAGGAAACCAGCATTTTCCACTTGGTGGGTTCAGACTTTCCCTCAAAAGACCTCATACCCCAGGCTGGTCTCTGAAGTGCTAAAGCCATCTAGTGGCAGGCTGCTCCACTGGGCATGGCTGGTCTGGGTAACTGTACGTGGCATTTTACAGAGTATATGCACACACACAAAATACCAATTTTCTAAAGCAGAATACAACAAAAATAGTTTTAAATGCCAGGAAAGCATCTATACAGTTATAAAGAATGACATTTGATTCTATAGAGCACTTGAGAGTGAAAGGGCATGGTATTGTGCCACAGGGACCTTGTGTTCCATTTGCTCTATGAGACTGCTTCCTACTTCAGAAGACCTCCTTCCCAGAGAGACTAACTGTGTCACTATCTGCCTTCGAGGTGGGGAGGCAGAAAAAAAATAGATCCTCTGTTAACCTGATCACCTCTCCAGTCTGTAGTTTTTGAAACATACTCCTTGCCTGGAAAAAGGTATGTCTATAAATAAGCACAAAGCTGGCAGTCTTATTAAGGCACTAAATCTAAGCACTACACCTGAAACCTGTTTGTACAAAAGTTTAATGAACATGACTATGGTTTACTTAAAATACTTTGAAATACTTTATTAAGTCCCAGAAAATATTTTCAAAGTTCAACTTTGCTTTAAATGTGTTACCTCAAGTGATGCAAAAAGTTTGCTAAGTGCTGTAAGCAGCCTGGATAGTAACAAAATTGGGGACTGTTGAAAGTTCCTGTCTTAGTCACTGTGACAAGCTGGCTGAATCCTGGTACTGCTGCTTAGACTCCAACCAAGAATGAAGACTGTGATGGGATTTCATATGTGCTTGAAGTCCCCAAGCCTAATTAGCCGTCTTCCAAGTGCTTCACGTCAGTGCAAAGGCAAGAACCTTGTACTCCACTTTATTAAATTTAACTGTGTCAGGTAATATAGAACAGGAGCCTTCCACACATCAACAACAGCCACAACAGCCCCACATCACTGAAAAGAGCACTCCAACATTTAATGCTGACACGAATGGTTAAATGCAGTGAATCTTTTTTATTGGTGAAGATACCATTTTCAAGATGCAAAATACCCCCCCTTTAATACATTTATATCAAAGCAAATTAAAGATCTTTATACTGAAACCCCACCAAATTTTTTCCATACAAGTTTCCTGTAATGTATCCTAGAATCTCTACCAACTAGAAAAGGATGCTTACAAAATTTCAGTTTCTGACAGGTCTGATCTTGCAGAACACTCTATATAGATGGAAAAGGGTTAAATATATACAGTGAGTGAGACATTCACATTTGCTCTCCTTACTGAATAAATACATTTTCAAAGAAAATACCCTTCATAGGCAATACTTAGCACAATGTAACAGTGTCTTTTCAGTACATTGGTTGGAAATAAATGTAACTGTTACCATGCTGTCAGGCAAGAAACCACAGTACTGTTGTTTCCTCTGAAGCTCTAAATATATGCTAATAAAAATCAAGTGTTCCTCCCAGTACCAAATGGGAAGTATTCAGGGAATTCATGAATAATTTTTAGTGCTTCATTGTAGAGTTCCAGATCTGAAAGAGGGCAAAGAAAATGCATAAGCTCAATTCCCCACAAGTCACTGACAACATTCAACTACTGCTTATTTTAAAGCAGTACTGTTGAGTGATCCCAGTCTCAAGCTCCACTTTCCCACGGCAGGAACACTCATTGCTCGTTTTCTGGAGGGTTACTTTTAGGCCTGCTAGCCTGCTGCAAAACCAGACAAGGTCCAGGCAAGGTGAGAACCACGTGGTCAGGAGTGGGAGAAGAATCAGGCCACAGCAATGATCTAGACTGGCTCCAGCACTGAGTCGCTCCCTACAGTTTAACAGTCAACCCTACAGTTTAACTGTAAACCACTATATTTGGTACAAAACTTCTCATGACATTCTTCTTTTCGACACCCTGCTCCTTATCTGGCAGCTTGAAGAAAGACCTTGTCTATAAAAGAAGGTAACTAGGCTTTCCCTTCTTATTTACTGAAGACGAGTTCAGAACTCAAAATGAATTTGCCATAACGTGTACTCTTACTTACCAAATGAACTTTTATCTTCTCTGAACTGGACATATGATGAACACATGATGGTTGCCTGATTTGTTACCCTTCCCACCACTTCAATAACTCCTGAGATCTCCTCATCCAGCTAGAAAACACACCAAAGATGAAATTACTAACACTAAGTTAGCTGCTGTCTTCACTGCACAGAAAGGAACTCTCCACAACTGATGGTTTGTTCACGCCATGTCAAACAATGCAGGACTACTGACCAGCCCTGTCACCCTTCCCCCCAAAAAACCACAAATACCTTGATCCACTTAGAGATTTACAGGTTTTGTAATAGTCAATTCAATACCAACAAAAAAATATGTCAAGACGTATCCAAGGAAAGACGCTGGTTCATAAGTAGATAAAACTGTGTCATTTAATCACTGAAGAGGACTAATCTAGGACACAGAGAGAGAACACATCTGACTTTAATGCACTGCATTCAAACCTGTGTCAATTACAGAACTCTGTAAGAGCTAAGGAGGTATCACACATTCCAGAGAGCAGTTCCACTGTTCCACATTCAACAGGTATAACTTTTCAGGAAATCATCTCCTAAGTAATCTGTCAGTAAGTGTTCAGAATACAAAGATACCGTCACTAATAAGCCTTTGGTTCAACAAAGGCAAAAAAGGCTAAAATTTATATCTTATGGCAAATTAATACAGCTTGAACGTTTTCTTTTCAAAGACACAAATTTTAACAGTGCAGTACTATTTTGGTAATGCTCTTCCAATATCTAAGTCTTATTTTTCACTTTCTAGGTCTTCTGTAATAATTCTCTCCCATAATTTTGGGGTCCTCTGTTGAAAGAGGGAACTACACATGCATAAACAGTGAAATATATTGAAAGGGAAAAAAATGAGAAAGCATTTTGATTAGCAAATCTGCTAGTCTCCCCACTGACATTCGGTGAACTGGAGAGATGAGTCTGGCCTCGTTTTTTTGCACACACCAGTTTCTCCCTAGGCAGTGGAACACAGACTGAAGTGCCCAGCACAACAGCTTTGCATTTATTGAATTAAACCACTTACACTGGTAGAGAAAACATTATAGAATCATTGGTCAGATGCTATCATCTGAATTTTTAACACACGAAGGCAGGAAATGTTTTCACGAACTCAAGAAAGAGGTAAGAGACATTTTGTTTCAGTTTGATGTCAGTAATCTTCACATTTATAAGACAAAACTCTACCAGATTAAACCACATTTTTCATCAACAAGGACAGACTCCTGTCTTGAAAGAATGAGAGAGTACCATATGCAATTACTTCCCATGAAAATGGCAAAAGGTTTCTCAGCATTTAACAACTCATTCAGAGAAAAAGATGTAAATATACACATGCGCTGAGTCAAGCTAGAGCATTTGCCATCACAATTAAAATAATTCCTTAATTACAACATTTCTCGGTGGAAAAAACCATATTTATTATCAGAAGAGAATGCTTGAAATGTTATTCCTTCCTAGGTGATAACAAAGGAAGCAGTATTTTTGTTCAGTAATTCTAACTATATCTTATACCCATTGCATTCATTGCTTGGGTTTTTTTTAAGAAGGAATGCTTCAAGCTAACTATGGAGTTTACTGAAACGCTATGACAAGTGCTCTAAGAGGATGCAGCAATGTTAACTTAAAAAATTCTTGAAAACACCATGTTCTTTTTAATTATAGAAACAATACGAAAATGGGAAGAAAGACTGAAATTAAAATAAAGCAAATAAACGTAGTGCAATATATTGCACTGTGAACAACTAATAGAGTAAGACCAAATAGCCAGACAGGGATGTGTATGACAAGGAATGAGTTCTGATTCTTAACACCAGCTGAAAATTGATGAAGACCAAGGCAGCTGATGGGTAAGAAGACTACAGGTTAGCTGAAAGATGCAAGAAAGAGAGGGAATAAAATATAGGTGGAAAAACTCAAAACGTGGAAGGCATGCATAGGTTTCAGAAGAGACAAAACCTCCGGAATCCACAATAGGCGACATCAAGTGTTTCCAAAGCGTTCCTTAACTTACAGGCTCGCTCAGCTCCACAGTCGTATGCTTTCCGAGCCCATCCGTAAGCACGACAAGCTTCCCGCTAGGATGAATCTACAAAAGAACATTTAAGTCCAGAAAAGACATTAGGTCTGCGCGCTCCAAAGGCACCCGCAAGCGCCGCAGCTTTGGCCGCCTCAGCCAGTTCTTCCCCGCACAGATCCGTCCGCCTCCCGCCCTGCTGCCAGGCCGCCGGGAGCCGCCGAGCTGCCCCCGGGCCAGCCCCAGCCCCAGCCCCAGCCCGGGGTTAGCCCCGCCGAGCGCCCCGCGCACCTTCTCGACGCGGCCCACGAAGCAGACGGGCTGCCCGATGTGCTGCGCCAGCTGCCCCGTGGCGATGCGCGGCCGCGGCACCTCGTGGATATCGGCCATCGCCCGCGCCGCTTCCCGCCTTCCGCCGAGGGAGGGACGGGCGCCGGGAACGGGGCGGTCGGGGCGGGACTTCCC
>VXBQ01000417.1:13137-25081 GCA_013400175.1 Phainopepla nitens | reverse complement strand
TAATAACAAGTTTTGTTTTACAATTGAGATGATGACTGAACACTCACCATAACTGACAAAACCCTTTTTTCAGTGAAACATATGGCTGGTTTTATTTTTAGCAGTTACATACAGTGATTTAAAATCATAAAAACCTGCAAGAGGTGGAAGTCCAAATATCTGAATTTCTGAGGACTGAAAAACAACTGATTCTGTTTCACTTATTCCTTCTGTTTTCTAACCAAAGTTTCAATGTTTTATCTCAAAGTCTATTATTACAATAAATTTATCTTCACATGTTTTGATCCAAAACCTTTACATTCCAGGGATGAATCCCAGGGATATAATAAGGATGCTAATTGCTATGTAAGTGGTGAACCATATATTCTTTCGTCACAAAGACAAAATCTAGACTGTTCTAGATATTTACATGTCAGCATTATGCCTTGGCTATCATCTACAATATCTTACCTGCCACAACAGTAAACTGAAAAAACCTCCAATTAAAAGAAACAGGAAAACAACGAAAATTAACAGAGAAAGAAACTGGAATAGGAAAAGAAACCAGAATTGTTCCCTTCAAGGGAAACTGTCATGAGAGAGAATCCAAAACTGCCACTATATCCGCAGAATTTAGTATGGGAAAAGCCTGACTAATTTAATCAGGCAGTTATCTATGACAATTGTGTAGAATTAAGAGCACAAAATTGGAATTAGCTTTCTGATGTTTCCTCCATCAAGCCCCCAGAAAGTTTCTCTGAATAAGTAAACTTACACATTTAACCTTTCACCTGCAAAGTCTTAACTCTTCAGTAACTTCTGGAGTCTGTATTTACTGAAGCACTGGATAATAATTCCTAGTAAGTTTGACATCAGACCCACTACTCATTACTTGTACACATGATGAATGTTTTTATGCAGTATCAACATTATCCCCAAACTCAATGCTGCAAGAACTGTCAAAACACAAGATTCCAAGAAAAAAAATTAACTCACTGAAAATTGAGTGCTAATCAGTACCCAACACAGAACCGCAGAAAATTCTGCGTTGGAAGGGATGTTCACAGACACTGGCACAGCTAAATTATTTGACAGAAATCCATGCTTTTATGTCTGTAAAGAAGAACTGACATGTCCACTGTTGGAAAGCTGGTACACTGCAAGGATAAGTACTGTGTTGAACCAGACCTCACCCAATGACTTTCCTTTCTGTGAGTCTCAGTGGTGGACCACTACTACATGTTAACACAGAGAAAGAAGCTGCAAGGTAAAGACTGACAAATACATATAAATACACTTTATTTCTAACTCTTAGGGAAAAATAAACTCCCATATATGGTATCAGTAAATACTGAAAATCTTAAAACTGTAAAAAATAAAAAGAAGAACACCTATCAAACAACACAATCCTTACCTGCGACTAGTTGTTCTCCTTTCTGTCTTGGTTTCTTCCTCTTGAAGTTGCTGTTTAGTATTTTCACTTGTATCAATTTTCAATTTCTTGGCAATGCATTCCTTTACTTGAAATCTCTCCACACTAGCAGCTTCATCTTCTACATTATCAGCATCTTCATCATGTTCCTCTTCATCCTATATTGATTTAAAATTATAAAACTACTTTAGATTTTTTTTTCAGTACAGAATGACAAATATGGAAATCTTTTTCTTATAAATATAATCTTCTCCAAGAAAAAAGCAAACTTTTCCTACAAATATACCCTTATTTGCTTCAGAGGTAATTAAAAAATACAAATATGATAGTTTCTTTTTCATACACAAATTCCTTCTTATCTGTAGGGTTAAAAAAAACTGAAACAGTCTATTCTAGACTATTAACTCTTACAAGTCTATAGATGACATCACAGCAGTGTGATACTACCCATACCTTTGTTCGTGGATCCAAAATTTGATTGCGACAATACACTAAACTTTTCCTTCAGTTTCCACTGAAAAAAAAACGTAACTCCCTACCACATGGCTATACTACAGTCATGATGAGATGGAAGTGGTTAGCCCACCAGCTCCTGTTAAGGAATTTACAAATACTAAATTGATCATAACAGGCTGTGAAAACCTGTGGAATTGATCATTTCACCTTGCTACAGAGGTCCCAGGAGAGGCCTCAGGCCTCCATGCCTAGCAGAGGTAGGCAAAAGGGATAAAACACCTTGGATCAAAGACATTTGAAGGAGAGAAATAACTGGAGAATGAACAAGTGGCCTGACTAGACCAAAGGATCGAAGTTTGACTAGTTCCTTCATTGAAGAAAGAAATCTGTATGAATCTCAACTAAAGAATGCCAGCTTGAAGATGACACGGTATATCTTTTTACATTTACATAGGTGTGATGCTCATCAGTAAAAGGGAAGTTTAAGATGCCACATAATCCTAATTTTAGCCAAAGAAAGAAAGAATACTTCAAAATAGTAATCCAGAGGACTTTATTGTATCCAGGAGACTGCGAGAATGTAAGCACTTGGGAAGGAAGAACATGCACATGTCTGGGGTGTGATGCACAGGTAGGAGGAAGAGTAGCATGAAGACCATGTCCATAAACATGGAGAGGATAAAAAAGTGAAAGCAGCAAGAAAAAAGAATTGAGAATAGAAGAGAAAAATCAAGAGCTGGATTTGAGAAGTTGTAGTGGAGTAACTGTTTAGGAATTCTCAGGAAATCTATGCTTAGATTTGAGATTTAGACAAGACAAGACCAGTCAGAAATCAGAAAGAAATCTCTGAATATTCACCACAGTAAAATAGCTGAATATGTTGTGGATGAAAAGACTGAAAAGTTTTTGCGAGAGTTTTGTCTGTTCTTTTTTAACAGGGGAAGAGAAAACTGGAACAGGATCGGCATTTCCTTTAATTTACAAGAAAGGCATTGTTTGACAGAGGAGATAATGAAACTTTCTACAAGATTTGCTTACATGATAAATTGTCAGAGAGATGGGTGACTACAGACCTCCATAGCAGGGGGAGGTCCAAAAAAAAGTGACAGGACTGTCTTCTAGATCTTTCACAAGCAAAGATAAAGACAGCCTCCTAGTGGAGATTTGACTAGGGCATTGGTAAGAGCATTTCACTGAAACACAACGAATTGGACAGGAGAACTTCTGGAATAAAAATGGACAACTCTAGACAAATAGCAATTACCAAAAAATACAGATTCAGAGTAACTGGAGGGAGTTTAAATTGGAGGGACAAAATGGTTCAACTTGCTTCCACTTGGCTAAATCCCCTACTTCCCAAACTACCCATTAGCCTCAGTTTGTACAGTATTTCACCATTTTTTCTTTTAGAAAAACAATGAGAAAATAGGATATACCCTTCTGCCCAGTCTCGTCCTTCAGTCCCTCCCTCTCTCATTAAGTCCATCTGACCTCAATCAATATATTTAACAATAGATTCAACAACCCAGATTGAACTGAATGGCACCTCAAAAAGGAAGTGGCTTTTCTGTTGGCTGATGGTTGCTCCCCATGTGACAAAGAAATGCAAAACTGCCTGCCTGAAAGCTATAATACTTCTTGCTGCTATTAGCTGGGTGGAGTTGCCCTATTCTTCTCTTTAATATGGAAATATAAATGTAGTGAGAGATTTTGTGACAGAATGACTAGTGGCTACTGTATGTAATATGATTTGCCCATTTAAGAAGATTACCGAACCAAGGGGTGGATAACTAATTTTATCTATACATAGTACTGCATGAAACTTACTGTTCAGCAACTGACTGACAGGGAGAGGAAAAGAAATTGTGCAGAAGAGAAATGTCACTGGTGGGAAAAGATTTTGTTAATACATTCCATATAATGTATTCATTAACGACTTGGGCACAAAAAAGAATCTTAACAAATAGCTACGAGGTATTGCTAATACAAAGGCTCTCTCAAAGAACTGAATGTACAAATTTGAGGAATGCAGTAAGAGAAACAAGATGGTATTTAATAGCATGAACAGCAAGGTCACGTGCTTAGGGATTACTAACAAGAGTTAGTTCTCTTACGTGCTATGGGCTTGTAGGCTGGGGGAAATAGGGAGATCTGGAAAAATTATTTGCTCTCATGTTTTGCTATAAAACTACCAACATGTTGCAGCTGCATAAATGCATAAGTGATCCTGTGATATGTTAACTAAAGTAACTCCAAGAGAGATGATAAAATACTAGTACCACTTTACAAGACTCAGGTAACTGTCTGAAGTGCTAGATCTTAGCTAAAATCTTAAATGTAATGAAATCTAAAGAGAACACCTTTCCAGGAAAAAAAGAAAAAGCCTTCATATTTCCAACTTTAGCTTAATAACCTAATACATACATGTTCTATACTTCGCAAATCTAGTTTGCTTAAGAAAGGGATATTTGAACATCTGAAGAATTATTAATTAAATAGCATTCTCCAAACCCTTCTAAAACTGAAATGCTCCTGCACAGCAGGAATTAGAAAGGAAAAGAGTGAAAAAATCTGAATTCATACTATGCCTTGTGAAAAAAGGAACAGGGTGTAAGCAGATGCTTTTTATTAGGTACATGAATGGGACAGACTGCGTTATTCCTTTATTTCCACTGTGTCAACACACAGTGTAGTCAATACCTGTGCAGGATGGAAAGATACAGAAAATACTTTCCAGGATTCAATTAGGTGAATGGGAGATTACAGCCCTAGTCATATATTACATCCTCCTCTCAACAGCAACTCAAAGAGGTACTCCCATGATCTATGGCTGGCGACAGAGACATACGTCACCTACCAAGCTTATGCTTACCTGCACCATGCATAATCATTTTCTTTACTTAAATTGCCTCCATGTTTAGTTGAATATTACTGCTTGACTATTCAAGTTTCATGTCTTTCAGAGATGACAGTCTTTATCAATACAATTTCACTGCTACAATTTAATAATTCACTGAGTTTTTGTTCTCTTGAAGAAATCTTTCAAACACGACTCTAACTCACATGCAGATTTGCCCTCAAACACTGCAATTATATAATTCTTAATGACTAATGAACTTGATTTTAACTATTTTTTTAGAAGTAGTTTCAGGGTTTTTATCACTCTGGTGGTTTGTCACCTTGTGGTACATAAACCCATATACCATACTCCTATATAACTAATCTACTGACTGAAATACAATACAAACAGTTATGTAAAAGGTAGCAGGTAATATACTAATTCTACCCTGCTGTGAATAGCCAAACTTTAGAGCTTAGATAGAGCCTTCACGCTTTTGCCAGAAATTTGACTTGAGCTAGTTCCTCAAGATTCTCTTTGTTTCCTGAAGAAAATCTAATCTGCACACAGTAAAAAACAAAGCATTATAAGTAAAAAAATACTTGCCTCACTCAAATCCCTTTCTTCATTTGCCTCTTCACTGAAAGAAGAAAAAAAAGTAAGTACTTTGAAATGCTACAGAAGATTTAAAAGAATATTTAAAACCCAACATTTCTTATATAAAAAAATTATCAGGCACCTGAAATTTTAGTAAACTTACTTTTTATCATACTCACATTTATCTTAAAAGTATCAATATTATTTTCTGTCATTTGACTATCACAATCTTTTCTAATTAGAAATTCTTAAAAACGAGGGCTTTCATAAAATGGAGAAATCCCAACCATATCCTGAGCTTTTCAAGCAAAACACTAATGTATACAGTTAAAACCACCAAAACTCAGTTGAGATGTATTTTTTTTTTATAAAACAATTAGTAGCATTTCATTGCAACTAGCTCATATATTTGGAAGATGCTTAAGCTTAACATCAAGATTTTAATTTGCTATACAGTTACAGTTTGGTGAATTTAAAAAGAAATCTATCTGAATACGCTAAGGCTAACACACCCACTGTTAATTATCACAAACTAGTATTAAGGGCCCTGGAACTTTTTTAGCCCATCTTTTTAAAAAAAAGAAGTTCTGTTAGAAAAAAAACAAGGAATGTTAAAGAAGCTTCTTTTAAAAGTCAAGGCTTCAAAGTGCTGCTTTAAGCAATCAGTAAGAAATCAAGATCATTAAAGAAACTCTAGATGTGTTTCAATCAATGTTGCAATCAATAACATTAATTTAATAAAGTACTGCACCTGGATCAGGACAATTGCTGATATCAATACAGACAGGGAATATCTGAATGGACTGAGAGCAACCCAGAAAGGAGGACCTGGAGGCGCTGGTGAATGAAAAGCTGGACATGAGTTGACAATGTACATTTGAAGCCCAGCAAGCCAATTGTGCCCTGGGCTGCATCCAGAGCAGTGTGGGCAGCAGGGCCAGGGAGGGGATTCTGCTCCTCTGCTCTGCTCTGGTGAGACACCACCTACAGTGCTGCATCAGCTCTGGGGTCCCAGCACAGGAAAGACATGGACATACAGGAGGGACTCCAGAGGAGAGCCATGAAGATGATCACCTCTCCAATGGGGGAAGGTATGATTTTTCAGCCTGGAGAAGAGAAGACTCCAGGGACATCTTATTGCACGCAGCCTTTCCATACTTAACGTAGGTCTATAAGATGGGAACAGTCTCTTTAGCAGGGCCCACTGTGAAAGAACAAGCGGTAACGGTTTTAAACCAGAAGAGGGTAAATTCAGACTAGACATAAGGAAGATGTTTTTTATGATGCGGGTGGTGAGACACTGGAGCAGGTTGCCCAGAGAGGTGATAAATGCTCCACCCCTGGAAACATTCAAGGCCAGGCTGAATGGGGCTCTTCATCTAGTTGAAGATGTCCCAGCTCATTGCAGGGAGGTTGGATGTGATAAATTTTAATGATTCCTTCCAAACCAACTAGTCTAGGATTCTAAGTCAAACAAAATCTTGGGATTTAACACATGTTCATGGAATTTTCTCACTTTAAAACTCAACTGTGGTTAAAATCAGAATTTATATAGTACTAAAAAGAAACAGAGAAGAAAACCAACTTTATTCAAGCATACAGATTTATGATTAACCTAATTTTTTGTGTGTTCTTTAGATTTGAGGGAAAAAAAAGGTATTTTCAAGGAGGGTTAGTGGGCTGGGAAAAGCAAGCCTCTAGAATAATCACAGCAAAGAACATCTTCATCATGAAGAAAATTTAAGTAATTTAAAAATTTAGGCTACAAAAGAAATAGTCTAAGAAAGGATTATGGTAAAGAGAGGCATAAAAGAGACTGTCTGTTCACTATCTCTTCCAGAATGAGAGTTAGAATTTAAGAAATGCCACTAGTAGCATCCAGGTTCAGAACAAAAAGAGGAGATACTTCTTCCTGTAGTGGACAGGATGGTGTGAATGGAAACAATATTACAAGAGATTTAACACACACTTTGAGAAGAGCTCTATTACAGGTTACTAAATAGATGAACCACATCAAATTCTGACAGTCCTCTGAAATAGAAGTTGATGGAGGCTGAGAGGCTACTCAGATAACCTTTACATTCGCAGTCCTTTTATTTTTTACTGCGCGCCCACTGACGGCCAGTGGTGGTGACAGCTTAGTGGGTTAGAGAAATATTCAGCCTGATCTAGCACTGGCACTCCTAATTTTTTGAAGAGTAACATGAATTAACATTTCTTTAATGAGTATACATGCTGATAATCTGGTATAACATATTGAAAGTAGATCTATTCTAGAAACTGGAAATCACATACTAACCTTTTGACAGCAGGAACTGAGCTTAGATGTGGATCATCCTTCAGGAGATCATGACTACTTTTACTTTTTCCCTTCATGCTCTGTTAAAAGAAAAAGAAAAAAGTTATTATTCATTTCAGTGTTTAAGAGGCTATATAGTGAAAAAAGGATTATGGTAAGAAAAAACCTAATTTGTTCCTTTTTAGCTTTAGCCTATCCAGCAAGCATAAACACTTTTAAGAACAGAAAGGCATGGAAAGCGTTCCAGAAAGAGAAAACATCAGGCTGACTCCACAATTTATTTTTGCAATAGCAATGCACTTAGTTTTAAAGGACAGAGAGAGATGAAAAAAAGATACTGTTTAGTCATGTACAATCATTACACATCATAAAGATGGCAGGTCTAGCACATACGTACTTGAGTGAATGAAGAAATAGGAACCTGATTTTCCAAACATAAAGCTTTAAATGCAAACTTTAAAGCTTTCCATAAATATGCAGAAAAGGTAATTAGGTTGAAAAGAAAAATAAGGATAATTTGGTACAATACCTGACTAACTCTACTGACTTCTTCCTCTTCCTCTTCAGCTTCTTCCCCAAAGGAAAGCAGGTTAAAGTTTCTTTACGAGAAAAAAGAAAACTTCTAGTAAAATTTTAAATACTGTCTTAGTAACATTCCATTACCTTTAAATGTATTATGCTCATGTTGTACATGACTTTTTAAAAAACTTTTTGTCCTGCTAAAGTACCAATTCCAAACAACTACTGCATTTTGCTTTGCAATAAATCATAAATACTTAGAAAAGCATGTTTTACTATACTCCTGAGATTAAAACAAGGACAGCAAAGCATCAGTTAAGACACAATTTAAAAAATTCTGCCTTGATTAACTTTCCCAAATTCTTGAATGCTGACAGTTCTGTTGCATTTTTTTCTCAACAGAGCGGCATTCAAGACAAGATTTTCAAGATGTGACAGCTAAGAAAGGTATCAAATGTGTACACACTCACAGAATGCAATTAAAAGAAATTATGATCTATAATTTCTTTTTCAAGAGTTAATTGTTCACACTGTTGGAACCAGTCAGTTGCAACATGTTCTATTTTTATGCAGCAGAACTGACAGCATGCCCATTTTAGAGTTCCTATTACTTTTCACTGCATGTTTGTGACTATAAATTTTCATTCACGGAAACTAAAATCTCCCATGTCAAAATGCCTGCCTCTTGCTAAGTACTTCAGTGGGGGAGAAATGGTATCTGAGAAAATAAGTTCAAAAAATCCCAAACAACTGAGCTCCAACCTAGATACTCCTACCAGCAGGTTTTAAGTGCAGGATGATCTCAGTCAGATGATTGCACTTTGTCACAGATAGGAAAGATAAAACTACCTTTTATTATTTTCAACAAACTATCATCATGCATGAAATAGTTACAGCTCAGCAGATGCACAGTAACATTTCAGTCAGAGAACCTACATTTGCATGATCCTCCCCAGAAACAAGGACATGCTTCAAAGGCAGAAATGGAAATAATAACTGCCAAGCTACAAATTAAAGGTGAAAGAAAATTAACCACCATTTATGTTGCATCTATTTACTTTGTGCCTTTTACTCTGGACTTTTTAGTTTCTTCTTCTGGTTTGTCCTTCTTCAGTTTTCTGTTTGGTCTTGGGACAATATCATCAAAAGGATTAAACAAAACCTGTTAAAAAATCCAGCATTTTAGACACATCTTTAGTAAATATTTTGTAATTAAGTGATTCAATATTTTAAAACAATATGCAAAAGGACAAGACAAATTTTCTGAACGCTGTGCACAAAAGAATTTTAAAATGTCACATTTCAAACCAGAACATACTCACTTGACTACTTCTTATCTTGTGTGGACTGAGAGGTCTTTCTTCTTTATCTACTTCTACTTCAGCCAGACGCAACATGTTATATATCGTATCCCCAGTAACCTGGCAAATTTACAAAGAGAGGTTTAAAAATTCTTGACTGCAATTTGTGTTATTTATTCTGCAAAATACAAGGCAATTATTATGTAAGAAATTTTGAAAGTACAAGTGATATAGGAAATATTGTAAGCACGTAAGACTTCTAAAAGATAGCAAGTACAATGTACAAAAGTTTGGGTTTTTAAATTTAATGGCAAAAGTTGAAGGAATACAGGTAGTTTTGCGAACGTATGCAGAGGAAGATGTTACTGTGAGCTATGAAACAGGAGAACAAAAAACACTTAAATAAAAAGCATATTAAGTAAATCATGAGAGTGGTAAATTCATCTCATGTTTTTCATCTTCCTGATCCTTCTTGGGTAATTAAAATCTAATTAATTCTAAACAGAATTTCTAACATGTCATTACTATTAGATGAACTGATTAATAATAGAGCCATAATAATACTATTAAGATCATTTAAAGACAGCACATCGTGCAAATACAATTTAGAAGAATTTAACAACACTAGAACAGATAGTTACAGGAACAACCCACAGAAACATTTCTACCAGATATAAGAAACAAAAAGAATGGAGAGAGCCTAGAAAGCACTGAAACAAAATTTCAAATGCCCATAGCAGCAAACAATACTAAACTGGTCTTCAGAGAAACTTCTAGTAGCTTCTGTCAGACTTAAACTGGGACTCCAATTCAAGTAACAGACCTTTCCAAAAATTGTGTGCCTGTTGTTAAGTTCATCTGCACGACCCAATGTAAAGAAAAATTGACTCCCGTTATCATGGGGCCCAGCATTTGCCATAGCAACAAGTCCTCTTCGATTAAATCGCAATCGTGAGTGGAACTCATCCTGGTAAAAGCAGAGTAGAAAAGAGAACGGCTTCAGTATAAAACTATTTTTTCACACCCTTTGCTGCAGCATGATAGGAGTGATATTATTTACATCAACACGCACACACAGAAGAAAATGCTGTTAATTTTCTTTTGAATTCAGAATTAATCCCAAGTACTTTGAAACTCAATGCCAGAATTATATTTAAAAGCTCCCACTTTGAGCAGCAAATATTATTTTTACTCAGTATTTCTTATCCTTAGTGCCTATAATGATGCAAACAAATGAACAATCTTCAAAAGAAACCATAACCACACAAGAAACACACAACAAAAAATTAGAAACTAAAATGCCAATAACAGAAATACAGGCTACTCCTTAAAAAAATTCTAAATTCTATCTTGTTAATTTTATCTTTTTCCAGACATTGCCTAAAAATTAATTGTTATTCATTATTTTTATTTGCATTTGTTATCCCCCCAATATTAAAAAGATGTTTTAAAAAGTAACTGCATTTCATACGCTTCTTGCAAAAATACTATTCTTGACAACCACTGTATTTATGTAAAAAAATTAATTTAAATTCTAATTCATGTAAAGTTACTGAAAGCATAGTAACAGGTTGTAATAGTAGAGTAATACAAAAATCTATAGGAAGAACATTTTCTGGAATTAGGAAGATAAAATAGGACTCCTTTCAAAGCAAGGAAAAAGTGATGAACACCACTGTAATATCACGATGCTAAACACTGCAATACTGAGATACCACTACTTTGAAGCAGCAATGAAAGCAACTACAATATTGGTAATTTTTGTTTTGTTCTCTACTCTGGTATCATTCCCTCCCTCAAACTTCAGGTTTGTGCTAGATGTAAAAGTCTAGCAGAAAGAAGATAGAAGGCTCAGAAACAGGCTTTGCAGCTTCAGTCACAAAACTAAAGATGCCTGCCCCACCTGAAATAAAACAGGCAGGCAGAACAGAACACAGCTGCTGAGCCTGTGTGTACTGCACTCAGGATCTGAGCCCCCAGGTTTATCATTATACCAGAGTAGCTAGATCTAAAAACTCTCAATTTAGAAGGGCATATTCAAATATACTAAAGCAGCACATAAAGGCAATTACTGCACATGTATGCATTTCACGTAAGATTTGATTTTTCAAAACTTAGTAGGAAGAACAATGGATAGTAGATAACAAACAAATTAATGTATAAGATATAGATACACACCTTGAAAGGAGCTCCGTAGACTGAATCTCCTCCTGATCCAGTACCAGTGGGGTCACCCCCTTGCACAATAAAGCCAGGCACTACTCTGTGAAATATTGTGTTATTGTAATACTCTAAAAAAAAAAAAAAATTAAATACATATGAGTGGTCTCAAACCCAAAACTTCATATAGGTCAGACAGTGATGCCCAGAGACTGAAGTTCCAGAAAGCAAATACTGTAATTAGATTCCGCTGTTGGCTTCTATTTCGTTCCCTTCTGTTCTCCACAGTCTTATGAAATCAGAGCCTCTGGTATCACATGTTTCTTTTGCAAAAAATCCTGCCCATCACTGACAAGATGACC
>VXBQ01000415.1:2273169-2309678 GCA_013400175.1 Phainopepla nitens | reverse complement strand
GCAGAATTGGACTACGATGCTCATACAGAAGCTATTGCACTTTCTAAAGAGCATGAATTTCAGAAATATGCAAAGGAAGTAATTGAAACAGAGTCCAAGACTACACATCATCTTTATCCTCTTCTCAAAGCATGCAAAGATGGAAGAGTACTTTGACATGGGCCACTTTTCTGAGAAAAGAAGAAATAAATACTAGTTTCCTAACATATAATTCTACGTTGGGATCCAGTTACCTTGTTGTGGCTGTAATGCTGCTCAAGAAACAAAAAGATGAACTAATCTTTAAACTATCCACCAAGGAAAGGCAGAAGCCATTTTCCAAGTTAAATAAATATGCTTTTCAACCTTACAGGCAGAGTTAAACTGTAAATTATTTATATCAAATATATACCATGAATCTGGACTCCCATTTGAAAAAATAAAAGAATGCCATATAACTGGTTATAGTCTCAAAAATCCCCAGCTTGTATTTTATCAATGCTAGTTTATAAAACTTGAGACAGGAATTCATATTATACAGCTGACTGTCACTGTAACCCATTCCAGCCAAAAGCACACTATTTCTTTTATATTTTTAATACTGATTGTTCTAAAAATTCACTGTCCCAGGTTTTTCAGGTCTATAATATGAATTCTCTGGGCAAAAAGTCACATTTTTGACTAGCCTACTTCCAGTTAATTATTTCCCATAATAGAAAAGACCAAACCAGAACAACTACAGAGGACGAGAAAAAGAGAACATATGCGAAAGTTAGAATAGTTAGGGTGTGCAGTTTTGGTAGCATTTTGCAACTATGTCTGAAAAACAAATGTCATGCTATAAATCAGTTTTATTACATGAAAATATGAATGTGATTTGATCCCAGCCATTAAAAGGTCACCAAAGAGGCAAATAGGTCCCAATATAGCTGTAAATAGGGCCTACAAAATCAGCACATCAACATGAGACAACATAGTTGGGCTGTTCTTTCAAAAAGACTTAACAGCGATTCAGTCTGTGGCAAATAGGTGTGACCTAGAATTGTATCTCAGGCTCCTCAGCAGATTTACTCACCAACACCCAAGCCACAGACACGTCTCCCTCCTCAAACTTAGGTTTCTTTGGTGAAATGTTAACATCATTTCCTTGCCTTGGAAGTTGGGGATTCTTGTAATGACTTCCTCCACCAGTACCCTGGGCTTTGAACAGGATATCCCTCTATCCTGGTGTCCGCTGGAAGCAAAGTCCAAGAAACCTCAGGTTTTGCTTTGTCACACCCCATAGCTGCCAGTGTCTGCTGGCCAGACTAGAAAATAAGTCCTTAAAAAACAAGGATGCTTGCTAATACATTAGTTTTGAAGCGGGTCTTTGGTGTGTCCTCAAGTTCCTTGGCGTAGCTGCCGAAAGCAGCAGGCCTCGGAGAAATCACAGGACTTGGAGGAAGATGTGAGGCTACCCCGGAGGCAAGTCACCTCTAGGAAGCTGAGGGCCAAGCAGAACTGGCTTTACCTCCCCTACACTGTAAAAACGCTGGGCGTAAGGCGGATGCCGTCCTTCCCGGGTGCAGCAGTCACCTCCTCGAGGAGTCTCTTCCAGGCAAGGCAAGGGATAAATTCCTGGAAGGACAAGGAGGCCCGACCTCCTCATCCAGCTCCCAGGGCCGCCAAGGGCTCTGGGCCCCAGCAACAGCCGGGCCAGGCGGGGCGAAGGTTCTTGTGAGGCGCGGCAGCGCACGGAGCCAGGCCGAGCTCCGCAGTCACGGCCCCGGCGAACCGGCGGCAGCGGATCGCGGCCGGAGCAGAAGGACAGAGGCGGAGGGGCCATTTCAGCCTCTTACCGGGTACGGACGCGCCGCAGGGAAACGAGATGTTCAGGAACCAGCTGCGGAGGAGGGTCCGGGCGGGGGGTGGCTTCCTTCCTTCCCTCCGTGTGCCACGGCCCGGACGCCGCCCGCCCGCCCGCAGCTCCCCGGGGCGGGGCTGGGCGGGGCGCGGTGCCGCTCCAGCGCCCTTGAGCAGCGCCCGCCGCCCGCTCGGGCGCCATTCTCCGCCTCGGCGCTGGGAGGGTGGCGCGGGCACCGCCTTTGAGCGGGGCGGGAGAAGGAGCCCCGATTTCCCAGAAAGCCAGGCCATCGGTGAGGATTTCTCCTTCGGCAGGCGTTCGTCTCCACAGAGACCGCGAAGAAGGCCGACGATGGACCGCGATGGGCCGGACGCCTCCCGCCAGGACGCGGAGCTGGAGCGTAGCCGCTATCTGAGCCGCCGGGCCGTGGCCCAGGAGCAGCTGGCGCAGTGAGTCCGGCGGCGGGGCCCCGGGAGAGGGGCGAGAGGACTTGGGTTAAAAACCTTCCGTGGCTTGGGTTAAAAACCTTCCCGTGTCCAGCCCGGCCCGGGCGGGAGCCGGCTGCACGGCCGCGGAAAGGGGCGGCTCTTGGGTGCTAACCGCGTGCCCTGCCCGGGGCTGCGTGACTCGCTGCTTTTGAACACGGGCTGCGGACCGCGTCGTGGTCAGATGGACCTTTCCTCACCCTCCATAGTTCTATTCTCCAGCTTCAGAAACGTCTCTTGCTGTCAGGGGCTGTGTCTATCCTAACACATCCAAAAAGACTGGCTCAATTCTGTCACCGAGAGCAAGTGGCTTGTCTCACTAGTGCTGCTTCTCCCCACCTAGAAGCCTTCACACTTCCAGCTAGCATGGGCATCATGGCCATGTCTTGCACAGTGCTGTGGCACTGGTTAGAAGACTGCTTGCTGGAAAAAGACTAAGGTTGTACAGGGAGTGGGATAACAATGAAACAGGCTAATCAAATTTGATCTAACATTTGAGACCATACACTGGTCATGTTCACTTTTGCTAGTATAGACTTCCCTAGTACCCTCAGACTGGAACTGAGCTTTGGCCAAAGAATTTGAGGCTAGTTTATAGAAACTGATTCTGGTTTTGATCACTGATATTTTACTTCAAAGTATTAGGATTTTTTATTGTTAAAGTATTCATTGATGTGCATAATCTGTATCTGTTCATTACTTTGTGCTGTCCCTAGCTTATTTAGTCACTTCTCTTTTCTGATTCAGAATAAAGGAGCACAAGGATCAAGCGGATCTGGCCAAGCTGGAAAACAGAAGAGAAGGGGAACAAATACAGCGATCAAACCAACTGTACCAACTGGAAATTCAGAGAGAAAAAGAAAAGGATCAGGAGAAAAAGGTTGAATGCCAGAGGCAGCATCATGTGAGTAGCAGGAATTAGACAGTTCAAAATGTGTATTTCACCTTGCCTGTGATGGTTGGACTCAGTCCACAAATAAACAGGATTGTGGGCAACAGGGTCTTTGCTGACAGTTTTAGTAACATGGGATCAAATGCCTACCCTGCCAGTTGCAGGCCAGGTCATTCCTCTGTGCTTTTGAGAAAGACCTCTTGGAAGTATTAACGTGGCACCTGAGCTTTGACTGGTCTGCAATGGACAAAGTCTGCTAGAATCAGCAAGGAGATTGTCCTTGACTTAAGAACTGGATTTAGATTCCATGTACTTGCTCTGCTTTAAGTCCAGTATTCTTTGTTAGGGAGAGGGAATAGCCTGAGTATGACAATATCTTTTAAACTTGGTGATGACCTACTTACCACACGTACTTCTTCCCTGCCAATGCCTGCTTGAGCAGGGGAACCGAAGTAGAGGTACTGTGATGATTCATTGCCACGTGAGGGAGTAAAAGGAGAGAATTCCCTTTAAAATCTTACCTGCTTTTTTTCCTTCCATACTCCTCACCCCAAATACACACATTTTCCCCCCATTTCCCTCTAACCTTATATGTGCAACAAAAGCTACACGTACTGCCAAGCTATACAAGTGCCATTTCTGAGTCATTAAAAAATGCCTTATGCTTTACATTTTGATGGTTCTACAGACTTACTGTTTGAGCCCTTCAGAGTTTGCACCATATGAATGATACACAGGATGTGAACAGTACAGTTAGAGCCACTGGGAAGGTAGAGGAGAGAAAATAAAGATAAGCCTGGGGCCGCAACCACATACTAATTTTACTTTAGTTGTGGTTTGTGATAAGCAGATAATGAAGATTCTTTTATCTCTGGGTTTCTATCTTCCGTAGCTTCTCCACTGATGTAAAGAATTCCTCATTACAGGCTAGGCCTGGAGTATTTGCTAGAATTTGTTTTTAGTTCATGTTTCCAAAATCTCGTTCTACATGAAAATAAAAGCAGTTTTCCATTTAAACAGGAATACGTAGCTGAACAGAAAATATTTAAAGCTGAAGAGAAAGCAAAAGAAGACAAAGATGATGATCGGATTAAGGCTTATATTAGAGGGAAAGAAATGATGGCTGATCTGACAAGAGAAAAACATGCAGAAACTAACAGGTAGGTCCAGGGATAATTTTCAGTGTTAAGATTTAAACTTGAAATTTCATTTTGTGACAAACACTGTTCTCAGTTGTTATATCAGCAAAATCAGAACTTGGATGCAAGCAAGTTTTCTGTCATTAAAACTTGAAGAAGAAAATGCAGAAAAAATGCCTACCAGTTCCAATAGTAATTGGTGCTGTTGGGGTGGAGGTAGGATTGCTGGTGTTATTAGAAGCAACAGTAACCAATTGCCTCTGGTAATCTGAGCAGATGTCCTGGGATGTTACTTTAGCTCATGTTCTCCTGCAGGATGATACAGAAGCATAAGGACAAAGCTTTTGAACAGTTAACTGCACAGATGAATGAGACATTTAAGATTGAAGATGATCGTCTTGCTAGAGGAGCTGCAGAGGTAGAAGTTGAGTACCAAATGCAAAACAAAGAGAAGGAAATTAAAAAAAAGGCTGCTATTGAATCTATTGAAGAACACAGAGTCACCGTGGTAAGAAACGGGGGCTGTCCTTGCCCCTCTTTCTGTCATATACTTGTACCATCATATACTTGTAGGAACAGTGTTTGGAAATGCCCTGGTTTCTAGCAAAGTCATCTGGACTGAGACACATATGCAGGTTCTCACCAGTTGCTTCTCATTTATCATCTAGAGTTCTAGAACTAAATCCTTAAGGAAGGTGCAAGCAGCATATGTGGTGATCCTCTCTTAAAAAATATTAGACTGGGAAGGTTCTGTAATTATTTGTAATTTGTCCAAACTCTGCACTGCTTAATCCATCTGATGAGCCTGGCCCAGACCACAGCGGGTGACTGGTGCCATGCATCAGCAGGCTTCAGCAGGTCTGCTGACACCTTTCCTGGAGTCCCCTCCCTCTCTCTGTTCCCCCCTGTGCTGGGTGCACATCTGCCAGGGCTGCTGAATAGCCTGGCTTGGACACTGGCCAGCCACAGCGCTGGTGAGAGCGCTGATACAGGGCTGCTTCTGCAGAGAGATACAGCTTCCAGCTTAGCAGGCCAGCTCCTTGGTTAACTTCTGTGTGTTTTGTAAACTACAGATGAAGCTGAAAGAGGAAAAGCAGAGGCAGGAGAAAGAAGATGATGAGAAGGATCGTAATCAGTGGATGACAGAAAATGGCATCTACCTGGAAATGGAAAAAGCCAAGAAACAAAGACAGCATGATACAAACATGGAAGTACAGAAAATTCAGCTCCAGCAAATGGTAAATAAAAAAGCTGGACCCTGCCAATCCCTTCAGAAAGAACAAGCATCTAAACCAATAGTATTAGCTCCTGCTGAGAGAAAGAGAAGAAGTTTGCTGTTTTGTTTGCTACCTTGTTTTTAATCACGTGTGCTTGGCATATGCTGGTGTTGGGGACCAGCCTCCTCAGAGCATTGGTGCAAATCAAGGCTGGTTTGCAAGGACNTTCAGCTCCAGCAAATGGTAAATAGAAGAACTGTATACTGTCAGCCCTTCAGAAAGAAGCACACTTCTAAACCTATAGTATTAGACTTCTTGGGCAGAAGAGAGAGAGAGGGAGCGAGAGAGAGAGAAATGTTGCTGTGGGTGTGATGTACGTGGTTTGTTTGGTTTGGTTTTTACCTGTATGCACTGCAGCTGCTGATGTTGGAGAGGTGACTGACTGTACCCATGGGCCACAAGAGGCTTGTTTGTGGAGTGACAACTTGACAATGCATGATACATGTGTTTCAGAGGTTTATGGACCTCCTCTTAGAGCAGAAGTCTCTTCCAGGCAGACTTGGCCCATGTGAGTCAGGGAGGATCACTGCGAGGGCTGGGAATAAGAGACCAACAATGATAGATCACATCCTGTCCTGTGCCATTATGACATTTCTTCAACCATGCACTTCTGTCCTCTTGTATCTTCTGGGCAGGTCACCAAAGAGCAGCAGCTAATGCTGATTTTTAATTAATTTTAATCAGCCTTTCTGGGGTTATAGGGCAGGAGAGAGAAGTGGGGAGGGATGATGAGTGCCAAGTATCAACTAAGAGTGCTGCAGACTTTCTGTAAGCTTTTACCCTGTCTCAGCTTTACAGGATGGTGATGTTGAGAACAAAATACTAAGCTTTGTTATTCCCTTTTCTTCATCAGGCTGAAAAGCAGGCAAGGAAAGATAAGGAAAAGCAAGCAGAATTGGACTACGATGCTCAGAGAGAGGCTGCTTTTCATCAGGATCGAGCATTTTGGAGATAAGAGTGAGTAGCTGAATCAGTGCCATTACTGGATGTAACTTCTGTTCTCTCCAAACATTTAAGGAAGGAACAAGATGTGGGCTTCCTAATTAGGACAACTGCAGGAACGGTGGAGTGGATAATCTGCAGTATTAAAAACAGTAAAAACCAGGGGATGGGTGGGTGAAGATGGTTAATGCAATGCCTTCCTGCCTCATGTACATGAGCCCCCAGCTTGCTCAGGACTGCGAAAACACTTGGCATTTTGCCATGACTTTTAGAGCCTGCTTTGGCCCTCAAATCTCTGCCTGAGGGCAGGGCCAAGAACTCCCCTCAAGGCCAACACAGACTGTTATTGTCTTGGTCAGTCCTGCTGTGGTCTGGGCCGCTGCACTCTTTTTGGATAGAAGAACATGGTTGAGTGGAGCTTACTGACTGTACCCATGTCAGTTAGCATGGCCCATTATTCTGTAACGTGAACCAAAGCACAGTGAGTAGGAACAATGAAGACTTGTTTCAAAACCTCACTTCTGACCTGAAGTAAAAGACTAACATTGCTACACTATCAACTAAAAGTTACACAGAGTTCTCTCCAATTATCTTGGAGTAATTAATTTTGGAAATCATATATTACAAAAAGAGACATGGCAATTAACTTGTGAAATTGTCGCTCAATACTTTTTTCCTTAGTTCACTAATGAAAAATTTATTTCCCTTCTCTCTGAGCCAGTGCTCATTTTATTACATGAAGTTTTTTTTCAGCAAGCAGAAAGAATGGAAACTTATAAAAGCCTTTTGATGGCAGAAGCTGGAACCTTAAGAAGTATTGACTACAGCAGGAGTGGTGCTGAAACCTGCAGAGCTCGATAATGCTCCAAATGCATCCTTAAGTGCAAATTTGCACATGCTCACTACTATGCAATTGGTGAGTTAAATGGGTTTTTAGTCTACCCCCACAGCAGCAAGAAACAAGGTGGATTTCAGCCTCATTTGCTACTCAGCTTCCAGAAATGTCCTGTTCTGCAGTTTACATGTGTCTACATTTGAAGTCTACAGCCTGCTTCCACCATGCTTATACTCCTTTTACTTTGAACATCTACAGAAAACCCATCAAACTCCAGTACCAGAAAACAACTCTTCATTTCAGTACACCTGAAAAAAGTGGGAATCCAGTGTAATTTTAAAGCATGTTGGCTAAATATAGATTTAGTTACCCAAACTCAGCATGGAAAAAATTCAGTGGCAATCAGTATCTCAATTTATTCTCTTGACTCTGAGATGCACATGCTTTGTATGCTTGTTTTAAATAACTAATTCTAGTTAATAATTTTCTGTAAAACCTCTATAAAGCATAGTATGATGTCACTAGATCAGAATGGCCAGAGGTGGCAGAATGTCACTGGTAAAAGGTGTCCTCTGTAAGGCAGGAGGCTGGTCTAGCTGCTCACTAGAGTCCTTTTCAGCTGCCATTTAAAGATGGTAAGAAAATGTAGGGAGATGAACTGCAGCTGATAAGAAGGGGAATTGTTGACCTGGAAGAATCTGCTCATTGAGAGGTACCTCACTTAATGCCTAAGGGCACTCTTGTATTAGTTATTAGCTGGAGTCACCATTCCTGAAGGTATTTAGATGTGTAGATGGTGCTTAGGGACATGGATTAGCTATAGTGTTGGACTTCAGTACTAGGTTAACAGCTAGACTTGATCTTAAAGGTCTCTGCCAATCTAAATGATTCTATAAGTTTTAATTAGTAGCTAGCAAATCAGAAAAGGCTTTGAGAAATAATTTGATGAGTAAACGTTAATTATTGGTTTTGCTCTAAAAAGTATCCTCTCAGATATTGTTCAGCTTCAGGACATTGCAGCAGATAAGAAACATAATAGGTATTAGCCTTATTTGAAGACCAAGACCTTAGAAATGCAAGGCAGCCCTCAGAGGGACTGAAACAGAGACCTTATCCAACTGCATTTTTTTCCACACCTGTGATGCAACTCTGGAATAGGAACTTTAGTTTGAACATGTGGGCCTCCAGTGGCTAACATGGTACTCTCCCAACAGTATTTCCACTCATACCTGTGTGGTGGTACACATGTAAGAGAGTACTGTTTTCATGGATCTAATACATCTACCTAGGAAATGGAAGAGAACAGCACTCCAAAATGCCTTATATCCTAAGGGAATTTCAATTAACTAACTGTGCAGCTCTTTACTGTTAGGTAGTGTTCCAGGCTGGAGTTATTAGATCTGTGCAAGTTCTTTTACCATGACATTGTTTTCTACCAATTAGCTCTGAGGAAGTTTGAAGAAGATACATACCTGGAAACAATTTGCCCATGAACAGAAGAGCTGGCAGCAGGGGACTATTAAGGATGAACATTTTCACATCCCAATACAGACTTGCTCTATACTTCTGAAAAAGAAAAAAAAATCTTTTCAAAGCTTCCTTGTCATGTTAGGTCAAATAATTTACTCTATTTCAACAGCTAAATTCTTTCAAATGTCTGTTATTAACTTAGGCCTTCCTGTTATCTCTTGAATGGAAGAGTGCTGTAACTAGTCTGTAATTTTCCTCCTTGTTCTGGCAGTGCATCCTTGTTTCTGATACTGATCTTCCTTCCTGTTCTGGCAGTGTATTTTTGAGAAACAGAAAATTCACTACTTCTAAACAGCATGCAAAAATCCCCATAATCTTGAAGACTAAGACTGTAGATGGAGGTGAAGGTGAGAGATTAGAGAAGATATGAGATGTCTTCTTTGGAGTTATCTTAATTTCTTTCTGTTTAGAGTAAGTTGTGGTATAGGCTTTGTTACACTTGTAATGTTTGAAGTTATTGCTTTCACACTACTGCGTTGTCACCCCTTTACCTAAGTGGCTTTTTTTTTTTTTTTCTTTGGTATATCATGGCTTTGATTTTCCTGGATATTTAAGTGGATGATTCAAATCTGTCCTCTGATCTGGTAAACCAATCTCTAGTAAGCAGTCTTAAAGCAGAGCTGTTTGTAGCTTCTTGACACTGTCTTGGATAAACCAGCATGGTTCTTTGTTTTTCTCTGGATTCCCTCAGCTCCAATACATTATCCAGAGAAATTAACTATTCTGTTGGGTACTGAAGGGCTTGAACATCAGCACTGAAGGTCCAGTAAAATTCAGCACCACATCTCTGTTAACATAATAATTGCTCCACCCCACCCCTCCCTAAAGAGTAGCATGTGGTCTGATTTATTTTCTGTGTAAAAGGAAAATAAGCAAAGGTTAGAAAGAAAAAGGAGCACGTACTGAAAAGAAGTGTGTGTTGCTGAGCAGACCAAGAAAAATCCAACAACTGGCACAGTGGACAAGGGCAAAGTTTGGAACTATCTTCGGTAATGCTTATAAGTATTTCTGCATTAGCTTCAGCTACAATCTATCTACATCTACAATTAATAGAAGCTACTAATTATGCACTTAAACTGTTTCTTTTTTTGTTTAGAAATACATTTGACCACTATGGAAGCATCTACAAAGGAGTAAGAAGCTAGCCACTCTCCTTCCCAGTTCCGTGTGCCTGCAAAACCAATCAGTGCCCAACAGCAGAAGCTAACTGTGGACCAAGTTAAAAGATCTGCTACTTGCTAGAACCTGCCTATAACTCAAGCTCAAGAAACAAGTGCCATGGCTTGCAACTGTACTGTAGTCTAATTTTATTATGGAACAAAGCAGTAGATTCTTTTCAGAATGTCAAGAGGTAACAACCAAAGATAAACTATCAGTTCATCTGTACTGTACTCCTTGAATATTGCTGGGCCTCCAGGCTTAATTCAAGCCTTTTCTTTTGAAAAAATAAAATTGAGCACATCTGTCTGTAACAATAAAATCCATGTTGACGGTATCTTTTATTTGTGACAGTTTTCTACTTACATTTACTGTGGAGAATGCAACGAAAGGTAGAAATAGTATCTTGAGAAGTTGTGGCATTGGCTGAGTCTTTAAATCCTTTATGGGAAATGTCTGCAGCAAGACTGTATCTAGCACTCCCGCTAGCCTGACTAGGAAATGGGAAAAAACACTCTCCTGTTGTCTTCTAAGCACGCTGCTGCAAACCAGTGATACTGTTGTGACTTTTTGATTGCAAGCTGTCCTTTCACTCAGTTCTAAACTGACTGTAAGCTGTGTTACCCCCTCCCTTTACTTTCATATTGAGCAGATAGTTCTTCTGTAACTACTGAAAACTATTCTGCTTACCATTCACACACACACACACACACACAAAGACTTACATTTTTTCAAGTAAAAGACCATAGTTGGCAACAAGCAGAGTTTGCAATTAAGACACTAGGTCAGCTTCATTACATGGCTGCATTTTTATGTGTTACAATATAGACATACCAGACTGTCATTTGCCATTCTGTCGTAGAAATTCATCTAATGTAACATGGAATAAAATGTTTTTCTTCAGTAAAAATTTATCTTTGTTTAACTGAGGAGGTCATATCCTGACATCAACTCACTCTGCCTTGCAGATCTGTACCTAGAGTATGGCCAAGCACATTTACTCCGAGATCAGCTCACTTGGTCAGAGCATGGTGCTAATAACACTGAGCTCGTGGGTTTGATCCCTGTATGGCCCACTCCCGTAAGAGCTGACCTGATGATTCTTGTGGAACTCTTCCAACTTGGAATATTCTGTGAGTTTACAAGCACAGGTTGCACAACATGACTAAGAAATGGTTATTTCTCTAAACGCAGAAGATGTTAATGCTGCAAGAAGCACATGTGGCAGACATGGAATATACTAACAAATAAGCAAAAAAACCTTTTATTTCTGAGAGGTACTTTAGTACACAAGTTGTACATTTCAAATCAAGAACTCATTCTCCCAGCTTACAACTGAATAATCTTCCCTGTTACAAACTATAAATCACAAAATGTCCAAAATACTATGATTAATTACAAAATACTCTGCTAAATGCTACATGCACAATACTGCTGGTATAATTAACAATTCTTTTAGCTGAAGGAACCCAGTTATCAGGTACTTCCTCTCACCACTGTTCATAATTTAATATGCCTAAGTTCTTTCCAATCCTTTCACCAATATTTCCAATAGCAGCTATGGCTAAAGCCACATACAGACTACCTCTTATAATGGGGATATGTAGCCATGTCTAAGTTCCTGCCAAAAATAGCAAGGTTCCTTAAATGGTTTACATATTGCAGAATTTAAATTCAAAGTCAGGGTGCTGTATTAATTCAGTTTATTTAGTCCTTTTAATGTCTTAGAACTCCCATGAATACAAATATAAATTTAAAACCAATCATATGCATATTCAGCAGGTTAAGATTTCTCCTCTGAACTTATGCATGTTAATAGCCCTATTAGTTTTATTTGAACAATGACTTTATGATTAAGCAAAGATACTAATTTACTAATTCTTTCACAAAATATACCTTTAGCTTTATGTAGTTTTACTATCTAAACTCATTGCTTTTTTTTATATTTTATTACTGCTATCCCTTTTGTGAAATTTTATACTAGAATTAGAAAACTTATTTTCATTTGATACTTAAAAAAACCCCAAACAGCTGAATGTTACTTTTGGCCCTTACACAACAAAGTTTTGTTGAAACAGTGTTCCTAATGACATGAATTGTTCAAGGGTGCAAACTAAGAGTTAAACTACAAGTACATAAGCACCAAAATGGAAAGCTAAAGTTTTACCCTAGGTAAACTGCAGAACAGTACCAAATTCAAATTTTGCAAAATGCAATCCCCAGATTTTTCCATTGTATTTTCTTTAATAATTTAGTTAAATACTGCATTAGGAAAATTACTATTTTCAGCAAAGGGAAAGTATGTAATAGTTATTTACATTTCCATTACATTGACTCTAAAAGTGTGGTTGACCACCCCCCCACCCCTGCAAAAAAAAAACCAAAACAACAAACCCTTCAAAACACCAAAACAAAATTAACAACCCCCTAAAAAGAACACTTTAATGGCTGCTGCTTTTATAAAAGTAGAGTATGCATATCTTTAGATTTTCTAGTGCAAGGAAAGTCCTAAAAGCAGGAATATACACTTTTGCTTATCAGAAAAGCAATGAGTCTACCATGCCCCTAGAGGCGTTTCCAAAAATACTTTATTTGCTTCAATAAATCAACAGTTCCAGAAAATGTAGCTAAAGGACTGCTTCTTTTGTTTACATTAACCTAAAATCCATTTGTCAGGCTGACACTATTACAAATCAGACATTATTTGGGATCACTGCAAATTCTTCAATGCATCTGACAAAGAAAACTGCAAGAAAAGCCTGTAGTCTGGGATTTCAAGTACAAAGTGCAAAGTTTCAGGCTAAAATTCTAACAACCAAACGGAACAAAGCATTAAAATTTAACCATTGCCTTTTTTCTTTCTTAAAAACAACCAACTGAAACAAATAGAACTGAAACACTATGGCTGTGTAAAGAATTAGCAGACAGCAATACATTTTTTACAGGTAATAGTGTCTACATAACTGTACATTCTATCTACCCACCCTCAGAAAGAACTTCTGAGCTTCTGAGTTGATGGCAGTACCCAGAGAATCCAGCAAAAAATAACAGTCTCTTTCTAATAAAGTTTGGAAAGTCACTGTCAATTATAAATTCAGCATTCCAGGTATCTATATGTTGCATGGTATTAGCAAAATCTCAGCATCTGTTGTTGATGCAATAGAGAATGCATGTCTAGCCTTTGGAAGTTATTTCAAGCCTGTATGGACACCTAAACATACACTTACAGTTAGTCCAGTAATCCCTGCCCTCATTTTACATCATGTCTTGGGGTTCATTAATTCCCTGGAATAAGGTCAGTTCAGGGGCACCAGCAGAAAAAGCTGTACTCTACCACTTTTTTTTTTCCCGCATTCACAAGGAAAGATCATGAGCATTATTTTTACTGCCTCTGTAATATTTAAAGTCTTCCAAATCAGTCCTCTGAGGCAAAAGCTAATGAATGACCTGACAGAGATGTCAAAGATAGCACTGAGCTATACTGTGACTAGAACACAAGGTGGCTACTGTGAGCCTGGGAACAGGACAGCTCTGCTGCTGAGGGAATAAACAGTTCCAGGACTGCAAGAGCAAGAGTCAGTGCCTCCTCATAAGGCAGCAAGAACTGACTAGTGCTTGGGGACATCTTGGTGTCCCTGGGATTGTGCTTTAGTCCCACCAAGCTCTTAATCAACATTCTCAATTTCCAGTTTGATAAAGAAAAGCATAAATTTGGAAAACCCTCCCTTGTACAAGACTGCAGTTGTGTTTCTGTTTAAACAAAGTGCTCCCCACTAAACCAACTTACCATCAAATACAATACAGGCAACGGTATCCCACCACCTGCAATTTAGTTTAGCCAGCTTCTAAACAAAACCAAAGTACATTAAAAACAAGAAAATGGGCTTTGTGCCACCAACTCAGAGGAATTTTAATGTGCTATGAAAGAATAAAAGTCCATTTAATTTGTGCAAATAATTTTCTGAACTGTAACGATGTCCATACAAAAGGGTATGCAAGTGCATCTCTTAAAATAAGTAGTTACAACTGCAAACTACCATTTGATGTAATCTCCATTTTGAAATTTAAAATTAAACAGATTTTAAAAATAAAAAATTCTATGGATTGCTGTACTGCTGACTGCCTGTATATTCACCCCTTCTTCTACAGCAAAGTCACTACAGTTGCAGACTGTTTTGTTTACATGCTTATACAAGCTTCAGTGATATTGGCAAGAATATTCTCAGTAGTGCAAATAAACTTCTTCAGTAATAGCTTGCTCGTGTGTCAGCTCTATTAAAAATAATGAAACAACATTGCAAACAGTTTTTAAATGAGACTCTGAAGCACATGGCATGCATAGCACAGTGTAAATGCATGGTTAAGCTGCCACACAAAATTTTCTGAAGCCTAAACTTCCTACCTTTACTCTTCCTACAGTCCCCCAAAATAGGACTACAACTTCTCCCAAGTCCTACAATGTTCAGACAGTAGAGATCCACTATAAAGGTCTTTGGTTTGCTCCTCTGAGTTCTCTTAAATAACAGCTGTGTCATCCACCCACAGGTGGACCAGGAACACTTTTAAATACTCTGTGTAAAATGACCACTGAAATGCAAAATCCATAGGAGACGTTTTTAAAACACAGTAAAAAAGTAAAAAAGCCCTTGACAGCCAAAGCAGTTCCACTAACTATTCTCCTAAAAAGCCACTCTACACACTTCCAGTTTTCTTCCTTTAAAATCATCCCTTATGTTGTTGACAATCCTAGGTTTTCTTTTGCTTTCAAGACACAACTGTTTTTGTTTAGAATAACAACTGTCTGGATCACAATATCAAGCAAATTTGAGCATTTCTCCTAAACTGCTATAAACAAAGTGTGTTATAAAGCAAAAATGTTGACAAACTCATTACAAAGACAGTAAAAGCAAGTTGTGTCATCCAGTGAAAGATGTGGCAAAAATTTCAACTATTACAATATTGTTTTGCTTTGACACAGCTTAAGATTAATGCCTGTCACTTCCCTTGAGGACTTTCAAGATTTGCCAGTCTTAGATGTGAATAGTTCCACAGACTGGAAGGAGTGTTTGGGTTTGTACCAAATCTATCCTTTCAGACTACTGCACTGTTACCACATACCAGCTGCTTTTTGGGGATTGCACATATGGGGGCAGTGCTGCAGCAACACAAGCCAAACTCCTTCTCTTCCACGTGAAGGCGTGGTGGTGAAATACAAACTGGGGTGGGACCTAGAGGCAGGAGAGGGAAGCAGAAAAGGAAGGGAATTGGTTTGGGGGATAACACACACATAGAAGAGAACAAGAAGGAATTCACAGTACAGTCTTTAGAATGAGAGGAAACAAGGAAGAAAGGAAATTTTAGTAAAAAAAAAAAAAATAAGAGTGTGTCTTAAAACATTACGTGAAATTCTGTTTCAACTACTCCAAAAACCAGTACTGGAGAACTGCAAGAGTTTTCTCATGGACTTGTTAAGTAACAGAAGTTGAAAGGATTTCCTGGTTCCTTATCTGACCCCACCATAAATTCTGGTAATCTGTTTCATCTCTGTGCATCCACTAATTAGGCAACTGAGGCAGAGTAGTCTGAAGCATCCATTTCTGCAGTAGACAACATGAAAGCATGGAATGGAAAGAGGTTACAGGTGAAAAAAAATTAGGCTGATGAGCACATAATTTTTTTTAAGGACAAGGAAATAACTCCCAAACACAGATGACTGCCTTACAACATGAATTCTACTGTTGGCAGTGACAAAAGTACAAACCATAAAGATTTAGTTAAATAAAAGTTAGTTAAGTAAGTTAGTTATTAATTCACTTTGTGATTACAATAAAAACTAACATAATTTACCTCTACAAATAAATTTCCTTAGGATTAATACCTACTGAAAGACAGATGTAGCAAGACTGGAGTAGTGGACACCTTGCAATATTCTCCTAGCTTTAAGATGACATGTAGTTTATCTTTCTTTTCTGTAGCAGCTTTCTTCTCCATATATGGAACAAGCCTCTTCATAGGCAGCCACTGCTTGTACTGAACTATGTTCATCAGGTAAAAAATAAAAGTGGCATGGAAATTATCTCTCTAGCTGACAACACACAAGAAGGATACATAATCCAATGAAATATTTAAAACACAGCACACTGTATTACACATGTAATTTGTTTTTCATTTCAAGTTTATTAAAACTTTAGCAGTACAAATGATCCAGGTTTTAGATTATCAAAAGACCAAACTGAAGTCCACATCTTTAAAAAAGGCGTTCCCCAAAATGTCTCTAAAACTTTGAGACAATGGAAACATTAAGTCCACAAACTCATCCATGCCTGTCATCATCTGTTCCAGGACTTGTCTCACGATCAGACTTTTTATCCTTACTAGGGGCATGATCTCTTTCCTGACTCTTTGATTTTTGGTTTATTTCTTCTTCTGCTGAGGATCTGGTCTTTTCCTTTTCTTTACTGCTGCGTGAGTATGATTTTTTTGATTCTCTCTCTTTGCTACTTGGTCTCTTTTTTGAGTCTGGACTTCTGTCCTGATCTCTACTAGACTTCTTATCTCTGCTAGATTCAGGACTACTACTTTCACGGCTTTTTGAACGCCTCTTCCTTTGGCTTTCACTATCATTCCTCTTATATGAGCTTCTACTTTCCCTATTTGAATACCTCTCTCTGTTTCTGCTTTGACTTTCATCCCTCTCTGAACTTCTTGATTCTCTCCTCCTCCTATTTTCTCTTCCTCTGTATTTATCTGGTGTACCTCTCCTTTCTCTGCTTCTTGATCTTCCTCTCCTTCTTGTTTCTCTATCTCTATCTCTATTCCTTGAGTAGTCCTTACTTCTACTGCGATCCCTGTCTCTGCTTCTTGATCTTCCTCTCCTACCCCTATCTCTGCTTTTGCTTCGATCCCTTGTTCTGCTGCTGGAGCTGTGTTTTCCCCTAGCATGCTCACGCTCTTTGCTTCTTGACTTGCGTTTCTCCCTGTCTTTGCTCTTCCTATGCTCTTGTTCATTACTTCTGGAGCCTGCTCTTTTATTTCTCTCCTTGCTCCTACTTCTTTCTTTCTCTCTCCCTCTAGAATCATAGCGCTTTTCTTTTTCTCTACCTTTCTCATGGTCTCTCTCTTTGCTTCTTGATCTTAGTCTTTTTTCATCATGTCTGCTGTGCCTGGAGTCTCTTTCTTTACTTTTTGATTTCTCTCTGCTTTTGCTATGGCTTCTAGATTTAGCTCTCTTCTTGGCTTTGCTTTTGTTATGCTTGTCATCTTTTTCTGAATTTCTTTTGGTCTCCCTGTCTTTACTGCTGGATTTGTGATCTTTTTTCTTCTCTTTTTCCCCTCGTCGGCTTGGACTTTCAGAAACTTGCCTGTGGTCTGATATTCTTCTCTCTCTTCCTCTTCCTGGGCTCTTTTGATTATCCTTCTTGGTTTCATTTATTTCACTCCTTGGAGAGAAAAAGACACACTTTTTAAAAAAGTTTTCATTTCCCTCCACTCTGAAAAATTAAACCAGAAGTGAGACAGCTTCACAATTAAAACTTCATATCAGATCATTTGTATTAATAACTATGTATTTGCAGTAGCATGGTTAAACTCAGACATAATTAAATAATGGAATAACCAAGTCAGCACCCTGGCTTCTTGAAAGCAGTTGTAATTGAAAATCCAAGATAATAGGTATAACTTTTAAATAAATAAATAAAAACCACACCAAAAAACCACCAAAAAAAGAAATTAAGAACTAAATTAAAAAAAAAAAATCATTACATATGGTCATGTTCCAGAAAGAAATAATCTTACTTGTCTCCTTTTATCCATCGTTCCCCACTAGACACTCTCATTCTCTGAGCTCTCTGCATTTCTTGCCTCCAATGTGGAGGAGTTTCACTGCGCCGGAATCGATCTCTTGACCTGGATCTGGAAGGCGTCCGGTAACGCTTGGAGGAAAAAGGAAATTTTGCCTCAGTTTGAATTTCACACGCTGTGATACCCAAGCAACACGGTCACCCCTGGCAGCTGGTCCTACACAGCACCTAACATGGCACTTCACACGTATATACCAAGTTTCCACTGACAAGTTACTAACTTACTGAAAATGTTTCTGACATTCAACTAAAGAGGGAATACAAAGTGTCTGATCCAATAACTGATTTAAGGTAAGGGCTACTTCAGCATTTTGGTAGTCTGATGAGAGATTTACTGCTACCTTTAATTCGCACAACCACCAATGTTGTTTAATAACCATGAAGATTTCTATCTTTGACAGGCAATGCAAAAACAATACTTCACACTTGTTAAGGATTTTAATAAAAAATTAAGGGATAGGGACTTCAGTTATTATAAACATTTGCTACATGCAGCATACAGCATATGGCTTCAGAATATTAAAAGAGCCAATTTGACAGCTCTCCACCGCCAAAAAGGGGAGAAGTCTTCCCCACATTCTTGGCACTGATGTCTTACTGGTTCTGTGTTCACTAGAACCCTTCCTGAGCTAGTTCCATTCACCAGTTTCAATATTACCACATTAACTTAAATAAAACATTTCTACGGTTCTTCACACTCCTTTCTTCAAATAGACCCAGTAGGCAAACAAGTAATTTAATTTTCTTTTCTGTCCTCCTTCAAGCCTTAGTCCCCAAATCAATTATGATGCACTTCTTTTTTTAAAATCAACTATCCCAATGACTATGATCAGTAACACCAGCAGCGAGACAGTGCCACCACCCTTGATTACTTTGAAGAATAGATTACAAACACTTACCCTTGGTCCTCTTCCTTTTATTTTCCTTCCAGATCTGGTGACCAACAGTCTTCTCTGGTATGTTGACTGTGAATTTGATAGATTACTAAAAATAATTTAAAAAGAATGATATTGTTTGTACAATTAAAAAGAAGGAAAGGCAACATTAAAACCTCTTCAGAAACTAAATGAAAACACACAACTTCATTTTAAAACAGACAGTAACATCTACACAGTAAAACTTCAATTTGTGACCAAAATAATTTTACAAGATTTCCAGGTTTTTAAATTTTTGAAAAAAGAATGAATTATAGACTCAGATCGGACAGTTCCAATGCATTCTAAATGAAATTGTCATTTAATGAAAAAGTCATTAGACATTCTTTATTCACTAAAACCATTTTCAAAGACTAAGCCTTTGTTCTAGGACAAAGACAACAGTTTCCAATAAAGGGAGAAATCTATTTTTCATTCAGCAGTGCTTACAACATGGAACTGTTCAATATGGAAAAGATTCAACATTAAGAGTTCTAAAACAGCAATGTGACCATACCATTGCCAGCACATTAAGTAAGCCAGATGTATTACCTCTCTCTTTCCTTCTCTCTGCTTTTTCTCTCCTTTTCTTTCTCATCTACTTTAGGAGGACTTTTCCTCATCAGGAACCGGTTTTCAGGTACAGGAGGAATTTCTTCAGGACGGACAGTAGATAATGGCTGTGCTTCAGTATTTTCATCTTCACTTTCACTGGATGAGCTTTATTTTTGTATAGAAAATATGTATAATGAGCGATCTGGATGAGAGATCTTTCAATCTATTTAGATAATTCAGAAATTCTCTTAATTCAATATATAACGATACCACAAGAATATCAGAAAAGAGCTATTTCAGAAACAACTTTTTTCTGCCCATGACGTCTTTGTTCCAAAGTATACAACTGCAGCAGATTTCTGACCAACACCTTTTCTCTACTAATTCCAATGGTGCAACACTGAAACATATACATACTCTTTATTCAGATAGAACTTTTTATTTATTTTATTTAAAAAATATTATCAGGAGACTAAAAATTCAGATTTTTCACTAGCATATATAACTGTCTACAGACTATAGTATTCCAAGTAATTTACAAACTTCTGTGAAATGAGCATAGCTGCACAAAAGCAGTGTTTAGACAGCACTGCCCTAAGTCAACGTTTCTTAAATTTCACTGCTAGCTTAGAAAAATCTGACTTGCACTGACGCAACTTTTATCTCACACTGAACTGTAACAAAACTATTAGATTCAAAATAACATTGTCAGGAGCAAGACTGCTTTCGCAGTTTCATTATCTTCCAGTGAAACTGCGAGAGTTTTGGCATATCAGATGAAGAAAAAGTATGTTAACTTATTAATTTTATGTTTAATTTTGCTACATTCCTGAATACTACATTTTTGAAAGTTCCACTGCATATGGTTCAAACTGAATCGCAGAGAAGTAAATTTACGGTAAACCAGCCCTGCCCATTCCAAACCTACCACTCCTTTAACCTTTCGAGCCAACTGAAGATGCAGTACACAGGCACATGAACATGGCCCTTCCAGATCTTATCAGAAAATTTATTCTTGTATATGGAAACCACCTATCTCTCAGACTGCAAAACCTGCACTGCTAGTTTACAGAAAAGTACTCTGTAGTTATAAGACGAGAATGGTACTGTATGGTGTACACGCGATAAAACCAATCTCAAAACTGACCTTTTCTTGCTTTTCTTTCTCTTCTTCTTTTCTTTCTTATGCTTCTTGGAATTTCTTTTGTGCTTCTTTTTTCGTTTTTTAGATTTATCTTCTGAAGCACTTTCAGAATCTGATGATGAATCAGAAGATGATTCTGAATCGCTTGAACTTTCTGAGTCACTGGATGAGGAAGATGATTTGTGTCTCTTCTTTTCTTCTTTCTTGGCTTTAGATCAGAATAGCAAAGACACATTTTTGTATCAAACACTTCTAAACTTATCTCAGTAAAATCACCCAATCTAGTAACTGTCTCAGATTCTTATAATTGTGTCATGAGATTACTTCATCAAAACACTTAAGAACAAACTGACATTTTGGAAAAACATTGTTTCTCCATAGTACAATAAAGGATATGTTTAGGAAAAAAAAGACATTTTCATACTTTGGATTTATGAAACTAAGTCTAAAATTTATACTGTCAAGCACTTGCAGAACTGTGTAAGTTTTCTGATGATGTTTTATACAACATAAGCTACATACAAAGAATTCTTTAAAATTTATTTACAGTATGTTTATAAAATAAAAAAATTCTTTAGCTTCAGGTTTCACCTGACTTCATCACATCACTAATAAGAGAAATTTTGAAACAGAAAGTAAGAGGCACAGATTAAACCAAGTACTCACTGAATTTAGCTCACAATTCTAATTTGTCAGGTCTTACATTCAGAAAGCAGTGATACAAAGAGTGGTGAAAGGTTTCCGCTTCACAGCGATGCAGCAAACTCACTTCCAATTGAACAGCCTGAGATAACACTTCTGGGTGACAAGCTAGCAGGAGCTTAATTCACAGAACTGCATCAGAGATGTGGCTGCATCCCAACACAAACAATCTCGGCCTCTTTTAATGGTCATACATCTTATGGATACTTCTTTTCATGTTACATCCTTAACAAATCCCCACACTGGTAGAGGGTATGAAATCCAATCCCATTGCACCAGATCTCACTCATTTTTCAGCTTAGCATCACAGACCCAAGTCATAGTGTGTGACAACCCAGATGAGCTCAGCTGGCCAGAGCACAGTTAACACCAAGGTTTGACCCTGCTATGGGCCATTCACTTAGGAGCTGGACTCCATGATTCTTGTGAGCCCCTTCCGACTCAGAATACACTGTAATTCTGTGACTTACACACGGTGTTTTCTATGTGTTAATTCACAAGTCTCACTTGATACAGACTAACAAGAGCCTGACAACCCACTGAAAACTTCTGTCCTTCACAGAGTATTTTGGTCTTCCAGTCACTTCCAGGTGCAGTATAAACTAGCAAGTACTCTTACCAGGTCTAGGGCAGTCTGCTGACTGGAATCAGTTCGTTCTCATCAGAAGTTTTTAGGGCTTCTTGCAAAATGCTTCCAAAAGACACTTCTCTTTGTATTTCTGATTTTTCTTGTATGTCCAGACCAGGATAACTGATCTCTGTCCTCAACTCTTTGCTCAACATCCTTATTTTAGCACTATATTTATTAAAAAGTCTCCGCAATATTTTGTATCAGTTTTAGATTGTCTAAATACATACATATTTACAGAATGTAACAAGCACATAGTTATAAAAGAAAAACAAACATTTTTCTAATTAATTTCCATCAAAGGAACCAGGTGTAAGCCAGGTGGCAATGAAACAAAAAGAATCTCACCTCACCTCTAAATACTAAGAATACAAAAAGTATTAAAAATGTTAAATGTTTCTGATCTCCATTTCGGTCCATTCAAAGGGAAAAAATTCTCATATGGCACCATAGGGTTTACTACATGCTTTCATAACTATTTTATTATTATTATTTATTACTAAATGCAGTGATTTCCTGTATTTTCTTTCTCTTGCATATGTTGTGTGTCAAAAAAGTGTATGAGCTAAAGGGCCAAATCCAGGCTTTTATAATCCAAGTTTTGAAGAGTTACTTTAGAGCAACCTGAAACAAGTTCAATACCTTCAGAAGTCCAAGTTATCAAATAAAGTCAGACTGTCACCAATCTTCTTAACATAGCACTCTACTTGATATGACATGCTTGCCAGCTTTGTGCTAAAATGCAGCTAGTATAAGAAAATTCAAGACAGGAGAAGCTTTGAAAAAAAGCATGTATGATTGTTCTTTAATGTCTTTCACATCAACAACTTTTAAGTTCTCTAGAGGACAGACTGCTCTGCAATGTTATTCACCTTTTCACCAACCGTGCCATCATCTACCACAAGTAAGTTTCTAAATATTTCTAAATATTTTTATAAGCAGCCAACACGGAAGAAAACAAGCAAAATTACCTCATATGTACAGTTCAACGTTACCTTTGGATTTTGGAATTAACTCTCCACAACTCAGTATGCGTACTTCAGCATATGGTTTACTAGATGCATCTGTTTTCTGGTTTTCTATTTCTCTCACAACTTCCTGACCTGAGATGACTTGTCCAAAAACAACATGATGCCTGAAGAATGTCAACAAAAGTAAGCATTCTTAGCACTTAATTTTCTCAAGGCAGTTCAAATATAAGAAGAAAATAAGAAATATTTACCCATCTAAATGAGGTGTAGGTTTAGTAGTTCTGTTGTTTCCAGATTTTAAAGAGAAAAACAAAATCAGTATTAGTGAAAAGCAGTCAGCATTTGAAGCATATAATCTACACATAGGAAGGTGAACATCATATAAATGCACTAATAAAATTGAACAATACCAATATATATCAATATAAGTTTGTGTGCAGTTAAAAGTATTTAATGTTTTATATGTTAAACCACCTATTCAATGAAACATTTTGATTACTACATTTTACTGAAAAAAATCCATAACTGGACATAAATTTTTAGACAGAATCCTCATATAGGATATGTATTAAGTTTCTACTAATTAAATTACATAAATACTACAGGAACAGAAAAAAATCTGCAGGAAAAATGCAAATAACCTTCTACACAATAGAAAATAACTGGAAAACTGGAAGAAAAAGTATCTGCATGTATAGGCTATTTGACACAGAAGCAGAACTGTCTCTCAGCTTTCCCCTATGCTAGCATTACTAAGGCATATACATCAGTTATGGCACAGTAGAAAACTGGGATGATTCCAGTAATGATCATTCAGAAACCCCAAAATAAGGTTTTAATGCTGACATCCACAACTTGTTATGTTAACTAAGGCCATGAAACATGGGTAAGAGTGATGTATTTTGAGAATTTTTTTTTATTTATAAGGTTTAAATGTTGACATCCACAACTCATTAACTAAGGCCATGAAAAATGGGTAAGAGCGATTTACTTTGAGGATTTTTCTGCAGATAATTTAGATTTTAAAAGAGTCTACTGCAACGTATTTTTAGAATTTAAGTTCTACCTATAAGTAAGACTGTACTGGAAAGCTATTTTGTGATTAAAAAAAGCCCTCTACTACTTTGGAGAGCCCCCAGAGCTGTTTTGTCACCTTCCTGAAAACAATTTATTAGAGTACTAAGAATTCTACAGGAAACCAACAGGTTTGCTTTATTGCCCAAATGAGAACAAAGCTACTGAAAACTGCCAAAAATCCTTTTGCACAGAAAATTAAATGCAAATAAGCACATTAGGGGGAAAAAAAAAAAAAAAATAAATCAGGAAAATGGCTACTTCCAGGCAACTTGGTAAAAAACCATCGACTTTGGCTTTGCACAGGAGCTAGTTTCCATTATTTAAAAGGATTCCCTTTTCAGCTCACAAATACCAAACCATATAGACATTTCAATACTTACATAAAGAACTGTGAACCATTTGTATCTTTCCCTCGGTTGGCCATTGAAAGGAGGAATTCTTTGTTGTGCTTTACAGCAAAACTTTCATCTAAAGAAAGTGTTTTCAGTTACTTTTTAAGCATACGATATATGCTTCGGTAAATGCTATCACCTAAGTAAATTAATCCTAATTAAATACATCTGTTAGTCACCTGAATGTAAACTTGTATTAAAAATAGACTAAAAATAACAGCTACTTTTAAAACATATCATTCTGTTCATTCTCTATTACAAGAAGAAATATGAATCAATGGTTTATAGCCTGAGGGGGAAAAAAAAAGAAAATTTAGCATTCTTGCACAGATCTGTCTTCTACCAAGTTAGCAGGAGTGTTTAAGTTGTTGCTCTATTTTTCTTTGGAACAGAAGCCGTGTATTAACTATTAATAAATCCCTAATTTTCAGACATTTTGTTGTTCTGTATTTTTTTTTTAGTACACATGAATAGTGATGCCAATCCCAAACAATTTCTTTGTCAGACAGACACAGAAGAATTTATCCAGTTGGCCATTAAGAAACTTAGTTTAACTTCAATGAATCCTACTTCTTATGAGCAAGTAATTGTTAATAGCTGAAACTAAATCCCAACAAAACTATGAAATGAAAAAAAGTGTAAAATGTAATCACTGTTCTTCATTTAAGACGCCTGTAAGAAGCAATCCTCTCCCTTCTTTCCCAAAACAGCAAAAAGGCTTTTGGGATAAGGAAATTCTTCAGACTTGAGGACATTTGTTCAATACTGTTTGGATACAGATGGCAGGACGAAGTATTAACAAAGAAAAACGCACACTATTCATAATGCTACTGTCACTGGCCATGAAAGGGATGGTCCCACTCACTCTCGAGTCACTTGTACAATAGCATCAAATGGCAATCTAATCCTATGGCACACTGGTTAACTGATCCACAAAAGCAAAACTTTCCACAAATTCAGTTACATACTGTGGCCAGCCAAGTTGAATAGCCAGGTTGCTATTGCCAGAAGACAAGTGGAGGTTGTGCTCATTTTTCCATTTCTCCTAGCCACACATTTCATCAAATCTAGCCACTCAATTGTGCTGGTTCTGATGCTTGTGAAATTATTTAATTAAATCCACTCACTAATATGGAAATATATAATTTTTTTTTGCTGCAATAATCTCTAGGCATTTTTAGCAAGCTGAATCAGGTTCAAGTTTCATCAGAGAGTCAGTGCAAGGTAAGGCCTCTTCCCTCTGTTGGCGGTTGCAAACTGTTGACTCCACTCAAGGTCTGATGTAAATTTGCAGCCTGGCCCTACTACAGCAGTGAAAAATTCTTTTGTGTGCTGCAAGCCTGGACAACAAGCAATGCCAGAAGAAGTATCTGGGAGGGGAGAGAGGGGCTTAACTTTGCCTGGATGGCAGCTACCCAGCACGTGGGCTCAGGTGTAACACAACAGCTGCTCCAAGAAACACAGATGCTCCACTACATTCTGGACAAACACAGGCTGAGAAATGCACCATCTATAACTTCTTCTGCAACACTGGCTGAGAAAGAACCAGGACTGTGAGAAAAAAGCTCCATCATTAATTCATCTTGGGTTCAGGAAAGCAGGGCTCTACAGGTTCTTTTAAATAAAAACTTGCAAGGAAACCCAATCCCATCAACAACTTTCTCCTTTTCCCTCAAAGAGAAGACCATGCCCAGCTTTTAGCTAGCTCATCAAGCCAAAAGTAAATGTCTAAAATCAGCAATAAAAATGTAAATCTGATAAAAGGGACAAATACAAAGGAGTCCAGTTTTAGTTTTTCATTCATTAAAATGGTTCATATCTTAAAATATTTAAATGGGACAGTCAAAGGCCTTCAGACAAAATCCTTAAAAAAAAAGGAATTCAGGTTTACAGAATAGAGACTACAGAATGTAAAGGTGATTGTTTATTTTAACACCAAAATACAGTAGACTGATAAAACCCTTACCTTCAAAAAAGCCACCATAAATGGATTCTCCTCCTCTGCCATTTCCTTAAAAGAGGAAAAGTGCCAAAGTAGTGATTAAAGAGTCACATTACGTGGAAGGTGCTTCATAATACTGATGTAATCATATCTGTAAGTCACTGACATTATTCTTCAAGACATGCAAACACAATCAAGATGCATCTTTGTAATTCAAAAGCAAAAAACTTGGAAAACAAGGAAGTATTCTCCCATGTATTCAGCAACAGTCTCCCTTTTTTCTTTATTTCCCAGCAGCAGATACAATATTTGATTCTCACACTTCAACCTTTCAATAGGAGGTACTTAGTTCTCTGAATACTTGTTAGCTTGAGCAAAAGTGTGTGTATGTGTGTGCATGCACATATATAAGTTTATTATACCAGTTCTCATACAGAAGAAAGGGGAAAAGCATTGATATCTGTCAGAGAATAATTAAGTAAATGGCTCTATTTACTTTAAAGATTCCTACCTTCACTGAAGTCACCTCCTTGGATCATAAAATCTTTCACAACCCTGTGAAACAGACAACTTTTGTAATGCAATGGCTTTTGGGTGGACTTTCCTGTACCCTTTTCACCTAAAGAAAATGAACAAAACCAAAAATTACTCTCTGCATCTGTAGAATCTTCATTAGAAAAAAAATTGTATGTAAAGGACTCTACAAAATTATCTTCTATGCTCTGAAAAGCTGGCTTGTGAGGCAGACACTTACCTGTAATACCAGTAAGAAACTGGCATTTAAGAAAGCAGTGCAGAAACTATCTTTTGTCTTGACAGTTATACTAGAAGAACTCCTTACTGATATTAGTATACAACTCTGGCTACTTCTATGCAGATTGACTGAAGTTAAACATCCAGTTTACATTTGTGATAACTGGTATTGCTCAGAAACACGCAAGAAACAATCAGATCTGTAGCTAAAACACAGCAAGGTTAAGGTACCATAAAAACTTGTAAGAAAGCCATAGGGGCAGGGGGAAGGAGGAAGACTCCCATTCCCTCCCCCACTCTCAATGACAACTGCCATCTTCCTCCCTTGCATCAGCTCTGCTGCTCTAGCAAACTCTGCTTCAGCTAGAGCACAATGGCCTCTCCCTGCTCAGAGAGGAGATTTCTGCTGAGTCAGCGAGATGAATGGCTCGTGGTGGGTCCTGTGAACAGCAGAGCCAAACTCAAAGTAACAGTGGGGCTTCTCGGGGAAGACCACTTCCCCTCATGCTGGCAAACTGTCAGACAGCATCTTCCTATAATCTTATCCTGAGCAATTAAACTGGCAGCTTTTGTCAAGTGCAGTTGCCTCCGAATTTAATCTGTAACAGACTGCTGTCCCCATATGGATTTGAATATCTAGAAAAAACCCCACTTTTAATAGGAACTCTGATAAAGTTGAAGCTGTGTATGTTCCACTAACTTGCCGTATGCCAGGAAAACATGGAACTGTCAATCCCTGTTTTACAAAGACAACACACACTTTTCAAAATTTCCAGAAAAGAAAGATGAGTAAGAAGAACAAAAATTAGAAGCCTGAATAACTTTGACCAATATCATAAATTTCTGCATATTTTTCTCACTATTCTTTTATGTGTTGAGGCAGCAAAATAGTCCAGGATCTGAATTTGATTACAGATGTCAGCAACAAAGGATGAACTTAGTCATACTTGTTGCTGGCCTGAAATGCTGTTGAAAGACTCCAAATCACAAATATAAGGCAGTAGAAGGGAGTAACACCTTTATTCAATAATCGGACTTTCGGGCGGTTGACAGAAGATCAAGAATGTCACGGTTGTGTGTTAATGTAGTCACAGCCATTAAAAATCATTGAAGTTCAAATTTGTTAACAAATTTTGATAATCCAATTTTGTGCCAGTAAACCTATTGTCAGATCAGACAACTGCTGCAGACACCCTAAATGGCATGCTGCATGTTCTAGTTAACTTAACATGAGTGTAATTATGTATCCACACCTGATTCAGATCACATTAGTACTGCTGAGGGATTCACTATTAACAGCTACAGACTCTTGACCTGAAAAAGAACCAAGCTGGAAGGAAAGGACGCAGAAAAAGCTGAAGGCAAAAAGCAGATATGCTATTTATGTATTTACAAAGTTATTCTTGTGACAATAAACTCAAGTTTTGCTAAGCTGTCAGCATTTGCAACAGAAGTATGCAGTCCACAGGAAAACAGTTTTGCTTTCAAATGTTTCCAAGAGAGAATCTTCTGAGTATTTTCCTCAAGAAATAAGCTTTCAATAGGAGTAGAAATCACCAGACTCCATCAAGAAATAAAAATAACAGAAAAAACAAGTGATGAATACCAGCACTACCTTTCACATTCCTCCAAGTATCATAAGACTGAAAAGTAAGCCTGCATGGCTGACCTCTTGCTGGCTACCTTTCAAGACTGGATGCTGTTATATAATGTGAACAGTAATATCTGTGCTAGTAACAGAAAATCAGCTTACTGTGTCAGTATTTAAAGTTGGTTTGCATATACTCCCTTTAACACACTAAGCCAAAGCTACAACTGCTTTGACTCTACATCGTATGTGTAGGATCATATGAGTACCACCAGCTAAACCTTCGGAGGTGTCAAGAACCAACGGTCAACTTATTTTCATATTTAACAAAATGTCACAAAAAACCAGATATCAAACTAGTTAACACGGTGTTACATCAAAAATGACAGATTATATAGTAAAATCTACGAACCTGTGCAGAGGCAGCGAAAATTCTCACATGTCTTTGGACACACATCTGAAAACAATTCAAAGACCACTCTTCCAGCTAGAAAAAAAAAAAAAAGCACCATATTTATTGTGAAGTTAAATGGCATTCACATTATTCCTACACATATCTCATATGAATATCATGTTACTGAATTGATACTTTCATTTTCTTACCGGGTACATTGTTGATGGCTATGTCAAAAAAGCAACGAGGTCTCTGGACCTTTACTCCCATGGCTTCAGAAGTCTAAACACTGTAAGTAATGAAAATAAAATTTAATTTTTCCTTCTGTGTACTGAAATAATGTGTAAGTCAATACAAAAGTCAACAAAAACTTCGGAAAAGGAAACAAAAAACCCCAGACAGCAAACATAAGCATTTTTTAGAAGTTCAGAAAATGCCAAGTATTTTGTGCCATTTTCATGTGTTGCAGCCCCAAATGAGTGGTTTTCTACATGTTTGCTGCAATAACACTAAATTTAAACTTGAGTGCCATACTTCAAGTGGGGAAATATGTAAGGAAAAGATACTGCGAGGCATGGGCAAGACTTTAGTACTCAATTTTCTAATTTCCAAAATCAGTATTTCCAAGATTCCTGTCATGGCAGCTACCAGGCATTGCTCCAGTTAGGATAGAAACCATTCTGGACAGAAAAATACAAGGGTGCAGCTGCTCCACAACTGCTGCTAAATGAAATTATTTTGGCTTTTCATTGTTTCTTTTCCTTTTATGTCATTGTTTATCTCTTGGGAGACCATCACTGGTAACATTTAAAAGATAGATGCATAGTTCTGCTTAAGGACATGGTTTGGTTGTGGACTTGGTACTGTTAGATTTACTATTTGACTCAATGGTCCTAAGGAGTTTTTCCAACCTAAATGCTTCTATGATTTCTTATAGAGATTTTTAATGCTTAGACTATATAAATGTGTGGGTTTTTTGTATAACAAGCTATGTCTTAATTCCATTTGCATCTCCAACATAATGTACAATCATATTCTTTTCCTTTTCTAAATCCCTATCCTCTCTGAGTTACTTCAGACCGGGGAAAAAAGAAAAAAACAAACAGTGACAGCAAAGAGATGTGTAAGGAGTACCTTTTCCAGAATTTGGAATATAATCTATATATTTTCAGTCCTAATTATTTTTTATTGCCAGAAAACATGGCTCAAATCTAGCTGATATACTGCACATGTCTTTCCTAAAGCTTCACTCATAGCTGTATCACAGAACACCCTTGAAAAATTCAATTGCCACCATCTGTCACTCTCAGCATACGAACAAGAGGCTGTAAAAAAAATCAAGAGAGCAGTGTAATCATGTTAGTCTACATTCTCACTACTTGTGCTTTCACTCCTAACATTTTGCTAAGATTACACAGCAAGAATCACAAGAACAATGCAGGACTGGTTTAAATTAAACAGCACTCAGTAGTTAATTATTCTTGTGATTTTTAGCATGAGAAGATTTCAGAGAAATGCAGATTCTCACTGGATATTCTCTAGGTGTGCAACAGATACATTCATACACCCAAGTCAGACGCTGGTCCAAAGCAGCAGGCTTATCCCAGTTTGCCCAATTAGCATCTCTCCTATTAGTACAACCAGTTTTGTAGCCGGCAGAGAAACAAATCGAGGAGATGTCCACAGCCGAAACCTTCGATGTGATCAGGTTAGCAGGAGGCTGCCCCGCTCAGCACACCGCGCAGGGAGGGCGGGGGCCGAGCGAGGGCCTGCGACGGGCGGGAGTGGACGGGCTGCTCCGGGAACCGAGACCCGCCAGGGCACGGCCGCTCCCCGGGCGGCGAGGCACGGCACACGGCTGCACGGGGACGCTGCTTCCCGGGCAGCCTTTCACAATCGGGGCTACAACAAATCCCGTTTGCTGCTAGAAGGGGCGGTTTTAACCGAACTGAGACCTCGAAGGAGCATCAGTGCTGCAACTGACTGGCTGCTTGGACCCAAACTTTACGCTTTTAATTCTAAAAGTGAGAAGGGATTTCCTGCTTTACAAGCAGTTTGCTTGAAAAATGTAGAAGTATATCTTAACATTTATATACAGTATTTTAGTCAAAATAAATGACACCGATCTTAATACTTGACACAGTTCTTATTTCGAACACTGATAATGACTAAAGCCAAGTTGTGAAATAAATATAAATATACCAATGTCAGTCAATTCTTATCTCTGTTTTGTAGGTGATGGGAGAGAGAAAGAAATAAAGAATTCTACCCAACTCCCTATCCCCATCAAGTTCTCAATTTGATGTTTTCATGAACAGTGGAACAAACAAAGTTAGTCCATACTCTAACCATTACCTCCAGTGTACCCTGCACTTCCCCATAATCCTCCAATAATATCCCCTAAACACCAGCTGCACGTGATTCTAAATGACAATGTGGCAAGGGGTCAGTATGATCCCCCTGCACGGACAAACACCAGGCCAAGCAAATATATCTCACTCTTGAGCTGATGGTGCCTAGAAAACCAGGCTAAGATATCAGTGACATTTATCCTACCTACCTCACAAGTCAAGTGAGCATTTCTTCTTCAGCATACTTAAGTATCCTTTGCACTGTTATTTCAGCCAGACCTTTTCCTGATATGCTACAGGGCAAACCACCAAGTTACAAATGATCCTTAAAAGTAATAATTTCTATTCATTCTATTCAAACACAATCTTCTACATACTGATAATTTAAAATCTGTCGGTATTAAAAGCAAGTACAGTGGGTCTGAATGTTAAGTACAAAACCAATAAAGAAAAACACTAAAAATATGCCAAGAATAAAGTCAGAAAATATCAACAGTGAAGTCAGAAAATTACAAGCTCAGTAGCACTACATGTTTGATAACAATAGGGCTTAAATGACTTGTGCTATTTCTCTCTCAAAATTTATTTTCAGTTAGAACATGGATATTCTTAACCCTCAATACCTTGCATTTTTTAATTGTGTACTTGATGGAATTTCATTAGTGAAAGGAATATGAACTTGATGTCAACCCAAAAGATGCTTACTACACATATATTCAAAAAAAATGCACTGTGAAGAACAATCTTGCTAAGTCAGCTCACTTTTTCTTTCCAAAACTAAGAAAGAACAAAATAACAGCCTGGATACTACTCTGAAATTTTCAGGTCATTAATCATTCTCAACCACCTTCTGTTTGAAGAGGCTCTTACTAAGTCTAAGAAGAATCTATAACCAAAAAAACCCCAAAGCCAACCAAGCATCTAGAACATAATTTCAGCATATCTAAAAAGTCGGCTTGGTTTTTTTTTATGTCTGAAAGTAGAATTACAGTTCAGCTTAGAGCATATTGCTATTGGTTGACAAAGACACCAGAAGTACTTAGTCTTGTCAGAACAGCTGCATCCACAACCAACATTTCACCAGCTGTGTCCCTCAGGGTTCACACTACTTCACACCTCCATCAGCCTCATTATTTGTTTAAATATTTGCAGGATAAAGCCAGCCAGCTCAAGGTCAGGCTGCCAGCAGCTCTTCTCCAAAATGATATTTCCATTCTCCAAATGCCAATGGAAAAAGATAACTATCCCAAACTGATCACAAATATCTTTCTGCCAGGGATTATCACTGTTATTTGTTGATATGCTTAAAAAACACATCTTGGGGAATTTTGTTTCTAAAATCACCTGTGCTAGCAGGGATCTGGTAATAATACTTTTTAACACATTTTTAACCTTTTGACTGAACAGGCTAAAAAGCACTCACAAGATGCACATCAACTGAGTATCAGCATGTCATGCATCCCAAAGAAGCTGACAGCAAGCAGCAATACAGCAGTATTTCCTAGTTTTATAGGAGGAAAAAAACAACCTTCTTTATAACCATGTTGAACTCTGATTTGTTTCAGTCCCAGTACGGGACAGAACAGTAAGCAAAGATATATTTGGTAGAAAAAAAGATAGATTGTGTCCTATTCTTTCATTTCCTTCTCTGTCACCACCAGTTCTTCCAGATTTTGAATTTCTCCTTTACCTTGCCTTTGTATGTGTTTCCTTGCATCAACTTGCAATTACCTGCACTAATCTTCATTCAATGTCCAAATTAAGTGAACAAAAAAGTAAATAAATTCACATTCCTAGCATTTTGTTTCACACCATCTACAAAGGCAGCAAGACTAAGCTACATTGATACACATTTCAAAGATAGGCATGCAGAATCTCCAGAAATGTATTTTAAAGCAAAACTTTGCATTCAGAAAATGCAAATGCACAAAGTGAACAGAGAACATATATTCTTGAAGGCTGTGGCTGCAGCCACTTGAAGACAACATAAATGTGGGTTGATACTACAACAGAGGGTTCCTTCAGCCAGTGGTCAGCTTGCATACAAATGGCTATCTGGCTGCACAAAAACCACCCTCTCCTCTGCCCTCAACAGAAAGGTGTGGCAGCAGCACATATCAGCTTAAAGTGATGGCAGAGGCACAGACTAAAAATGTTTCAAGTTCTTTGCAGTATGGATTAAACTAGAAGTGAATTTATGATTGTGGGAGACATGAAATGGGAGACGTGAAAATTTCTTCTTAGTTCCATTCCTGTGACAGAGCTTGCAGCTGTGTTAGCATGATACCAAGGATGTGAACCTTAAAAACCTCAACAGATAAACCCTCAATCTCTATAATTTCTTTAGCATTCTTCCCAAACACCACTATCTTTTCCTCTGTATTTTATGATCTGAAAACTCTGAATTCGCAGCAATTACATCTAAGTAATTTTTTTTCATTTCACTAATCAGCAACACAAGACTTTTGTTGCCAAATTTAGGAATAAAGTGCTGCACTAGAACATATTTCAGATTTAGGATGATGTCCTTGCAACCACATGGATTTAACACACCTATAAGAAAAGAAGAAAATATTTGTTTTGTACACAGGTCTATGAAATTTATGCAGCAAGACTTTCTAGTCATCATTAAAAATCAAGCATTATAAGCTTTCAATCTGACTGTCCCTTCAAAAGAAAAACCAACCATAAAATAAAGCGTTCAACATTTTTGCAGGCAAAAAGGGAATGACACCACTTTTCACCAGGCCTCCACTTCCACAACAATGTTACAGGCCTTGACTGGACTACTGACACAGGATTTATTTCTCTCTAAAAAAGGAAATCAGACACCTGACAACATCAACGTTGTCTTCCATGGACATGAGGCAAGGGAGACTTCAGAAAGTATCACCCTTAGATAGGCCCTGACTAAATATGCTGTTCATACTCCTAATCCTACCACACTGGTAAATCACACCACTTTCAGGATCATTTTTTACAATCACCAACATGAATTTAGTCTTCTTGTACTGAAGTATAAGGAATGCACACCCAGTTTTAACACCTCAGCTGGGAGAGCATAAGATTCAGCTGAGAAGGCAGTAACATTCTGAAACTGTTTACACAGAAACAGTTTCCTACTGGATCATCCCTTTATTTTTCTAGAAAACGGATACCTACAATGAAAAATGTTAAAATATCCAACCACGCTCTTGTCACTTGCAACTAAAAATCTCTGTTGTCAAGCCTTAGTCATGATTTTCTGTTATCTAATTTACGCAGAAAGTACTTTCTTTCCTCAGTTATGATTTGTGAAAAAATAGAGGTGTTTTCTGTCAGGTCTGTACACAAATAAGTGTACTTGTTGGTGGGTGTGAATTTGAATAGGCCTGAATCCACAAACTTTTATTTTAAAACTTAAGAAGTGCTAAGAAAAGGCAAGGTTATGCTTTGTATGAAAAGGGAAAAAAACCTTTTATAGGGTGTTATCTCCAAGTCATGTAAATCCCAAAATGCATTTCAGCAGTGGAATCCTCTCCGACCTGTTACTGAAGATGAGAGTAAGGCAAGACAACCATGCAACAGCAGGAGACAGCTCTGAATGCCAACAGGTTTGTCAACCATAACCAAAAAAACCTTGCTGTATCATCTCCTATTCTCATGTTCTATCCCTTTCTACTCCTCTAGATCCCTTCTGTGCTTCATCCCAGCCTCTGACCTAAACCTCACTGCATTAGAAGATGGCTACATTTTTTCCCTGGCACTCACTGACTCTTCTTCCAAATGGCAGCTGGCTCCTAAATTATCATCACATGGAGGAGTGAACTGGTAGTGAAGAAATCATGCTGCAACACAGTAAAATACTCCACTCCATTACATTTTCTTCATTCTAAATTCCCTCATAATCCCCAGATCTTCTGAGATCCTGTGAGGGGAAAAAAACCCCATCTTCTCTTGATAGCAGCTTGATGACTGCTAGCTAATTAAAACAATAATGTTTGTTTCACAGAAGAGGACTGAAAGAATGGGAAGTCTTAATGAGAAATATAGTCCCAAAGCATGCTCTCAGAGAACTGATGCTGCTTATCCTTTTTATGCTACCCTTCAGATCTACTTCACACACAAGAAACTACATTATGTCTGAAATATTTATAAATAATTTTTACAAACTGATAAATCAAGCTCTGTGAGTTTAGGCAAACTAATGCTTCATAGATCATGTCTAACTTACGAATTGTTACCATATTTTTATCATGGTAGCACCTAAAAGTCTGAGCCATGATGGACTCCAATGCAATGGGAATAGTGAAACAAAATGGCAGGAAAAAGATTAAAAAACAACATAAAATCACCAAAAAAATAAAAGGAAAAAACCCACCAAAACCCAAAACAACCAAACAACACCAACTAAACAAATGAAACCCTAGTAACATTCATCCTTGTCCAAAGAACAGCCTCTTCTGCTGGCAATATAGAAAAAAAACCCATGAAACCTGCAAAATATTCTCTCAGAAAAAATACACCTTAGAAAATAGACTGTATGCAAGACAACGGCCTGACTTTTCTCTTAAAACAGGTCTCAGATGACTACTAAATAAAATCAATAACCAGTCAAACATTAGGAAACTACTGGGCAAAGTGACTTTATCATTATTGATAAATTTTCTAATTGTGACTGAACTTAAAGGCAATGTTTAGCACTACAACAGATATTCTGGCCACAGTTTTAGTGAACTATTTCTCTTAAGTCTCTCAAAGCCTCCTCAGGGCCTCTAAGTACAGCCATACATATGCAGTACTTATAGTTTGGTCATGGCTGCAAACAAAATGCGCCTGAAACTCAATATTCATAAAAGTCTTTGGAACGCCTTAGGAAATGCCTAAAAGAGAAAGGCAGAGGAGTCTCCTGCCAGACACGGTAGCTCCTGCAGGCTCCACTTCCCTGGGAGAGGCCTGCAGCGGGGAGAACATGTGGCACGCAGACAGCCCCGTTCCTTCCTCCTCTAGGGGAGGAGGGAAGACTCATTCAAACTCCCCAGCAGCACCTGAGCCCGACCAGGGCGCTCGCTACGGGCACAGACCCGCGGCTAGCCTGGCTGCGGAGCGGCACAGCCGGCCTCGGCAGACCCGACCCCCGGCGCGATGCGCGCCAGGCCCCGTGCGCCGCTTCGCCCACC
>VXBQ01000415.1:2233924-2270064 GCA_013400175.1 Phainopepla nitens | reverse complement strand
AAATCTTCTTGTCCTTCTAGTCCTTCTGTGTGTTTTGCATGCTAAGTAGAACATCTTAGAAACAGTTCTTTAAGTAGATCCAAAGTTCCTGGTTTTACTCTATGTAATTGGATGTTTGAAAACAATCCAGTGTTTTCTATTGATGAACTTTTTGAAAGATACTGGAATTTACTATGATTTAAAAAAGTATAAAAGTTTGTGGTAAATCACTTGCATCTGCTCAATGGAATAGAGAAATATTTGGAAGCTCCCTGCAAGCTGGTTTAGATAGAGATCCTGGCTCCCTATCAGTAGGATAGGGAATGCAAGGTGCTTTGCAGCACGAGAAGGGGAAAGGATGTGTCACGTGGATTTTCAGGGAACTGAGCCTGAAGGTTTTTATATTTTCTTCAGGTGTCTACTTCATCCTGACTTCTTGCAGCTTAGCTTGCCACCACTGTAGGAAATAAATTCTTTCTAAAGGCAACTACCATATGGAAAAAATAAAAGCAATATCTGAAAAGAGACTATGAAGCAAATCGTTATTATAAAAAGTACTTAATATGTAGTATGTGAAAAATTTGTACCTTTTTTGTAGTCTTTCATTTTGCATAGGAAAGAAAAGAATACTTATTATAGCAGACCATAAATTAAAATGACTTCATTTTAGCTTCCCTTGTGTCTGCCCCAGTGTCAGTGGCAGCAGTGTAGTGCAATATGCTGTATGGCTCTTTGTTCTAAGAAGAGGGTTGTACAGATGTCAAAGGAAGTCCACATATATTCATCTTTCTGGAATGATTTCATTACCTTGCACAGGCTGCACAAATAAGGTTTTTTCTTCATCAGCAGACGCAGTGGATGCTGCTGCCATCGCCTTGATAACGTTGCGCTGATGGAATCATGCCTACAGTTGAAGAACATTCAAGTTTGCTGAAGGTATTGATAATTTTAGTTGTTAATGATTATATCTTCTAAAGCAAGACTTCTAGACTTTTCCATGATCTCTGAGTTGAGGGAATTTGATGAAGCTTTTTGGTGTACTAAGACTTTTATCACTAATGGTTTGTGTACTCCAGCTTGGAATCAACTGTGTAGGTTGTAGAATATGTAGTTAGCACTGTGTACAAATCGGGGTATATTCTAAGAAAACAAATAAATACTTAATAAAATTTCATTAGATAAGGCTGTAGCTTCATTATAATTTGGAATCAGGTTGCTTTTCTTTAGTGCAGTTGCAATTTCAGCTGATGGTGTGTGATTGATCAGTATCCTGTAATACAAAGGTGATCAAGCTTCTCGACTAGAAGCCATCTCACTTCATTTTGCCACCAATAGTTGTATTTTTTGGCAGTTCCTGGACCCCAGTTTGGGATTATGCCTAGTGAGAGCAAGCCTCACTTAGTCACGCAGCGCTGGCATGTTAAAATCTTCAGCTTTTCCTTCTCAGTAGTAGCATTGATAGAATGTGTGCCCTTTAAAGGCAGTTTACTAAATTTGAAAACTTACCAAGTGGACTAACTTCATAGTACTTGTGAGCATGTCAGTGTTTGTTGTTGGGAGCTTTTCTATGAGAAGAGTCCATGCTGTAGGTTCTTCTTAAGTTTACCTTACTTAGAACATCATAATGTAGAGACACTGATTTTTACTTTGTTGTTGTGAGTGAAATTAAGTCCTTTGATACTTTCTCGTTACAGGTACCTCAGAATTGACTTCTTCTTAATACAGTGACCATACAGCATCAAAGAAAAATGGTCTTCTGTTTTTCAAATATTGGAGTTTCTTGTTTGTGACAAGATGGTTTACTGTGAAAAATGAAAGAAGAATCTGGACACTTTAAAGCTAGCTGGTAGGCATAGCAAAATGCTTTGTTTGAGGCAGGTTTGCTTGTTTACACTGAGACATTGCCAAGCTCGGACTCTGTGTAGTGATCTGCTTTTGAGCCAGATAAATGGCTGCACCCATGAAGATGAACTGTTCAGCCTTGTTGGAAGGAACAAGGTCAGACTTTCTGAAAAGCATGTGGGAATTGCATTGAACATGCTGTGGCAATTGCAAAAGAAGAAGCCCTTTCTCTTAAGGACTAATGACTACGTAAGAAATCACTCCGAGTTTCTTACCCTTTGCATTTTGGCAGAAAACAAGGTGGAACACATGGAAGATGAGGTGGTAGTGGACATCTTATATAGCATCCTGAGGTAAAGAGCATTAAATACATTTTATATTTGGTAATAAAAACAGGAGGAATTTTGACTACAGAGCTATCTCATAAGGAGACTGTGATGAGATTGCCCTGCTACAGCTTCTGTACGCTTGGCTGTGTGACACAGACAACATAATGTCCCATGCCTCAGTTTTGGAGATGCAGGCAGAATGGATCTGTTTTGCAATCCCAGTAAAGATGTTTTGTGATTATCATGGATTCTGATTATTCGTGCAGAAATGTTTATAATCTGTTTGAATGGAGGGAATGATAGAAAAACAAATGATAAATAATAAAAGGACGTATGTCTTATTTCTTTATAGTTATTGAAGTGAAGTATTGTCTTTATTTTGAAGGCTCAATGTTGAAGACCACGTTTCTCTAGCAAAAGTACTTGTTACAGAAGCATGGAAAAGATTAGAAAGGCAAGTATGGTCCTGCTGTGCTTTGCAAGCATGATTTGCTTCATGTGAGGTTATGCAAGTAACATAAATACTCATAGAGTATTTATGTTAAAAACATAATATGAGTATTTAAGTGTCAGTTGTATTTTTGAAGATTTTGAAAATTATACCTATAGACTTTGGTACACAGGTGCTTGGGAGATTCAGATACTGCAACAACAGGGTCCAGCATTTGGGATTTTGAAATATATTGTCTGTGTAGGTCTATGTGTTTGAAGTGAATTGCAGGTTTTTATATTTACAATTTTATCTCAGTGCTTGCTGTCCAGGTCTTAAATGGTTTCTAGACCCATGCTTATCTCAATTTTAGTAAAAACATTTTGTATTTAAACAGCAACATTTTCCCTTTGTGCATCTTGTTGTTGTGTTTTGTTGTCTTCTTGTGATTTTTTTTTGAAGGGGGGATGTTGTAGTTTTCGTTCTTTAATCTTGGGATAATGACAGAACAGAGGTTCAATCTTGGCACCAGCATCACAGAATTGCCTCTTCTTAATATTCGGAGCATCTTGACAAGTAAATAAATACAGTGTAGCTTGAAAACAAAATTATATTCAAGTAATAAATTGCCCATGTTCATTTTATCCATTTGACATCATTGCTTGAGAATATAATCTTCATAGATTTCTTAGGCTGGTTAAGCGAAGGTCAACTAATTCTTGTAGAACTCCATATACACAACATGCTTTAATATTAAACACATAGGTTTTTTGCTTGGATACTTTGTTTCTTTGTTTTGTAATTTAGTTATAACCTTGGTTTTTATATAATTGTTAAAATAGATTTTTGTCTTTAGTTATTGACTAGAAATAAAAGGTAGATATCCTGTCTGACTGTCTTTAATGTCTTGACAGGCTTAGTTTGCCTGCTCTGTCTAAATTCGCTCTGTGCTTATACAAGCAACACAGGCACTTGAGTCCCATAATTGGCCAAGTAGCTCATATTGTGGACATGAAACTGGATTCTATACAGGACATAAGGTAAGTGTCAGAAGCAGAAGTAGCAAAATGTTGCAATTACTCAAGGCTTTCCCTTTTTTCTCAATTGGAGGTTGCTTTGCTTCAGCTGGGGGTTTGTGGGAAAGAAATGTTTTGTACTTGTGCATTGATTGACAAGTGAATGCATTTTCCCAATGACCTCACAAAGAATTTCCTTATAACCAATCAAAATGATTAAAACTACTGCTTGATTGTTTATGTTATAAAGATTTAATCAATTTCCACTGTTTTACTTACAGTACAGCAGATATTTAGAATCAACGTTATCCTAATGGATATCATGGACTTTTTTGGATAATTTAGAGGCTATTGACTCACCAGGAAATTGACCTTTCTCCCATTTTTCTCCCTTGACATTGATAATTTCTCTACTATGACATGGCTTTGTTAACGGCAGTAGGGAGTTTTAAAACAATATTGTGTTTTTTTATCTTCAGAACATTGTTTTTCTGGTCAAGTTGAATTAATAAATTCTCTTGCTAGCATGTCTAGTACATTACCTTCACATTTAAGCAACTTAAAACATAGCCCTAGTCAAAGAAGGCCAAGCTCATTTTTTTCTTGTTTCTGTTCCCTGGGGGCTGTTACGTCAAAGGCTTCTCTTTCTTTTTTCTGCTTTATATAGCACCAGCAGTCCCAACATAGATGTTTTCAGATGTGAGGAGCCTGTGTATGAAACTCCTTCAACAGGACTGCGTTTCTTTACCAAAATCATTTTCTCTGTGGTCATAAGTCTTATGCCCTTAGGAAGGGATTCTTTCTTTAGGAGTGACAATGACTCTTCTCCCCATTCTGTCACTTGGGAATTGTTTGGGCTTCTTTAGTGTCTATTGAACATTACAGATACTTTTGGAAATATGAATCAGGCCAGTCAGGGTCCTGCCTTAGGCAAATGTTTTTATCATGCGTAACTTTGTAAAGAGATGGCTGAAAAATTTGAAACATTTCAGAAGTTCACTGAAAGCAGAATTTTTACTTTAGTAGGATAAATGGTTTTTGCTCATCCATTTTTTCTGCATCAGATTTAAAATTCTTTTTGCACAGAAGCCAACAACACCTCAACTACCATTTCTTTCTTTGTGCATTTCATTTAATAAATATAAATGGTATTGCTTACTATGTTCAATATGTAAATGTAAAACCTTTTAAATTTTTTAGGATCTTGTCAGTTTTGATGACCAGCATATCTGAAGTTATCACAGAGAGTTTTCGAGATCGATTGCTGCACCAGGCTGAACAGCTCTTAGAAGAAAAGGATGAAGTCCACTTCAGCTCTGCCAAAAGAATACTACAGTTTCTCCAGAATGTTAAACTGAGATATCATCCGTTGCGAGAAAAATGCAACAGGATTTTCCTCGAAAGTGCCTCCCATCTTGATATACACAGTATTAGTCATATTTTTGGGCTGTATGAGCAGCTGGGTTTTGACAGTGCTGAATTCCGCTTGGTTGCTAAACAGCTGCTGTCTGAAACTATAGATGATTATTATGATCCTGAAACATTTGCAAAATTATTTTTTTCTCTTGGACCTATGGCAGGATCCAAGGTTAGAGAAAGGTAAGTTTATTAATTGTTTTGTCTTATTTATGATATATGTATTCTTGCATAGAAATTAAAAATGTCCCGGTGTTTGGAGGAATTTCTGAGCCCATCTGGGAGCTGAGCCTTAGGTTTCCTGGTTGTAATGTAGCAATGGATGATTTCATATGGAAACACTGTCAAAGCAGTGTGTTTTATTCTGAAGTTGAATCAGATCCATCAATCAAGGAGGGTGTAAATGCTGTTATGCAAGGCCATGCTGTAGCTCTGTCTCTTAGACTACAGCCTTCTTTTCACACGGGTAGTAAAAACCTTTCTGTCTTTCTCCTGAGAAATATATTCAGTGGTATGTGTTGCTTTTTTCTTTTTAAGACTGTCAGTAGCTGAAAAAGCATGAGTCTTGTCCCATACCAGATTGCTGACACCTTATTCTTTATGAAAGATCATCATCAGGGAACACTTCAGCATTTATTTAGAGCATAGTATTGTGTGACCAATCTGGTTTTTTCCTCTGCCTGTTTTTTTTGTGCCACAAAATCCTATTTGGGGGTGGTATTACTCATGGGTCTCTCAAAGCCTGCAGTTCTAGGCAGAATTTTCTGTGTTAATTACAATGAGTCATATTTTCATACTTCTCTACCTGAACATTTCTTTTATTCAGAGATTTGGACATACTGCAAGCCTGTATTGGTTTTGCCATAGCTGATTTAGTTCCAAAAGCTTTTCTTAATTTTTTTTTTCTTTTTAATTTATATTGTAGTTATAAACGTTGGCTTTAATTACCACAAAACCAGTTCAGTCCATGTTTGATTCTGTTATTTGTAGCTTGCAGATTGATCATGAATTGTCTTGTGTCTTAGTGTATTTCCCCTACTTCTTGTCTACTTTTAGAATTGTTGGACTTGCTGGTTTCTAACATCAGAACAATATGCACTGATCCAACACACTCACACCCCTTTATCTGTGCTAGATAGACCAACTGTTTAGAAGAAAAGTTCACAGAACAAAAGTCTCTAGTTTGGGAGAATTTTGCTTCCATAAATAGTCTTTGGTTCTTTTCCTCATAGGTAAAGAAAATGGCTGCAATCTTTGCCAGAGATTTTCAACTGATTTTCATTGGAAAATATGTCTTTTCCTCTTTAGGTTGCTAGTAACTGCAGTACACATGGCAGAGGAATTTAGCAATCACCAAGTATTGATGATACTGAAGACTATGCAGAAAATGAAATGCAGAAATTCTCATCTACTCAAAAAGTATTTTTTTTAATATTACTAAGAAGTTGTATTCTGTAGGTAAACTTCCATTTAGTGTGGAGAACTGTGACATATCCAGTAAGTTAGGAGGGGCGGGTGCATCACTTGCACACAAGTGCTTATACACTGTAAGTTATTGGCTATTACAGATTTTAGAGTATTGCAGCTTGACTCAGAAGTATTTGAGGCAATTCAAGAATTTCAAAGAAAGGCATTTCACCCTTACCAAGTTACTATCATATAGTATCTGTCTAATTTACAAATATGTGATCCTATTGCTCTAAACTTAGCCTCTAACAATTACTGTAAATTCATGAGAGTGCAAATGAAATGTAGTAAGTTGCAGAGAACATGTCCTATCTTGGAGGTCCTGTTACTTTTGTGAATTGTTTGTTCAAAAGTCATTGTGTCCTATTTTGGATTATTAAAGCTTGTGTTTTTAAGAACCTAGGCCACATTTTCTGCAGTTTTGAACTGAAAACTTTATAGTGAGAGATAGTGTCTGTCATACAGTGAATGGAAAAGAAGTTGGTGTTTTTGGCCCAGAAGATGTAGCTTTAGATATGTCAGAGATACAGCAGAGTAAAGTGCAGGTTGTGAACAGTTACTGGATTGAAGGTAGTTGTATGAATGAAATATATCCTTCAAAGAAAAAGAACCTACTTGTGTCCTGTGGAGCAAAGGGATAATTAAAAGGAAGATCAGGTGAATTAATGCCTTTTCTTCTTGAGACTCACTGTCTAAAGAAGGTCTTGAGCTATTATCTTTCCCTACAAATCTATCCCCCTCTGCAGCTTTAGGCCGAGACAGCTGTAGCAACCACTGCTACAGTGTGTGGTGGTGCTGAGGCTGGTGATGCTGTTCTAGTTTATTACATTCTTGGTCCACTCTAAATTTAGCTGATTGTGAAATCTGCAACAGAAATTAGTAGTGTGAAGTAGCTGATTCGTTGTGATGAGGACTTTAATTTTGCAATTCAGTTAAGTGGAGAGAGTGCTCTGTTTTAAGTAGAATAATGTCAAAGTTGGTGTGGAGAGGAGTGCAGGTGTGTGAAACCCTCCACATGGGTACTGTGCACCACAAGACACCCCTTTTTCATGCAGCATGTTGGAGTTCGCAGTGTCTTTTGTATTAGCTTAATACCATGTAATCTTTTCCTCTTTGTATTCAGAATGGCTTCTGTTCTGCACAAACACTTGGATAGCTATCAGGTATTACAGTTGGTAAAGTTAACACAGTACTTGGTGGCGTTGCATTGCCAGGATCTGGAGCTGTTTGCCAAACTAAAAATATTACTATTAGGGTAAGTGTGTATTCTTGGAAACATAGCTATTTGAATTTTAAACAGTTCTCCACTTTAAACAGCAATCTAAGATGTTAGTGTTTTGTTCCCATAAAATATGAAGGAGTAATAAACTGTTACAAGTATTTGATTGCATTTAACACATAAATCAGGGCAAAGTAGATATTGTCTTGACTATAGACCCAACAGTATCTGCTAATATATATGATACTTTTTAAAAATATTTTTCCTATTTTTCTTTTGACCACTGTAATATAATGATGTTGAAATTACAATAAATTTTGATTGGTATTTGATAGGATGGGTAGATATTAATACTGTATTTGATGTTTGACAGAAAAAGCAATGAAGAAGATACAGAATGCCTTGGTTGGGACAAGTGAAATTGTGACACAGAAGTACACAGTTCTTTTGATTGAAGAATTGTCCAGTTAGTTCTTAGACTTGAACAGAACAAAAGCAAGTTGCCAGAGAAGAGATCTTGCTTTCATTGCTCAGCCTCTATGAGAATGTAATGCCTTGGCTGTTCATCTTTTTTGGTGCATGATGTCTTCATATTCCTCAGGCACCTGAAAAGCTAGTGCTCCCTAGGACAGAAATCACAGAAATTATCCAGGCCCATAAACCCACAGATAACTTTGACAAATGTGGACCTTCTGGCCTTACTGAGAACTTCTGTGTTTTATCAGTAATAGTTGGAATCTCACCAGCTGGCTGAGCTGCTCACTATCCTCCCCTTCTTCAGTTTTGAGTAAATTAGAAGGAAGAAGTTAATCTCATTGAAAAAAAAAATATCAAGTGCCAAGTCAATAGTATCCTGCTTATTTTATATTTGATGTGCAGCTTTTGACTTCTAAGTTAGAAGTTTCAAGCATGTAATTTTTTTTGTTTTGTTTAAACATTTTCACTTTGTCACTACTGATGAACTTTTTATTTCTATCTGTCTTTCAGCTGTTTAAAATCTAGTCTGACACCTGCTGATACTGCAGCCGTAATTCGTGTTCTGGCCATGCTTCCTTCTTTTCAAGTGGAGGAAATGATTATAGACAAAGCAGCAGCAGTTTTGCCTCAATGCAGACTCCATCATTTGAATTGCATTGCTACAGCTCTTGTCAAGTGGAATCATCATGGCCAGTTGCACTGGCAAAACAGTTCTGAGCTATGTGCCAAGCTTCTGCAAAAACTAAATGATTGTGGATTTCAGAGGCTTCAGAAAGCCAACAACTTAAATCTTCTGTTGGAAGAACTTCCATATGTGAATGGAGAGTGGTTTGAGGAAGTCCTGAATGAGGAAACTCTGGCCGTGTGTCAGTGCTTGATAGATCAAATAACATGGGCAAATGTTTTACCCTTGTCTTTTTTTCTCATAAAATCAGACCACCGTTGTCCTGCATTATTTGACAGAATAGCTTCTGTGACTGTTGGAAATATAGACAAGGTACCACACTTTTTCTTTCTTTCTACTGTGAGTTATTCAGTAAGAACTGACAGGTTAGTAGTTGATGTGTTTAAGAGCAAAATCCACACGTGTTTTTAAGAGTTTTCTTCAGCGTAGCTGATTTGGAGATAGTCTTTTTTTGTGCTCACTTAAAGCTGTTTTATTTCTATGTATATAAATTTGCACTTATCATTAATTTTAGTTTCTTTTTTATTGCTCACTCAGTGTTAGGTCAGCCATAATCCTTTACATTCAACTTTACATTTGAGCATGTTAATTTTTTTAAAACTTTTTTATAAATAGTCACATCACGTGGTGGATATTTTAACAGTACTCATTTTTGTGGGGATTTCCCCAATAGCCTATCTATTTAGTCAAAATTACTCTTTTTTTTCTTACTATCTTTTTTCTCATTCCCAATCTGGTGTTAATATAAATCTTCAATTTTATTTTGTTGCAGTTTAGTTTCTTTAAGAACATTTAAGGGAAAATCTACTTAAAAGGTTCTTTAAGTATATAGAAACACTTGGATGAACTACATGAAATTAACTTAAAGTTTTAGTTGTGGCTGCCATTTCAACTATTACTGCATTTTATTTTTAAATTTTTTTTTCTTCAGGAATAGTTGACCAAAGAAAAAAATTAGAAAACAGTTAATCTAGTCTTAAATCTCCAAATTCTGAATTAATTATAAAACAATATTACGATATTTTGCAGTGACTTGATTTAGAATGTCTTTTTTTTTCAGATTCCCCCCTCTGAAATCTATTTTATTCTCTTCCTTTTCTCTGCTTTGAATTATGATCCTCCTGACAATGAAGAATTCTTTAAAAGTTGTATCCAACATTTTACTTCTAACTTGAGTAAGTGCAATAGACAAAGATTTTTACTGAATGAAAGTGGGAATAGAATGGTACTTTCATTAAGCAAAGAAAAGGTAAGTATGTTATTACTAATACTCTACCTACCGAGGTTAAACCATGACAAATACCCAATTTTGAGTTCTGTTTTGCTTGTTAAAAATTACTGTTGATAAGGGACTAGCAAAGGATTTTTGGCATAGTAAAATGTAGGTGCAAATTCTGATTAATTCACTGTGCTGTTATTGGATAGAATTGTTGTGTTCCCCAAGGAACCATCATTTGGGAACAGGGTACATTTTGCAATTGATCACAGTGACATAGTTAATATTGTAGAGGAAGTGTATATGGATTTGTGTTGTACATTAAGAGGGAAAATCAGATTATTTGAGACCGGGGAAAGGGCATTGCAAATCCTTTCAGCTTTGTCATGTGTTAATATGTGTTTCTCACTGGTTTTTCAAGGTCATCTTGAAACTTACCACTTGGTGCTGCTTGGTCATGTTTTGGCAATGGCTGGGTATTTTCCTCCAGTTCTGATAACAACGATATTTAATGTTTCTTTCCTAAGCAAATTGGATGCTCAACTTAAAGGTAGCTACTTAGCTTCTGATGAGTTTGATTGTGTAGCATTTGGCATAAAATGCAATTTCAATTTACATATGACTTGAGATCTAGAATTACTCTTTAAATTATTCTGGTTTTGGGAAAAACACCCTCTATATAATATAGTCATAATTTGAGTGCTAAAAGGGAAGGAATAAACAAAAATCTGTTCTTTGTTTTAAAACTAGACCTGTATTACAGATGAGAGAAAGTAATATAAAACAAATTTTATAGTCAACTTATTACACTCAGTCTTTAATAATGCTTCAATTTTATTGGAAGTAAAATTACCTGATTGTGGTGTTTATTACTAGAAGTAGTTGCAAAGCTGAAGGAATGTTGGATTCTTCTCTGAAAGAAATGTATCCTACCTGTCTCTTCTCTCTAAATAAGAGATTGAGTGTTTGACTGTTTCATTCCTCTCTATCTCTACATTGTTTGTTATCAATGTACTCTTGCCATTTTGCCCTCAACTACTTAATTAAATTTACACAATATAAGAAATTTCTGTCTTCTGTCTTGCTGTTCTTAATGTTGAGCAGAACTGACTTTTTCATTTATTTTCTCAGAGATTTTGAGAACCTTTCTAAAATTCTGCAGCATGAGTTTTATAACTGCCATAATATACAAATATTTGCATTTCTAGTAAAAAATGCAGAGGTTACAATTTAGTTCAATTTGTTGGGTTTTTCACATATCAGTTCACACAATTCTGTATTTTTGGGTTTTTTTAAAATCAGTCCTGCCTGACACGGTGAAGCAGAGGGTCCACTCAAGCCTCATGAAATTGAACAGAGCAGTCTGTCTGGAATGCCCAGAGTTTCACATCCCTTGGTTTCATGAGCCATACTGCCAACGTGTCTCTCATTACAGTAAGTAATTTAAGACAGGAAAAACTGCCCTCGTTACTCAAAATAGTCTATCTTTTTAACAGGATACTGGATGTTTCTTCTAAAACTGTCGTACTGACACGAGCACACAATAGAAGGCACACCCCTCTCTGCTGAGCGTGTGTTCTTGGAAAGTGCAACCGCTTAGTACTGCAACTGGGAGCAAACTGGTTTTCCTTGTGAGAATTAGCGTTATAGAGATGGGATATTTCTGGAGAAGAATCAAAATTTAAATACACAGAAACAGTGTATATGGCATGGAGGATGGAAAGGCAGGAAGAGGTTCATACTGTGCCGGAGGAGATGGGTCATTTTGCTCCCTGCTTCACTTACAAAACTGAACCTTTGATCTAAATTTTTCAAGATAAATGCTTTTACTGCCTCCTTTTGAAATTGATCCTCCCTTCTTCCTCACAAGAATCAGGATTCATCAGGAATGAGAGGTAGAGAAGTTGGCTAGTGATCAAGTGTAGCAGCTGAGATCTTTCAGAATAGTGATCAATTCAGAAAATCCATCTAATGCAAACACAGTATCTCCTCCTCTGATTCTCATGGGGAGAGCTGCTGTGCTATCCATAGAACTCAGCTACTTTGTCTCTAAGTCTGAAGATGTTTAATGGAGCAAGGTGTTACTCTGCAATGGACGGAGAAGTGGCAGATAGAGTGGTATGGTGGTAATAAACGCAAGGTGAGTAAATCATAATTAAAAGCAAAATCCACCAGGTAAAACCTAAAACTTAAGTTTTTGTAGTAGGTGATTGAAGAAACTTCAGATCCTGAGATCTAAAGTCTGGATTTGAAATTTACTTAATAGCACACACCTGCCACTTTCTAGCTAAAATATGATCACTTTGTCTCTAGATTGTGATGGAATAACACTCAGGATATGTGGAAAAGATTTAGTTCAGTAGCCTGGCTGTCAAAAATACGATGTCTCAAAGCACTGTTTTCAGAATTTGGGCTGTGGAAGTTTTGATATATGAATTCTTTATTTTTATTTTATAGGCACGAGCCGAATAAATTCACAGCGACAGCATATTCACAGAATGCTGGCAGAGATCTTAGGAGGGAGCCATTACTCAAGAATATCTGTTCTCACACCGTACTACTATGAAATAGGTGAGAAGTTAATACTCTAAAAATTGTTATGGAGTCCTTTCATATCACTGTTTATCACCAAGATTAGGAAGCTCTTGGTCATATGGCCCCAAGATAGCACAAGATATTGCAAAGAAGAAATTGTTGCATAAGTACAGTTTCGAAAAAGTTCTTTATAGTATAAATAATGTTGGGCATCTCTAATTATGGCTATTGGTTTTTCTAGAAGTAAACATTGTACAGATCAAATTCTTTCACTTTTATTTTGTCATTAAATGGATTGGTTTTGTTTTCTGGCAGATTTTGAGTGTGTCTTGGATGTAAATAAAAAGCCTCTTTCCTATATGGCTCAGAATATACCTTTGGATGGTGTGGGGGGAATACACTTGAGACATGACATCAAGGATGAAGGGAGAAAGGCTCTGCCACCAGGAGCTCAAAGGTCAGTACACTGAATTCTTGCACATTAGCTCTTCCAAGCTTACATCCAGTTTAGACCGGGTTTTTGATGGTCATGTCTTAATGTTCTGTTCCTTTTTCCAAAGTCTAATGAGGTTTGCCCTTGTGGAGTGTGGTGGGTTAGCCACAGCTGCTCCCTCCCATTTGCAGGGCATGGCTTGTGCCGCTGCAGTGTAATGGGAGAGAGAATGTGGAGAGCAGCAGCAAGGAAGAAAACTCCTGAGTTGCAATTAAGAGAGTTTAATAAGTGAAGGGAAAAAAAAGGGCGAGGGGGAAGCAGTCGATGGCCATGTGTTCACCTACTGCAGGCTGTGCCAGAGCAATGGCTGTGTGGGAAAAAGGCCCTCTGCTTTACTGCTAAGCATGATGTTGTATGGTGTGAAATACTGCTCTAGGCAGCTGAGGTTCCCTCCCAGCTGTGTCCCTGCCCAACCTCGTGTCAATGCAGCCTGTATGCACTGTGAGTGCAGAGGGAGAAACAGGGAAGGCCTTGATGCTGTGCAAGCGCTTTTCAGCAGTAGCCAAGATACTGTGTGTTATTAACAGTTCTGGTCACGAGTTCAGAACACAACACCATACGAACCAGTAGAAGAAATGCACCTCCATCCCAGCCAAAACCAGTATAGGTTCTTGAAATGTATTTCCTGAGACTGGAATACCGTTTTCCTCCCACCTCTTCAAATGTAAGCCTTGAAAATGCTGGTTAGCTGTTTTTACTTTTGGAACAAAAACAGATGCAGGGAGAAAATGCTTTTTCTGAATTCAAGTCTCTCTAGATAAATAGGAGGAAAATGTTTTTGTCTAATTCCAGGGAGTTGTTTCGTTTTTGCTTTCTGAGAATTGTTAGGTTTATGTAGTCTTGCTGCAACTATCAATACGGAACGAGAACCATCACTTCTTGCTGTTCAGGTAGTACCTGAAAGTAAATGCACATTTTTACTGTTTGCAGAATTGCTTTGGAATTTCTTGATTCAAAAGCTTTTAGCAAAGATTATTCACGTCATCTGAAAGGAGAACCTGCAGTGAAAAAGCGACACTTGGAAATGCTGGGGTACCGAGTAGTTCAGGTGAGCAGTCAGCAATACTTTGTGTCCTTTCTGCATTGTATCAGCAGTGCAAAGTGATCCCTTGCAACAGATTTAGAGACAGTTTTATCCTTAAAAGCACCTACTGGGGGAGAGGAATTTTTGTATTTAGGGGTGAAATTCTAAGCTGTTCTGAAAATGATGTAAGAACTTCACAGAACTCACACCTTCTCTGAAAGAGGGCGAAGGAAATCTGAAGTCAAAAGGTCCCAATCTGACCTTACTGCAGGCAAACTAGCAATCTCATTGTAGCCTGGGTAGAAGAGAAAAAGGGAAATGAGAGTTTTATTTCAATTCACTGAAGATTTCTTCGGTAGAAAAAGATTGAACATACCCTCATTGAGTGGTAAAACAATTTTGGCAGCTGCCAGATGGGATATGGATTCTGTTTGTCTGCTGCAGTGATAGTGCTATGACAGAGAACACTAGAGGCCAGAGATAATTCACCACCAGCACTGAAACATTTTGGAAATGGAGACTTCTTAATGCAGAGGCTGCTATACATTTAATTACTCACCTAACCTAATTTTAGCTAGAATCCTTCTTTAAGCTTAAATTTTGTTGGTTGGGTGTTTTTTTAAAAAAGAATAATCATCCATTCTCTTGTTATACTACTGATACACCATTCCACTCTGATACATTAGCATTTCAAACCACAGTGACCTGGGATTTTTCTCTCAGTTTGGGTTTTTCAAGAGGGAAGGGTGTAATGGAGTTGTCACAGCCTGTATTGTGTGGGCATCTGTTTTATATCTCTGCTGCTTTTTGGAAGCAGACTGACTGTATTCACATAAAGGAGAATCTTACAAAGAGAAATGGATCTTTTCAGTATTAAAGTAAGCCAGGCTTTTGGAAGGACACAGGTGGTAAATATCTTCAGGTGAGGAACATCAGATATTGGAGAACCTTTTCTTTGCTCTTATATAGTATGTGGCTTATACTAATGTTAAAAGTCAGTTTGTACCATTCTGTTCTACAGATTCCTCACTTTGAATGGAATTCTATGGTTCTGTCAACAAAAAGTGACCAGCTGGAATACCTGAGACAGCAGCTGTATGGAATACAGTGATATCAGACATGCAGTCTAAAGTACTTTTATAAAAACCGTTTATGTACCATCAAATGTCTCATAATCCTGTAATACTTAAGTTTCAAAAATCTCTTTATCTGTTTCAGCTGCACAAGGCTTGCCAAGGTCATCAGATGTAAAGAGATTTAATCCTCAATTCATTAGGGATGGCAAAAGGCAGGTCACAGTGGGCTGTGAAGATGTGATAAGGATGCTTAAAATTTCTCATTATCTGGAAGCTATTATGAGCAAATTAATCTAGCAGTTTTGCAATCAAATCACATTATTATCTCTTCAATAAATAGCACAGAGTCTTAGCCAGACAATAGTATTTCCAGCCTTTCTCCACAGAAAAGGTTGGAAATACTATTGACTAGTAGAGTGGAGTCAGCAGTCTACTGGAAACTGTCTGTCCTCCAGCATGTGACAGAATGAGCAGTTAGGAATCAAACAGAATCTGTACTCTGAAACCAAGAAACTGAAATGCAGATTTGCTAAGAATAGGGCTGCTTTTAGAAGCATTTGGTTTCCATTCTCAGAACAGAGGTACTGTGGGAGACTGTGCTGGGGGAGGGTGTTGTGTGGTGAGGAACCTCCAGCTGCTTCTCCTACCCTGTGATCTGCTGTGCAGAAGAAGGGCTGAGCCTTCTGGAATACCTTCACATACTTGAAAACCCTGCCAGGGTTTGTGCAGGAGGCATAGGACACTGAGATGTAGAAGGAAGAAGTGGAATAGCCAGGAGAACTTTCATTGTAGAGCAGTAACTGCAGGGGCATCATGCTTGGCAAATCATCCCATTTCCAGAGGCAGCCATGTTGTGCCTACAGCTGCCATCACCTTAGGGTGACTGCCAGCTGTGCCTGTTTCCTCACATGTGCAATGAGGATATGTTTTCTTGCTTATTTAGTAGAAGCAGGATGCATTCTTCTACCACTTCACTTGAAACCTGGCAGAGAAAAGCAAGTGCACATCTGAATTGGCCATTATGTGTCTGGCTGTCACTTTTTTTTACTATTCAGTAGCAGAAGAAAAAATTTTTATTAACTGAATACAAATCAGGACAGGAATGGAAAGTCAGGAAAAACCAACAGAACTGATCTAAGCTGTAAGGTACTTTCCTCCTGAGGCAGCCCTCATGTTTGTGGGATGACTGACAAAACTAGTAGATGGTAGTCTTGACACTTAGGGTTATCAAATGGACAAGAGTTCCAAGGTGTAATGACTGCTTTGAGGAAATGTCATTGAAGGCACAGCACACAGAAAGATTCTATGTGCATTATATTTTGTCTAAAATGGAGAAGATAACCATAAATACAGGGTAGTATTTCAGAAGGTGGACTACATGTCAAAGAGGTCTCATCTGACTCCGCTTCTGCTCTGCTTCAAGTAAGAGGTGGCAGTGGCTGAAGGTATCAGCCAGGGTGGCCATGTTCAAGCTGAACCCTGCTTTTCAGGGTTCTAGCTGTCACTGTACCAAGCCAGTTTTCTTCGAATTATGTATGGATAAAGTTAGGAATATGCACAATGGGAAGAGGATTAAAACTTGCTATAAGTGGTCCAGAAAGGGCATTGAAGAAAAGCAAAAAAAAAAAAGCAATTCAGTAAAATGTGTTGTCCTTGATTCTTTGCACTCCTTCTTTCTATATTAAATCATCAAATGTTAGAGCAGATAAGTTGTGTAAATCAGTGATCTAACTAGAGCCAATAAAAAGGTGCTAAGCACAGCTGCAGATTTGTGTACTAAAGAGAAAATGCCCCACAGATTAAGTACGAGTGGACAGTAACAACTGAAATGAATTATGATGGCTGTGCCTCTGCATATGTTTACTTCTGTCTCATAGGAAGGCAATGCAAGGAGTCATTTGGTAGCTGGCATGGCATTGCTGTTCAGTCAGGTGTGGTGGCCTTCTTTTCCATGTTTCCTGCTACATCAGTTGTAATTAGATTTAAATTTATGAAATCCTTTAGATTGGTGACACCCTCTTTATGCAATGGAGAAATCCTTTGAAGAGATACTCTACAATAAAAAAAAAATGGTAAGCATGCTCTGAAGAAAACTGAAAGTGCTCTATTTTGGGCAAAGGCTGTACTAAGAGATCTGTGTCCTGTCAATATGGTAGCGATGATGAGCTAATCACAAAAAAAAAGACACCATGAAGTGCTGGTTTTATAGTTTTAAAAACAAAGTTTTATAGTTTTAAAAACAAAAGTTTAATTGTTAACAAGTTTCAACGTCAAAACGCATAAACTCTGTAGTAGATGAAAAAGTCCTCTCTGTCACAGGTATTTGCTAAAGATAGTTCTTTTAGGACTTTTTCATAAATGCTTGTTACTGGCTTCAGATCTCTGAGGAAAACTTCCATAAAATATTTGCTTTGGAAATAAATATAAAAGCATAAAAAAGTGGAAAATCCTTGTTATCAGAAGTCTAAACATAGCAGGTGAAACAGTAGAGCTACTAACCTTGTAGCTCTACTGTTTTAACTTCTCTCTCTACCCTCTCCTCTATCTACTACTACAGCTTTGGCTGAGACTGGCATTTATTAGACCACACAATATTAAGCCACTTTTGTTTAAAACATTAATTGCAATTCCAAGCTAAATTATTTTTTGAGGTCTGTGATGAGAATATTTCCAAGATATCGCTGAAGAGTGCAGGATTTACATACATTAATAAAAGAGGAAATCTGGCCATACCAACAGCCAGTTGGAATAAAATTAGCTACCTATTAGTTGTATTTAACTTAACAATTAACTCATGCCCGTTGTTTGGAGGGCAAGCCACCAATACCTGGATTGTATTGAATGGAAGGAAGTCTAACTACTGTTGTTTGCAATTTCACAGAGTGGAAAATTGAGTTCTTGCCAAAATCTTAATCCAATCAACATTAATTATAACTCTTTAGAAATTTAAACACTGGCAAAAATTCAGTGGTTGCTGGTTAGCTAGGAAGTATCTTGAGAAGTGGACAGACAAATAAACTATTTAAAAGTTCCCAGAATGACTAGTATGCTGCTACAAAACTGTACAATTTGGGGACATTTTCATGCAACAAAACCAGAAGAGCCTATCAAAACTCCCTCACCATATCATCCAGCATTTTGTTTACAGTTTTGATAACTTGAAGAGGTTTAAGCGTGTTGCCAGGCAGGAGGCTCCAGTAGCATATCGGATCTCTTTCAGTATTCCAACCCATTCCTTCTTCTCATCATCATACCTGCGTTTAAAAAAATGTTAGAAAATGGCTTCTTTAAATTTGAGTTTGATGCTTCAGCACACACCCATGAAAAGGAGCACAGTCCACCTGCTGCAAAGGCTTGTAGCAACCATGTGCTGAAGGGTGTCGTCAGAGGCTGCTTTTGTCCTCTACTCCAGAACAGAAAGATGTTCTTGCACACAAGAAGGAGGACATTTTTTCCTGGTCCTTAATGCTTGCTGCTGACCTGTGTCATGCTTTATAAAAGCTTCCTCCTTAAGCATCCCTTATTTCTTCAGATTCTTGCATATAAAGTTGGGGGATTTTCCTTCCTACTGCCAACTAAAACTTCTGAATTTACATTAGCAACTAAGAGTTGCAGCAGAGATATGATGTCTCATCGCTGCTACTGTGATTAGCTCAAAAAATCTAGGAGACAGGGACTTCTGATTCTCTTGGAACAGTTACTCATTTGACTATCAACACATCAGTATGTACAGGCCTCTGTGTGTACATGCTTTTCTGCATCACAGTGTCACAAAAGAATGTTTTTATTGGCAAGGCTAAATCTGTCAAGATATGACAATTTACTCTTCTAAAGAAGCTGAACATCGTGACTTGGACTGGTCAAATAATTAGCAGGTGTAAGTAGTCATTAGATTCAAGTCTCATGTTTATTTGTTACTTTCTGAAAAACCTTTTTATCTGTCAAAAAATGCTTTACAACCTGTGCTGTGGATCATTTTCAGAGTTAAACAGAAAAACAGGTTTAGCCTCCAGTGTCTACGAACCTCAATTTTAGGTAAGATTTTCGACCAGGAATGGGTGACTAAAATGAAACTTACTTCCATATGTCAGTGACTTCACTAGGTGCAAATTCTTTAGATTCAAGTTGAATCATTGCAAAGCCTCCAATAGCATACAAAGCTCCGCTTAAAGTGACTAAACTAATGGAACTTCTCTCCTGGGGAAATTCGGGCATTATCTCCCATCTAAGGATGAAAAGAAAAAGTCAGGTTAAACACATAAGGAATATTGTAAACTGAATGCACTAAAATACTTCTCTGGGCAACAAATTCAACAAAACCAAGACCATGATTTAGTAAAAGAAAAAAAAAAGACATTTATCAGCAGTAAGTTGCAGTGTCTCCATCCCCTCAGGGACTTCTGCAACACCTAAGTGACACAATTACTATTAAGACATCTCTTCCCAGGGACAACTTCTTACAGATTCCCTGATTATTCAGTAATATGCTACATACATGCTACGTATTGTTCCCCAGTTATTCTCATTTTCTCCTATAGTTTCTAAAATGTTTATTTATTTCCAGTGGCATTAGACAATCATTTAAGTGTGTGCGGGTGCAGGAAGAACATCTAGAGACCCGCTCTGGAAACTGCTGCTGTTGCTGAAGATGTGACTGTAGACTAAATGTCTCAGTGGGAGTATAGGTACCTGAACAGCTTTGTGACTCTTAACTCAGAGCTCCTAGAAGCCTAGATGGTAAAACACTTGATTAAAATAGCTTGAATATTGCACTCACTTATTGGTGGTCAAATCAAAAGCTTCAACAGATGCAGTAAGTCCTTCCTCAGTGACACCACCTGCAATGACAATCTTGCCCTTATGGATGGCTGTTCCAAACATCGAGCGAGGCACTTTCATTGGAGCCAGGTCTCTCCAGTCTCCTTTCTTGGGATTGTACACAAATAATCTATTAGTGCATTTCCTGGGGAGCAAAAAGAAAACCAGTGATCATTTCTAATGAACTTCTGATTTGTTCCAAGTAGATCTAATTGAGGTAGACTGTATTGGTTTATCTAAACCACCTCTTTCCTCTCCTGGAGATCCTTTCTTGTATCTAATCTGAGAATCCTTGCAATGTCTACAAACCATTACTCACATCCATAAGACTAAATCAAATGCGGTTCACATTACACAGGGCAACCTTTGAGGAGAAAGACAACATCCTTTCCCAGCATATTGTATTCAGGTGGATTTGTGGAGGAATATATAGCAAACATTATGGAAAGGAAAGATTATGATGGTGTTTTGGCTGATATGACAAATTTTTATCTTAAATATCCCTTATAAAAACGCTTAAAAATTGCCACCACATATTCAGTGTGAGTGAAAACTTTTATTTTCCTAATGTCATACCCATTAAGGTATAACAGGTATCACAGGCCAGAAATTGGAAAAACTGAGACCATAATTCCAGGGCACCTAGGTATTTCTATCTGAAAGGAAAGAATACTGTCAGTGAAGGTCCTCATAGCTATGTATTACTAACCTGTCTGCAGTGTAAGTAAAATTTGCCTTGGAAATAAATACAGTTATTAAAATAGCAAGTTGGATTACATTTTATATGTAATTTACCTTATCACCAAAAAATATATCTTACATACCATAATGTCTTCCCTCTGCCAGACTGTTAGCAACCTTAATCCAGAGATGCAGAAAAGGGAAAACCTCATTTCTGAGTGTGAGGACATATTATCTATTATGGACCAAGAAGATAATGTTATTAATTGTCATAAAAAGACTTAGAAACTCACTTATCATCAGTTTTTCCACCAAGACAATATATCAGTCCATTGTTTGAGATAGTTGCATGGCCATATACTTTGATGGGCAGTTTTTTGATCTCACCCCATTTCATTGCCCTGGAACAAGAAGATCACTGTTAGGTTTTTTTCAACTAACAATGGGTCATCTACATGTCCTGAGTGGGCATCATTAAAACTGAAACATACACAGGGTCATAGCACAGTACTGAATCTAGCGACTCCTCAGTGCGAAGGTCCTTGCCTGCTATTACATAGATCTTGTTGTCCGACTCTCCCAGCCCGAAGAGACACCTGGGTGACGGCAGTGGAGGAAGGGCAACCCACTCACCAGCAATGCTATCCAGCTGAAAGAGCATCACAACAGGAAGGGTTAGCAAAGGCAAAGAGTCAAAATCCACCCCATGAATACTGTTCCACAGAATTTATCTATTGACACTCAGTGTCTCTCAACAGCAAATCTGCTTGCCTGAACAAACTGCCCTTCCCTCAGTGCAGCAGTGAATGATGTCTTCCACCCACCCATGCTTCACTGTGCTGAGACCTAGCAGAGTCAACACCATACATCTCTTTGTGTCTGCTCATCCTCACTGTTTCCTTGCCTCTTTATTAAGCTCTTCTTCCTTATACAAAGGTCCCTCACTCTTGGTTTCCTATCATGTTGGAAAGAACAAGTGGTTCCTCTTCCTGCCCGAGGGAGCAGCCACCCCTGCAGTTCCACATCTGCATGTCTAGCTGGTTGTCTCATCGCTACGATGAGGTGCCAGACATGTTTACAGGGCTCTTTTTACTGATCAGGAGACATCACATGGCAAATGGCACACATGTTTCTTTTGCAATCCCTAGGGCAGCAGATGTGTGTTTTATCATAAATACCCTCAAAAGTTCATGAGACCTCTGAAGACACAAAAAAGACTTCACTCTGAAGCAAAATAGGGAATCACTGCACCTCCCTCAGCAATAATATTGATGTCATTTCTACTGCAGTACTCTCAGGGTTCTCTCAATTAACATCCAGTATGCTGAAAACACCAAAGGAGAAGTAGCAACAGGAGGACAGACAACAAAAACACCCAGAATTTTCCTAGAACTGTGGTGCTTATTTTTTGTATCGATCCGAGAACTTGTGATTGAACCTGAATTATTGCTCTCTTCAAAAAGAACTATTTTCTCAGACCTGCTGCACATAGATTTGCTGGACATTGGTACAGGAAGGGAAGGTAAGATAAGAGTTTGTGTGGGTGTAAAGGCATTTGATAGAAAGTAAAAGAAAGTTCAGTCAAAATAAAGTTCAGGATTTAGCTTGGTGACATTCTTCTTCCACAAGTATGTTCCACAGTCAAGGTTTCCAAGGTAAATTCATCTCCCAAATTTGACAGACCACCCCTGTTGGACAGAAAGTTTTATTGCAGCAGTGAAATGCAGTTCCTGGACATGGATTTCCCCAGTAGCTGGATCTGGGTGGGGTAATGAGAAGATGTACCCCTCAGAGATCACAGCTTACTTCATAAATCTTCAAGATGACATATCTACTGCTGATAGGGCATCAACTTGTCATGCATTTTCAAGCCAGTGGCAGCCTTGTTTTCTCCCACATTGCAAGCTACCAAATACAGTGCTTCACTGGTGGAAAAAGGAAGATCAGCAAGTGAAAGTTGGTTTGGCACCGCATTGATATTTTGGAGAGAACAACAGCCACATGGGTAATGCAGGCAAGTGTTGTAACTATAGAGAATAGCAGCAGGCCCCTTTCTAGTACCCTGAGACTTATTCAGTTCTTGACTAAATACACATTACTACATCAATGTATTATTTCTATGGAAGGAATATTTCTGTAACAAGTTTTTCATTTCAGTGATTGGTGTTTTACACCTCCATAAGGAAACAAAACAGTGTTAGTCCCTCCTCTACAAATTAAGACTTCCCTCTCGTTGATGTAACAAATGTCTGAAACCAAGTCTTTTGCTCTGTGTGAAATGAGTGAGCCATACTCCTATAAACAATATTTGCATTTTTTAATATCTGAAGGCTTCAAAATTCAATCACTGCTTATTACTGTGCTTTATTTCATATTGAAACAGGACTTACTTTTACTCTATTAGGCCAGTGTGCCTAAAGGAAGGACGTGGCCAGCAGCATATTGCATAAATCACCACAAAATAGTTTAAATGTACATCAAAGCATGTAGCTAAGACCACAACAGACTTAGTTTATAGTATAAGCATGACAAACTGTATTTTTGCTAATTTTCCTGAAATATATTGCGGAGTTACAGTTAGTACTAATCAGCCTTATACTATACAGATTTACAAAGATATAAAATTACGCTCAGTTGAAACATGGTATTTAGTGTACTGACACTGACGGTTTGCCAAAAAAAAACCTTCTGCCTCTAAATTAAGGTATTTTTATGGCCCTTAGGCTTTCAAATGTAGATATGGCAAAAAGGACTTCTGCAATTTTAGTGAAAGAAATTGCACTTAAAATACACACATTACTGCTGTCATGAAAGTATTTCAGATGCAATAAAAGGACATCTCATCAGATCTAAACCAGCAGAAGCACTCCAACTTTCATCAAAGTTATCAAAAATACATAGAAAGTATTCAGCAAAAATATTATTAGACCTAAATTTAGACATCTGTAGCATGAAAAATCTGGGCCTTAATTAAAGCCAGTGCCTAGATATAATATATTAATATTTTTAATATTTCCTGAGATCTCAGCAGGGGTTAGTCTTGAAAAAGAAGATGCAAATCCCTCAGTTTCATTTCTGTCTCTGAGACAAAAATAACTCTCTCTAGATACTTCTCTCCATCACCATACAAAGAGACTAGACAACCCACTTGCAGAGACTCAGAACACTTTTCAGAAACCCTTATAAGCACCTAGTATTATACCAAGAATTACAAATGTTGTACCTGGAAAAAGTATGACTGGAAAGGCTGATCCTTGTTCTCCTCTTCCACATAGAGTCCTCCAACAATATAGACCTGATTTTGTTTGGTGACTATACTGGAATGATTTCTGGGAATCTGTTCTGCGAGGGCTGCTAGGTAGCATTCATTTTCAAGAGGATCATAGGCTACTGCAGCAGTGTCATTAACCAGAAGAATCAGGTCTTTGACGAACATGCCATGCCTGGGAAGGTCATTTAGGTAGCCAGGCAGTAAATCTTCATCTCCTACATCGCCATTCACCTCCCCTTTGGTTGACTTTTCTGTGCTTTTGCTAGAGTCAGGCAGTTTTCCAGCAAAAGCATCCTTAATAATCTTTACTTTTTTCTGAAGGTCTGGGTTGCTTTTAATTATATCATCCTTCTCAACCTGTTCTTTGAAATATTTTTCTGGCATTAGACGAAAACGTATGCAGTCAAAAATTTCCCCCAGGCTCTTTACTCTGTTCTCCTTGTCTGTTCGGACCCATCTCATCACTGCTTCAAATACCAGTTCTTCCTTCTCTACGTTTAAACTGTCAGGTGAAATAACTGAGATAAGTTCATGCGGGGCAAGCTGCATGAAGTCCTCTTCTTGGCAGATCTGTACAAAATGATCTGAAACAAAATCACGGGCAGAAAATGCAAGTCTTGGGCAATCAAGCAGAACACCTAACCGAAGGATAGCCAGACAGTTGCCAACAGCAAGCCTCTTCTGAAGATAGGAGACGCACACAGTGAATACAGAAGGGATCTGAAAGCGGCTGGCCAAAGCAAAAATATCTTGCACGTTAGAATCATTGAGATCAATACTTGCTGAATAAAGGTATTTGACAATCATATCCAGGATGTTGGGGTCAACATTATCTAGAACTACCTCCTTCTTTTTCTCTTCATTTTGCTCAGATAAGAAATACTCACGAAAATAAGGGCTACATGCCGACAGAATCAATCTGTGGCAAGGCAGGCTTCTGTCACCAGCTTTTAGAGAGCAATCTACAAACTTTTTCTCTTCAAGGAGTTCCTTGAGGCCATCCTGAAGGAGAGTGGATTGGTAAAGTCTGAGCTCTTCAGTGAGTTCCCTTTGGGAATCCATTTCACAAACACTTGGGAAAGGGGAGGGAGTAGAAAGCTTTAGCTGTTGTCTGCCCAAAGGTTTGTCTGTAAAAAAGGCAGACCAATGTGCTTTTTGCCCTGCTTGAAGCCTCTGCAACTTAATCTCTCTAGCTAAATATAGGTACATACTCTTACAGGTCGGAATTTGGGATGGACGGTTTGGAAAAACAGAGTTGTTCTTGCAGCTGTCAAAGACTGAAAGAAGCAACTGTTGCTCTTAGTCACTATGCTCAGGTTTTGCCATCATTCCCCACATTGAATCAGTAAGATTATGTGCAATGTAATAAATTATTTGACATGAGTAAGGACAGCAGAATCTGACCCTCGGTGAGACAGCTATGAGCAAGATCACACAGATACATGTTACTAAATATTCTGAAATCGAAATATTATTAATCGAGTTGTCAGTTTTAACTACTGTTCACTTTTTTTTTTTTTGCTTAATATAGCTCATTGCTGCAGTCATAAAGATACTAAAAAACTCCACAACTTTGTATTGATTGCCTTTGTTCTAAGATTATTTTTATACATAACCATATCACATATACAATTTCTTCAGATATTAAGACCTTTAAATTTCCGGCTGCTTCATAATATCCATTTGGTTTTAAACCAAACACTACTGTTGAGACACAAAACATATGTTATTTCAGATAAAGTTTTGCTTTCCAAAAGAGTTCGAATTGAAGTCTCCATCCATATGGTAAAATGTTCTTTGAATGTAATGGAAACAGCATCAAAATACAACTACTTGAATGCAAGACTTACAACAATATATGATATTATCAAAGTTTATTGAAGTAATGACTGCTTTTCAATATCGGTAGTATTTCATTAAAATATATACTTTGAAAGAGTTTCTACAAATACCAGTATTACTTTCACACCACAGTTACTTTAACAGTCAGCTGCTGAAACAACAGCTGAGAGGAGAGCTCATTTGACTTTTTCCATTTATAGAAAACAGCACAGAAGTTTTATCTCACTAGAAAACGTAACAGCTGTCTTCCTTCAAACAATAAATGACTCATTTCTCTATAACACATAACATCATAAAAGGTCTAATGACTCACACACAGCACCTATTTGCATGTGCCCTGTTTTCTAGATCATTGCTGTGAAAAGTACTCTAGCAAAAACAAACAACAACTATATGAGGATATCTGGATTACAATTAAATACTTGGAATAGTATGTGCTGAACATTTAGCAAAATTATGAGATATGAAAGCTATTATTTGGAACAGAATTACTTTTTCTTAAACCTATCAATAACAGAGCCAATATGCTTACATACAAAATGTTCAATGTATGATGGTGTTTCATTGTTGCAAATCATTAAACAAGTTATGGAAATTTAATTCAAACATAATCATTATGGAAAAGTACATCACTCTGTATAAATACATGAATACTTGAAATTGAGCGTCAATCTGCACACTTCATACTGCGCTGTCTCAGAGAGTGGTCTCCATGTGCAGAAAAGAGAAGGCTTCCTTTTCTGACACAGTGCTGTGTAAAATGGCAAGCAGTGCCTGGTCCTGGCAGCCAAAGGGCAATACATGAACACAGACGCCATGAAGTTATTAAAAAAGGGTGGCTACCTGCCATAAAATGGTGTCTGAAACACCACGGCCGAAACTGTGTTGTCAGGGCAGGGGGAAAGGGGCCAGTCCCGCCAAGAGCGGAGGTTACGACGTGTCCGACGGCGCTGCCACGCCGGGGCGGGAGGGACCGGGCAGAGAGAGGCAACTGGCAGCCGTGAGCGAGGGGGCCTGCTGGGGACAGCGCTCCCCGCAGCAGCTGCGCCCCGCGCCGCCTGCCCACAGCGGCTCTGCTCCCGCCGCTCGCACCGGCAACGCAAGAAACCCAGAGCTCTAAAGCGTACGAGGCTTTTGAATAAGCTTTCTTTTATGACATGGCCTGAGGGCTTGTTATGTAATATTTGCCTGCTCTTGAGCTTTGGCATGTTCTTCCTCCGCTACTCCGACATTCCTAAATTATCTTCTACAGATCTAAATCAGCAAGACCCCAGAGTTTTTCCCTGCTTAGGAAAACAGGGAAAGGTGTGCCAATCTAAATCAGGTCATTACTTCCCAGAGTCCCTGGAGTGTGAATCCATCCTTTAGCTTCTCTATTGCAAGTCCCAGTTCTTCTGAAAAAACAGGCTCCCGATCATGTTGCTTTTTGAATACATGACATATGAGAAAAAAGAAAATAAAGCAGAAGGCTCTTTTTAATTTCATTATCCCGTTTTATCAACATGAATTTGATAGTATGAAAAAGTATCTCCTTACCTTGTTTTCATCAGCAAAGTAAGCCTGCAAAGGAAAACAAAAAAGAACCTTGAAAAAAGAAGTCTAAAAACCACAACTGCTAATAATTCCTTGGAGTCTAAACTGCATTGGGTAGGTCTTTCACAAGAATTCAGTCTATATGGGTTTTACTTCTAAGTTAAAATAATTAACATAGGGGTTCTAACAGGAGTTTCTGTTTTGGATTATAGATTAGATATCACTGGGTTATGGTATTTTTCATTAAATGTCAATCTTTGAATTTTCCATCGTAATAAAGAAAAATTTTTTAAATGGCAACATTTTTGTATTACATTTGTTACAATGACAAACATTTTATAGGGAATGGTAATATGAAGACAAACTGACAGCATCCTGGTATTTTTTTGCCTCATGTGCAGCAGCTTTTACTATTCTACATCAAAAAATAGCTTAAAATGTGTAATATCAAAATTTAGTTGACATCATACTCAATTTAAGAAAAGATCATAGAATAACAGAACAACTCAATAAACAGAGATGTGGGAAAGAGATACCATCTTTCCTAGTCTGTGAGGGTGGAAATTAAGGCTCAAACTCATAGGGACATCAGATCTCCAAAAATATCCACACTCTAGAAATCTCTGGCTCAGTAGGTTCTAGATCTTATTTACCAAAAAGAGCCCAGTCTTGCTTCAGCTGCCCCTGTGGACTGGTGAGGAGCAGCAAAGAAAGTGTTTTCCTGCAGTGTCAGGTATTGTGCAGTATTAGTGTGTAGCTGCTCCTTGGGTCCTGGGCAACCTGTGTCTCCTACAGCAACAACCTTCTAACCATTTTCAGCTTCTAGTTTTTGTTTGAGAATATACAAAGCACAGTTATTTAATTCAGGTGACAAAGGCACCAATAGAGCAAACAGATCTGCACTTAAGGAAAAGGTATGTCTTCAAATATGCTGCATAAAAATGTGCTAAAATTTAAAAAAAGAAGCCAAAAAGTTAGGAAAGAGGGAAAGGGAAAAACAAGAGCTTATCTGTGTTAGTAAAAGGCTGCAAAATTAAAAGGAGTGCAAGTAACACCCTTGCTAGGCCTGTTAATTTACCAAATTTCAGAGATTGGTAAGAAAATGTGTCAATGGTCAATGGTCAGTGCATCAAGGCTAACATTTGAAAACATGTGCCATCTACCCTCGCAGTCCATCATGAAACCAGGTGTTACTGGGCTGCACACTAAATATGGAAATTCATTGAATGAAAGAGGTCAATCAAGCAACCTAATGCATTTTGAAGTAGATTTTCCCGAAATACTGGAAGACATAGTCATGGACAATTATTGCTGCCTTCCTAAAAAACTTCCAAGTTTGAATCTTAGATGGATGTTGAGCACACAGATACCACCATCTATCCGTCTGCTTTAAGGGAAGGCGAATTATTGTTTTAATATAATGCATCTGATTATATTGCACTGCTGATTTTCAAGCTATTCCCATTTTAATATATTGAGAAACGACATACAACTATTCTTTTAAATATCTATTACTATTTATTTTGAATAATAGTTTGTTCTTAAATTAAATATTCATACACAGAATAAATTCCCTTAATAATCAGGATGTTTAATAAAAGGCACATAGATGTGTTTTAAATATAAAAAGTACAGTTGCAGCTTGTCTTTAATAGAGGATTACAGCTGTACATTGCTTAAATCTGAATAAACAAACAAAAATAATTCTATTTTTCTGCTTTTTTTGTGGAGCCACTTACCACAAAAGCATCTGTATGTTCATCAGCTTCTATTTCCACATCATCTGCAACCTGCTCCACTGTTAGGTCTTCAAGGGGTTGAGGCTACAAATTATAACACTCTAGTAAGTAAATCCACATATCTAATATGTTTATTGTATTTTTATTATTGTTAACACAGTATGGTATCTAATTAAAAAAAAAAAATGGAGTACCTTTTCTTCCATTTCATAATCCACTCCAAATATAGGATTAGCTGAATAAACTTTGTGAAGCGAATTAATCTCTTTCACTGCCTCCTGTAGTTTCTCTACAGGGTCTATTTTAAAACCAAGTACATATCCTCCACTCTATATAACAGAGAAAAAAGACAACATCTTTTAGTTTATTAGTCTTATATTTTAAACAATTTTTTCTCCTTGGTAGTGATTTCCAGTTTAATGATAGCAATTTTCAGCTTGCTGAGGAAACTTCAATCATGGGTGAAATAAAAACAGTGACAATGCATCTCTATGAGGCAGACAAGCTTTTAACCATTAGCCCATTATATAAAAGGAGAATAAACTCCTTATATAGAAAACCACAAGCAAACAAGGGTGGGACAAATTCAGAAGTAATATCAATGATTTATTCCCAGCCACTCAGCAAATATTGAGTCTGTTAGGTCTTGATGTTGCTATTAAAGAAGCTTTCAGATACACAGGAATAATGAAAAAGATTTTAAAGAGTGGTCTTAATTAAGTACAGAATTAATTATATTCCAAAGATAATCTATCAGAAGACAGTGTATTTGACAGTTATAAGTTAGTCATGCTGGCCTATTGTTGCTTTGCTTAGAGAAACTGTAACTCCCAATAGCCATATTGACCATAACATACACTTCAAGCAGTGCAAAGAGAACTATTTTAAAGTTTTCAAAAGGCCACACAGAAGGAATGCTCTATGTAACTTAAAAGCAGACCCATGGCCTTTCAAAATTAGAGAAATATTGTATATAAAAATATTGCATATAGAGAAATATTGTATATATATATAATAAAAATGTGATCAATAGGAAAAGGCTATTAAAGCTTCTTACCTGCTGAGAACTCTCTATCACCAGTGCCAAGCCAAACTTTGAGTCTCTCATTTTTACTGAGCGCTAATGATAAAGAGGTATAACACTGTTAAAAATGTTGTAATTACTGGATAAAAATCTCATTGTTTCAGTTTGGTTTTTTACACTGTAATAATTACTGGCTCTGGAAGCTTGGCTACCAGCATTCCCTCTCATTTACTATTACAAATCTGAACCACTGAAACCTCAGGGAAAAGTATCTAATTAGAAGTGGTAACAGTGGTAACAGTAAATTTCTGAACATCAGGTTCACAGATCATTAATCCCAGTGTATGTAGGTGGCATGAAGCATCAGAGTAAATATTAAAAAATCTGAAATACAAGCCATTTTCAATATACCTGCCCAGGAAATCCCCCAACTAATCTGTACAGAAAAGAAAATATACCATGCTGGCAAGACTAAATTCCTCTCTGAGGGAATGAGAATGAGGGACATGAAATAAAATTTTGGTAAGCTGTGAGTTTTAACCAAATACTTGAGCATATGCTGTTTCACTTTGAGAATGGTTGTTGTAAGATACTTACAATTTGTAGATACGGTATGCTGACGTTAAAGCTGTCATTCATATTTGCATGCCAAACTATTCTCACATTAGTAATAAAAAATGTTCCCAGATTTCCCTAATAAAGAGAAGTCATGTTAGAATTGCTTCAAGTACAGAGGTTTTTTCCCAAACATGATGATTACTGCTGTCCATTTACATATAACCAAGCTTCATATTTTATTCGCTAAAAGCCTGATTCTTCCCTAGCAAACCCAGCTGAAATTTTCCAGTTGATTGCAAGGAAGCAGGATCCAATCTTCAAAGGCTACCAGAACCTGAGTAATGAAAAGGGCTGGGAGTACCTACTACTGCAGCAAAGCTGGATCAAGTCACAGCCCAGCCAACCTCATGGGAATACAGGAAGCATCCGAGAGCGTTATTAACTGTACAGATCTGGAACTGGCATAAAGCGTAAGTGCAATGGCATGTGGGTTAAACTTAGGTAATTGAGGAGATGTGTGCCAAGGGAATGTAGAGGAAAGAACTTTTTAGCTTGTCAGAGCAGATCATATTTCCATTCTGGACTAAAACTGCACAGACAGAAATATCAGCTCCTGTTTTGTTTCACCGCTCCGGTAAATGCTTGAAACTAATGCCCTGTAAAGTAATAAATGTTTTCTATTTTTATCTTAAAGTTTTTATTTTTTTTTAAGACACAGAATCCTTTCTGATATTTTCAATTTTCATTAATCAAAAGACAATATAATCTTAATACTGTTTAGACAAAGCTGCATGTAAACACACAGATATTCAGCAGAGCACTTAAGAAACATGATTTTCTTTCAGTATCATACAGAGATTTAGACTCATATCTTTTTAACAGAAATTGTATATCTAGTTCCTTGCATATTAGCCAGGTCACATAGACTTCAGGTTGCCAAAAGGAGATTTTGCTGTAGTGAGCAGCAAATATATGGGATTAGTTTCTCTGCATGCATCAGCTGATGAGCAGCATTAACGGTAATTCCTTGGAGGTTACAAAACTATAGGAGTACACCTGCTTGATGAAAGCTGAAACATTTTAACTTTTCTCTAGTCCATGTATTTTGATTCTTTACTATACCTGGTCACTTGATAAATTCCAAACTCCATTGACTTTATCATATATTTGTTCTTGTGGTAACAATCTCAGTTGCTTGTTTTGAATCAACGCACTTCTCAGCTTCAGATCACGATACATTTTGGAAGTTTCATAAGCTCTGCAAAAAATATAAAATACATATTAGTTCATACATAGTTCCATTTTTCTATTATCTTTACTTTTTGTTTTAGTACAGTTATGGAAAGTACATTTTCAGCTTTTCTTATTGCCACACTGCACAAAAGTGAGAGTACTATTAAATAATTAAGTATATTTCAGCTTTCCTTAATGAAATTATCTTTAAACTTAAAACAGATTTTAAACAACTTTTTTATCTCTTGTATAGTTCATGTCTATACTAATTTTTCCTTTTCTTTAGGACAGTCATCACTCAGCCTCTATGGCAAACCATAAGTTCTCTGGGTCCCATGCTATACATAGCATGGACATTAACAATCCTTTATTTTTCAGTGCCAGTTAAATCACAAACTTCCAATATATATGTCAGTATTCCATAGCTCTTAAATAGACACCCATGGTAATGTTTTATGCACACATTCATTCAAATGACTTGTCTTTAGGTGGGGAAAAGTTCTGACCGGATTTATCTTTTCATTTCCTTTAAATGGTCTGAAATTATGAGAAATTATTGCAGACAAAATTGTAATTAGAAAATGCACACTGAAATTAGCTCCTTTATACTCTTATTTGTTCAGATAGTTTATACATGTAAGGTGTATAAATTGTGATCAATAACTAGTATAAATACACATTAATTTTTACTATGTGCAGTTACCTACTAAAATTTCCTATCATTCTCCCTCTTCCTTCCAGAGATTGTTCTCTTTTGAGAAAGTTTTCTGAATGTTGAATATGGACAGTCATATCCTGTGTCTATCAGCAGTTGTAATCCCCTGTATTTGAGTCCTTGATAAAACACTATTTTAAGTACACTACCTGTGCACGGCAATAACTGAAGTGAAAAGTCTGGGACTTCCAGGAACAACATTGGTAAATATGAACTCAAACCGAGTGTTGTTACATTTAGTCAATATATACAGAGCTTCTGTCTGCCCTCGTAATTTCTGCAAGGAAAAAATGAAATTTTACATTTTGGCAATATAGTAGCTTGATTGTGCAAATAATGAATAATCTTCAGATATTGTCTAAGTAATTGTTTTAAACAGTATATATGGAAGTGCAATCCTGATTCTACCACTAATCTACTGCTGTCTTCAACTGAACTTCTTTTTCTTTTTGACCAACTAGCAGTTCCATGAACAGTAAAACTAATGCAGCCTGCTGCCCTACATTTGCAATATCATAACTGAAACAGTATTTTTGATTTGGTTATCATATAGTTGCCCAGGAAATCTACATCATCTTCCTGCTAGTTCTTTGTGGCAAGTCAAACAAAGTGTCACAGCTGCATGCAATTCCATTCAGTCTATGTATTTGAGAGCTCTCCTCTTTTAAAACAAAACTTTCGTTACTATTCTATTACTGTTCTTGCAAGTAAACTTTCAGATTATTGTTGATATGCTGCAATAAGTATAACCAAATAATTACAGCTTCTTTTAGTATTTTTAAAAGTATGTTTTGGAACTTACTGAGTTGGCAGTTCTTGTAGTTATATTTATAACACAGTTGTAACCGACAGCTTAAAAGTCAAGGGAGAAAAAAACACTGTTTTGAGAACAAGGAAAATAACAGTCAAAATTACAAAGTATATTACTGAATTTTGTAGTGCAGCTTTGGATGCTACTTGTGAGAATTACACTTTTGTGGTTAATGCTCTGGGTCCTCATCACAACTCTGAAGACTAATTTAAGCTGGAAAGGATCTTGGGAGTTTCTTTGGTCAAATGCTCTTCTCAAATCAGGACCAACTCTGGCTGCTCAGTGTACCATCCAATCCAATAAATATTTCCACAGAAAGGGATTCCACACTGAGTGCTGGAAATAATTTGTGTACAAAGTAACTGCCCCTGTTTCAGCACATTAAATTAAGTACGAGCAAACCTCTAGCTGCTCATACAGTTATAATGCATACAGTTAAAATGAGAAACTTATTCAGAGTTTATAACACTAAAACTGGAAAGGCAGGTAGTAAATAGAGAAATGGGGAATAAATAGAGAAATGCAGAATGTGAATAAACAGGTGGCAACAAGAGCTACAAGTAAAGCAATGCATGATGAAGCTCAAACTTTTGTTTTGAAAAAGCCAAATGAATCCCACATCGGCCAAATGAAAAATATGTCTGAAGAACTCAACTTCTTTTCTGAGAAATTAACAATGAATATTGAATATTACTATTTTGCTACGAATTATCATCTCAGTTGCTATATTATAAAGAGATTGATTAGTAAAAGCTTTTTTCAGACTTTGCAGAGCAACACAGCTATATTTCTGTACTGAAATCAATACTTTGTGAAGGAAAAGTATGCCACCACAAAGGAAACAAAAGGTAATACTTACAGAGATTGACTCTTGGCAATGACAGAGAGCGCCAAATGATCCGCAAATTTGTCACAAGCAGTCTGCCTGGAGATAGAGTGTAGCTATTTTTAATCTAAATAAATTCCACAAAGTGAAATATTCTGAAACAACATTATATTCCTTCCCCTTGACAGGAAAAAAGAAGAAAAGCACAGGACACCCCACCAGAAAAATCACTAAACCACTAAATACTTAAATGCTTAAAATGCTAGCAGAGAAAATCCAACAAGGAACAGATGAAACAACCTCTAATATATACCAGCATTCCTCAAAATCAAACCAAGAGCAGTTATTGATTTCAATCCAGATGCTTACAGTAAAAATGTAGACACAATCAGTGCAGAACTGTTCTGGGGAGGAGAAGGGGAAGGCAGTGAGTTAACTATCACAGCAGTATTCATGAATAACCTCACCCCTTTGCCATATGCAAATTTATTCCGTTCTGTACCCTGTAGAGCAGCACATCCAACCCCCCAGGGGTCATCTCAGCATGCTGGCAGCTTCAGCCCCTGCTGCTACGAATTCCTTACTGATTGAGTTAAAAACAGGGTGGGACAAACTGAGCATTGAGGAGGATTACAGCAGAACAGCATCAAACTGTTTATAAATGGATTATTCCTACAAGGCTTTCAGTTCTAAAGAAATTCTAAGACAAGAATCACCTTCCTACAACTTTAAGGAAACACTCTGAGGCAGAATTGAGAAATAGGCAGGATCTCTTCTGTGCAACAGAGCACTGATACAAAGTTCAGTGGAAACATGACCAGACTTTCATGAACCTACACAGGTTAAATAGTAGAAAGTTTACAATTTCCCTGAGTATGCAGTTACCTCTGTCTCCATTGTTTCCTTTGGTATCTTCAACAGACTCTAAGCAGTCTATAAGGACCTCTCCAGGTCTCATTTTCATTTGTCTAAAAAAAAGGAAAAATAATACATCTTAAAAATAAGGCTATTTTTATTTCCCTGCTTCACTTTCCTCTATTTTCTGTTCAGTACATCATGCAATGAAATATCCATGCACACATACAGAAAAATCAACTTCAAATACCTGAAATTATCTACATCTCACAGATGAAAAATACTAATATCTTCATTATTAAATTATAACAGTAGATAAATAAATAATTCTGCAGCAAGCATGGCCATGAAAACTATACCCCAAAATATGGACAAAATGTGTGGAAACTGGAGGAAAAAAGCAAAAAACACCCCACTTGCATTCATGTAATTTTTAGGGGACAGAGTTTATTGCCTCTTGACTTTCAGGTCATAAGGAGTGGAGCTAGGCTCAGGAAAGAAAAGATGCCAGCAAAAGAAATATCAAATGTATAAGGACATGTGAAATGCTCTACTAAATTTTCCACAAAGGGTGTGGTTTGGTTTTTTGCGAAGTCTTCTGTTTATTTGTTTATATTATTATTTTGCTTTATTGAACTCATCTAACCACTTAATTACATAACAATAAACGCACTGTGAATTTCTGCTGTATTTTAATCGTATTGCCAAAAGCGGCCAAAGCTCTCCATGTATGGCATGACAGAAACGAAATGTATTATTAAAGACACGGATTTCGTGAAATACTGCAAGTTCCTTGAGGAGGATGCCAACTCCACGGCAGGGGCGCCAAGTCGTGGTAACCACGAGCGCAACCGTCCCCGCAGCCACACGCCTTCCGTTCGGTTGTACTTCTCAGCGCTAGAAAAAGCTCAGCTGGGAAAAGCACACACCCTTCCCTCAGCCCCCCAGTCCCCACCCTTTCGCTCTGTTCTCGTTTTACAGCCTGGACAGGGCGAGCGGACCCCGCCCGGCAAGCACCGCCCGCCCCGTC
>VXBQ01000415.1:2126254-2233774 GCA_013400175.1 Phainopepla nitens | reverse complement strand
AGCGCGCGCGCACTCGCGCCCGCGCTGGCCCCGCCCCCGGCTCGGCTGAGGCGCTAAAACCTAAAGGCTGAGAAACGCTGGCGTTCTCGGTAGCGCCGCCTGGTGTTTGTCTGGTGTTTGGGGTTTATTTTAAAATAGATGAGATGTGTCATTTTTAGTTTGGAATTACTTGAAAACGGTATCAAAATTTTAATTGCAGTGCCCTACCGCTTTCAGATTAAAGCAGTGATACTCCGAATAAGAATTGCAAGAAAAAACTTGTCCTTTGGTAGTTCTTTCCCTAAAGCTTGTGCCTGGGTAGGTGAGGACCCCGTTGCAGCCATCGGGAAATTGACCAAAGCTGTATGAAATAAAGCTGCGGGCGGGAAGTGCCCTGTCCTGTCTCTGGCCCTGTCAGGAGCAGGGCCGAGCGTTCTGGAAGCAGAAAGGGTGGAGAGTCTTCTGGTTCAGGCCAAACTCCCGGTTTTTGTTGATACGATGGAAGTTACCACTTGCTCAGGGAAAAAAACCCCAAAAAACCAAAACCACACGAACTGAAAACGATTAACGCGTTTCGTGTACAGGAGTGCATAATCTGAGGTGTTTGGCCTTGTTAAGGGCTGTGGCAGAAATCCAGTCACATTATCAGAAACACAGTGAGTATAATCAAGGTGTGAGGTAAGTTTTTAGTCCTGTAAAGATACCATTATCCATTTTCTGTCCTGGCAGTAAAGCCAGAAATGTTTTATTAGAAATAAGCTTGAAAGTATATTAAATTACAGGAAATGCAACATATACAGGCAGATATAAATGTAAAAAACAATATCACAGTGGCACACAAGAAACTGTGTTGTGTTTAATGTTTTAAACATAAGTCTGAATAGTTAAGGAAGGTGGAAATATTCAAATGCATTTAAAAATTAGACTTGACTTTCAGAAGAGAAACACATTAGAAGGACCATTTTTAGACATGAACTAACCCAACGTAGTAATGCCAGTTATTGGTGTATTCACTCATAGAGATCTGTGGATGTGTTTTAACTTTAATTGTCATGGATCTTGGCTAGCTAATAAAAACTGAGGAGGGTTTACTGAAAAAAAAGGATGAAATGTACCTATGATGTGTTTAGGAAAGGGGGGTAACTGAACCACCTCCCTCTCTTGGGACCCAGAGAGCACATAGGCCACGAGTTGATGCATTGGTTGTATTTACCTGTATTAAGTAGTACTCTTGCATGTAATTTGGAAGTTGATCATTTGTGCTTTAAATAGTAAAATACTATTTGTGAGAATGGTTTCACTTAAAAGAAGTGAAGTTTTCCTCACAGAAGCCATGCCAAATATCAGATTTCCATAAAAAAGGGAAAAGAACTTAGATAATGACCAAGGATTGGTTTCCAAAGCAATATATGTAGTTTAAAATAAGGTCTGGTTAGTGATTGTACAATGGTAGTTTTTAAAGATCTAGGTAAAGGAAGGGCAATTGCTATGGCAAATGCTACACTGGTCTTACTATAACTGAGCATAAAAGGAATTTTTATACTCTTGATATCATTGAAAATTTGCTATTTTGTTACATCTCTATGTCATATAATAAATGCTAGAAGTGTTAAAGTATGCTTGCATAGGTAGACATTTTTTTAGTTAGTGGCCATATGACATCATAATGTTAGCATTCTATAAATTAATAGGTTTGGTTTTAGATACCATGCTGGATACTTGATAAAAAAAGCCAAACAATCAATAGCTTCCACCTTATCGTTTTTAATGTAGAGACTAGCTCCTACCTGCAGAAACAAATACACAAGCCTGTCTGCATTCCTGTTCAGACTCAAAGCGGTTTGCGTTTCCTTCGCAGCCACCGTACCAAAACTGAGCACAAGCATTGGCCTGTTTGTCGTAGTACCATCTGATTGTGTACACACGGCATGGCCCTTGCTCTAGCCTTAGCTTGCACCGGAGCTCCACCAGGCTTTCTAAAATGGAAAGAAAAAATAAGAGGAATAGGAGCCATTCAGTTTGTAAAAGTCAATTGTATTCCATAGATTTTACCTTTAAAACTCTCGCTTTGTTTTATTTTTTTTCTGCTAATCTTATATAATAGTTTAAGATTTTAGTTCTAAAGATGTTAATATTGAAGGCAAGTTACAAATGCGTCTTAGTTGTCAAATAAACTGTTCCTTTACTGGCATAATTCTAGTAATTCCAGAAATAATAGTATTATGGCTCCAAAAGAACATACAAAAAGATCAAACAATATGAATATGATAATTTTGAATTTTTTTTTGAAATCTGATTATGTGCAACCAGTCTTGTGAGCAAACTGAAATGGTAAGCCAAAGAGCTGTAAGCTAGTTGCATCTGCTGGTTTTGCATCTACTGCATCCTTCTGCTGTACATTAGTTTTCCTTGTGGTGTGGGAGAAGAGACATTAAACTACTGAGAAGAATATAAAACTCTTGTCTTGCTTTTGTAAGATATTTGTGCTACTTATCTAATAAAATGGTAGTAATTAAGCACATAAATTTGAATGTAAAACTCCTACAGATACAGATTAGAGGACTGTGACATACTAATCTAGTGTCACTCATTTTAATAATACCATGAGATAGAAAACAGTTTTCTGTGAAGTTTAATGTTGTGACTAATATTTTGTCCTTTGCTGGTATCTTGTCACCTTTTTTGAGAAAAAGGTTAGTGCCAGAGACCAAACAAGTTATACCACTGCTCCCAGGAAACATGGGAACATGTTTCTATTGCTCTCTTCTGTTGCTCCCATCATAATACACTATTACTGGAACTGAAAATCCCCCAAATGATGAACAAAATACATTTGGACATTTCATATAGAAAGAATCAACCCTTTAAGCACTCAGCTAATTATACTTCAAATGACTAAACGCTGCTTTTTCCTATTACTCCTCTGAAAGAGAAGTACATTCTTTCTGTCCAATTCCAAAATCACTGTCTTTAATGAAGCCTCCCACCTCTGCAGGTTGCCCCTCCTTGGCTGATGAGTGACCTGCTGACTGACCCACCCTCAGTGAGCATTATGTTCTCTCTTTGATGCCCCTTAGGAGCTCCCTCTCAGGTTATAGACAACCTTGCTTTTGCTTTAAGTGGAGCGGCGGGATCTGGAACTTGGGAAGACAAAAACTGCAACTAGATCTATTATAAAATCCCAGAACTACTTCTTTTCTATATCACAGACTCACGAAATCTTTGGGGAATGGAACAAAATTACTCTGATTTAAAGCCTTATTACAAATTAGAACCAGGCAAAGAGGGAACAAAATGAATTACTAGTTATGATCTGTAACCCACCGGGTCTCGGTGTGGGGCCTGCAGCTGAAAGAGTTGAGGTCATCACTTTATTGGATGATGGTTGTTTAGATGACAATAATGGTAACACAGCTGCAGGTGAAAAGAAGCAGAATGAGACATTGATTTTTTTCATCAGCCAAAAATGAAAATGAAAAAATGAATGACAATAGAAATACCTCTAGTGTTTACTGTTAGAAGGGTTGGCTGTTTTTCATCATCTTGTTCCTCTTCATAGGCTTCATAGACTACAGGAGGTACGCTGGTCTGAAATAAGCATTTGATTTTTTTTTTTCTTTCCAGATGCTTTGAAGTGCTTCAAAATGAACAAGCCCTCCATGACTTAGAGATTTTCTAATGATTTTCCTTTGCATTTACCCTGACTTCAGTGCTATGAACCAGAATTCTAACTTCTCCTGGTTGGTTTACCAGGAAAGTTGTGATATCTAAATGTGGGATAAATATTTTTTTTCTAACTGAGCTTTAAAGAAGTTTGTTTATAGATTTAAAATTATAATCTACAATGAAGTTCAATTACTGACTTAATTATAACAGTATAATTGCTTTTTAATATTGTTATGATTCACACTGTGGCACAAATATTACTGTATTAAACAAAGGAATCCTTGTAACAGTATTATAACTATTAGTTAATTGCCTGCATGTAACATCAGAGCTCTTAATCAGGACAACTAGCTCTGAGCATACCAAGTTAAAGTACCTGTCCTGTAGAAAATCAAGGGAAATGGTAAAAATTATGTTAGGTGGCACAGAAAGAGATATAACCTGCTGGATTTTCATACCGGAGATAACGGTTGAGGAAGATGGCCAAGACTCAGAGGACTCTCTACTGTAGATACTTCAAGTGTCTGTGCTGACAGTGCTTGTCTATTAACATTGTTCTTCTGAAGTTTGTAATGCAAAGAACTTGGAGATACTGAATGGAAGGATCGCCCACTTATACTTGCACCGTTTTCATTATGGTTGTATACTAGGGTGCCATGTTCATCTTCACAAAATTGATTAACTAATTTGGACTCCAGAGCTGTTAAAAAAAAAAAAGTAGAAAACTTATCATACTGAGAAATACAATGTATTTTTAAAATTTGGATTACTTATATATGTCAGTAATACACATGTAATCCAGAACTCCTTCAGATTGTTTACATGCATCTAAGAAGATTATTCCAGACTCTTTGGAGTATGGATTTTTGGTCACAAATTTGCCAGCATGTAAGTCCTCAACATGGTAGAAAATACAATGAACTCATGTAAGAGTGTTCATCTAAGCTTAGTAACAGCTACTAGTTTGTAATGGGAAAAGAACTCCTTATCTTGCTGATGTGAATAACCAAGTGAAACCAGGTTATTTCCCCAGGGAACTGAACAAGTAGCATTTGTGACAATGGGTTTTATTCTAATTTACAATCAGCAGATTTTCAGTGCATGAGCACTTACTCATCTTAGAAAACTTGTTAAAGCAGCTGTTTTCCTAGACTGGGTGACATTCCCCCATTGGCATGTTGCCCCATAATGTAAGACCGTAAACAGAGAGGAGATCTGTATCTCTAGATTCCTATTCCTTTGCAGCATCAAAACATATCCACAAAGATAATGCTTCTCCCCCACACTGCCCCCTTGTGCGGAGCATCAGATACGAGGCAGAATAAAACTTGAGCGAACGCACCTGAGAGGGTGTTGAAGTCATCAATGAGATACATGTGTTCTCTGTCTGGGTCTGAAGCAATCAGATTTAGCTCACGCACAAACTCAGCCTGTGTCGGATCTGAAGTATTTACGATTCCTATTGCATACATTTCGATGTTTGCTGCATGAGCCTCTCGAACAACAAGGTCTAGTTTGACAGCTTCTCTTTTGTCTGTTTGGCCATCTGTTAGCACAATAGCTACTTTCCGCACCCCCGCTCGAGCACCAGAAAATCCTTCCTGCGTTGCTTTACGGATAGCAGTTCCTGTGTAAGTGCCTTCTCCCATGTATTGTATTCTTCTAATTGCTCGCTTAACACCCTGCCGGCTCGGATACTCGTTGAGGCCAAATTCCAGCCGAACTTCTAAACTGTATAACACAAGGCCAATTCTGGTAGCATTTCTACCTACTGTTACTCTGTCTACTAAAGCAGTTACAAAGTCTTTGATAACCTCAAAATTTTCTGGTCCCACGCTCTCAGAGCTGTCAATCACAAATACAAGCTCCATAGGAATTTCCTTACATTTAATACTGCAACCTACAAAGGAAAAATAAAAGAAACCCAGATCACAATGACTTGATTTGGCATGCTTTTGGAAAAGAAAAGAGTGCCAATGTAATGAAGGAAATATAGACTCGGAACATAAAGATTTCTTGAGTCCTTACCGCATATCTCTTTAATTAATTTGATTATATCTTCTCTCTGGATGTAAAAAAAATTAAATATTAAAATATTTTACAACTTGCCTCTTTCAAATGAAGTATACTATTGACACTAACAAAGATTGTCTTTATAATTAATTTGTGTCCTACAGTGACTTAGAAAAATCTTACTGTTTAACTTCCAAACTTGTCCTTGGGAATGACTTCCGCATTTTACAACGAACTATTTCATATGCATGCAAGAATCAATAACTTGACAGCACATTAATTTCTCTATCTAAAACAGTTAACTCCTGGTATTTTAAAGACTGTTTTGTGATTAACTGGTTCTCATTAAAACTGAAAGGCATAAATATTTTAGCATCTGAATAATATGACATCCCTTTTAAATGTACTGGGAGCAGAGAAATAGACCCAACTTTAGGACTGCTTTAGTGAGCCAACATATGCCAGAGCAGCAATACAGAATGGAGCTGGGAGGTGTCAGCCCTGATGTACCTGGCCCACTCTATTACCCAGCCTTCATCAGCACAAAACCCCAAAACTGCTGCCTTCAGAGCTGTCTGTTCAGAAAAATGATAGCTTCTGTGACATGTGAACAAAGTGTTTCTCAGTATTAGAGCAATCATTTTGTTATATTTTTTGAAGTGCATGACAGGACTCATCTGGCATTGAGTCAGTCCTTCAAATACATCCTTTTGCTACTGCTGCTCAGCTCCCATCATAAACCGTAGTAGTATTTATATGCTCGCTGAAATACTTGACTGAATTTGGCTCAAGTGTGGTACAGGCTTAGCAGAAATATAAATAAGTTCATAGTATGACTGTGACAAGTTTGAAGATCTTTGCTCTTTAGACTCTTAAATACTTGCAAAAAAAACCTTCCTGCAGCAAGTACACACTTGAGTGATCTAACACTAGCTATAAAAGAACATATAGCAGAAAAATACCTAAAGTCACCAGGAACTTTTAATTCCATTTCAGCATAAAGTAGATTGGAAATACCAGAAAGCTCTGAGTTGGTTTCTTCCTATATTATTACTGAGACAGCTTCTAATGAGAAAGCTCTTTCCAAAATATTTAAAAGGCTACATTTTATCTGATAGTGTTGTTTATGTCTTGCTGTAATGGGATTCAAATAATGGAATTTGCTTACTGTTAGGCCTTGGTCTCCTTTTGGTCCAGTTTTGCCCTGTAACAGTGATTGCTAATTAAGCTATTGCAATTAGATAGTAACATTGTTATTCAGAATACAACTTCATTGATACCATTATTAGAATAATATTTGGCCAATAGGAAGTTAAACTGGAAAAAGTATGCTTCTGATGCACATGCACTGCCTTCTGTCTGTAGTACTTGCAACCTCCTAGAGGTGGTTTATGGGAATTGGATGACCTCAAGTCTCCCATTAGATCATTGATTTTCAGTTGTCTTTAACTGCTGTCCTGGTTTTGGCAGGGATAGAGTTCATTTTCTTAGTAGCTGGTTCAGGGCTGTGTTTTGGATTTACTATGGGAGTCATGTTGACAGCACCCTGTTGTTTGGGTTGTTGCTAAGTGGTGCTTACCCACAGGCCAGGACTTTTCAGTTTGCCAAGCTCTGTGGGTGAGGAGCTGCACAGGGAGCTGGGGGAGCGTGGCCAGGACAGCTGACCCGGGCAGCCAGAGGGATTTTCCAGAGCACACTCAGTGTGTGGGAGGGGCACGCTCAGTACAGGAATGCGGGAGTCGGCCGGGAGGGGCGTCCCTGCTCGGGCATGGGCTGGGCATCCATCAGCAGGCCGAGAGCAATCTTATTGGGTGTCACCTGGCTGTTTTATGATTATGACTATGATTATCCTTGGTTCAATTATTAGACTGGTTTATGTCCACCCATGAGTCTTCTGCTTGTTAAAGGTTTTTTCACTTTTCTGATTTTCCTTCCCATTACACCAGCTCTGGGGTTAGATGATCGAGTGGCTGTGTAGTATTTAGTTGCCGGTTGGGATTAAACCATGACAGCTGCCTTAAGGATGAAACCACATCCACTTGGGAAAGTGGGGATTAATCAAGTAAATGTCTTTTTTGTGCTTTTTAAGTTTTTAATAGTTTCAGTTTCTTAAGTGTTTCAGATGACGTGTAATTAAATAGAAAGAACGCACCACCCAGCTTTGGTTTTGAATGGTTTAAGAAAACATCTGTGATAAACCTGAGTTACTCACAGGTTCTCCAGATAAACCAGGGTCACCCACATCACCTTTTTCTCCTTTTTTCCCCTTTTCACCTGTAGCTCCTCGATCTCCCTGTAAAACCATGGTGGTAAGCAGACAGAAAGTGTAAGTCAGTTTTTGTTACATTTTTAAAATTTCTCTAGTAGCCTTTGTTGAATGCATTTTAAACTTGTGACATGAGTTAGAAATCTTTGTTAAGAGATCATTTAAATAAATTGGTATGTTGTGAATTTCATTAATAACTTGTAGTATTGGCTAAGCATTTTTATGGGAACAAATACCTGAAGTGGTTTGAACAATGAAGCATCTCAAACAACTACATGCAGACTGAGGGGTTTTATGGGATATTGCATGATGGAAACTATTATCTGTGCCCTAGAAAAATAAGATAACACTAGGGAAATAGAAAAGAAATCCAAGGGTATCATTGGAATGAATAATGGTAATATCACTCTGAGACACCTTTTGGCCCAGAAAAGGTGTTTGGCGTAGCAAACAGATGTATAAGAGCTTCTTGGTTTGATTTTTAGTAGACTGTGGGACTTTGTACAGCCCTTCTGAGCCATTGTGATCACATCTAAAAACTGATTCCAACCTACCATTCTCTTTTTCTTAACACTGATGTAGTCCAGGTAGGTGAAAGACAATGATTTAAAATCTAATATTCATTTTAATAATAAAAGAATAATACAAATTTTAATTACAATAGAACTTTTAATAGTAATATGATATTCTAGTGTCTGGGGCTCTCTTTACATGGAATTCACATGCCTTCAATGAGAACTAACTGTAAAAGAGCATTTTGAGTGTGTTCGCTCTCATCTAGGGCATTATCTCACTATTATCTCTGATTTAGATATCATACCTTCTCTCCCAGAAGCCCATCTCCAGGGGGGCCTCGTGGTCCTGGCATTCCTTGAATACCTTGTTCCCCCTAATGATAATCCAGGTAGTAATATTAACCCTTTGTAATCATTCATCACACAGTAATTTAAAATGTTCAAAGAGAAAGTTTTTCAAACTGCATTTTAACAGGGATCTTGAGGCACTTGTGACAATATAGTGGCTAACTTATATTTCTCAAATACTTCTTCAGTATAAAGATACACAATATTGAAAACCCACATGATCATTATTTGATTTCATTTTAATTTGATTGTAATTTTAATTTTTCCCTCTTTTCATCCCATTTTATTCCTTCTCATTTTGCCTTTCTTATTTCTGTCTTTTGAGTCTGTCTCGTCTGACTGATGCTTTGGTTAAAAATGCATATGCCAAGGAAAACTTAATAAAATGAACAGATTCAGGATGGAGGCTTTTTCTCTGCTGAATAGAGTGGTAGTACACATAACTTAATTCAGACTGTTTCTGTAGGCACGAGAGTTGAGGAAGAGGGAGTGGTGTTTTTAATTTTGTAAAGGTATCTTTAGCTGGTAAAAGTTCATTTTTCCTTCCTCAACACACACATGCTTGGGCTAGTTTGCAGCAGTAGACAGAACATACTTTGCAGGGTGCTCACATTATCCTTCTCATTTTCTAGCCTGAGGCTCTCATCATCTAAGAAACAATGTGAAATCTCCTTAACACTGTGGTGGTCAGACTGACCACTCAACACAGGTTAAATATTGAAGAAACTGAGTATTTTTACCTTAGCTCCTTGAATACCTTCACCTGGAGGTCCCAGAGAGCCAGGTGGGCCTGGGCGTCCTGTGGTTCCCTAGAGAATGTTCATAATAAAAATACACAATAGATTGTTATACCGCTGTGAAATTTCTTGTTTTTCCTCTACCAAACATGTATTTTTATAAGTATTTGGAATAAGATTGCTCTAGCTGAGAAAGACTCCTTTTGGCCTCTCAGATTTTAATAATCGAGTTTACACTTCAAAGGAGTAACTCAGCTCAATACTTAGAGACATGAATCACCTTGCTGATAGAGATATATGCTGCATTGAAGGATGAATTGTATTGGTGGGACACTGGGGACTGAATTAAAATTTAAAAGATTATTATTGTTTTTTTATCTTTTACCACCATTACACAGTAAGACCTATATGTATACATACTAACGTGGCATTGCAAATAAACACTTGTTAATTTATAAGCTAGTTTTCAATAGAACTCTAGAAAAAATGTTCCCATTCCATATTACTCACAGGAAGCAATCAAAATCCACATAGTACATATTAATTTTATGTCTATACTGCTATTCTAGTATCCCTGCATGAAATTCTCAATTTCCTCATTTGTAAGGATCCCATGCACATGCTGTTCCTTGGGACCAGTACTGCCTGAGGAGGTGCTTCACCACTGCTTTTCTCTGGACCCCGCCTTCCTGTCAATGGGAACTGAATCTCGGGGACCAACAAGCCACAGTGTGCCGGTAACTAATTATTATGTTGCATAATCTTTGCATTTGATGTTGTTGAGTTCCTTTATATTTACATTCAAACCAGTTCTTCTGTAGACAATGGATTTCTAAAACAGCTGTAGGGGCATAAGAGTTTCCCATATGGGATGTTTCACAGTGAAAATTTCTTTTTATAGTTACAGTTCTTTTCGGGCCTTTGTTGTGGTTACAAAATAATTACAAAAAATAATCCTTTTTGCAGGGGTCATACTGGTTCATGATAATATATTATTATCAGTAATAATAATAACCTCTTACTGGTTATTAGATGATTATTTGATTTATACAGTAAATAAGAGGAATTAATCCCAGAAGAACTCAACAGTAATGCCTATACCTGTAACAATAGTATAGGCAAGACATACTAAGTGCTTGCCCAGCCTTTAATTTTGACCAGAGCTAGGTCTGAAGAATTTTTTGCCACTCAGTTGCAGCTAATGTCTGCAGGAGCTAAGTGTTTTGTCCCTGATTTTCACTGCAAGGTTATCACCTTATCATTTAGCATATGCAGCCACAAAGAGGTTATGGTTTATGGCTAGTCTCCAGAAATATTTTGGATTTTCTACAAAATAAAAATTGTTTCCAGTGAAGACAGAAAGCGTGTAGATGTCTATGCATAATCCCCCTATTTTAGAAATTAGACAAAGAGAGACATAATTGTTTAAATCTCTTACTTTTGGTCCTGGCAGGCCTTTTCCTGGGGGACCGGGGAGGCCAGCTGGTCCTCTACTACCAGGATCACCCTGAAAGCCAATACTTTAAGAAATAAGTAGTGAATACCAAAGTTTAATTAATCTCTAGAATTCCAAGCATCTGTTATACCCAAATGGGACAAAGAGAAGAGAACTATTGAACTGCACTGTACAAGTCCAAACGATGCTAACGCAAGGATATTGCTGGCAGGGCAAGGTTTTTGTCGATAAACAGTGGCTGGTGGTCTAAACATATTCAAGTCAATTATGCGCAGTTACACAGGAATTACAATTCTCATATTATAAAATAAACTCCAGATTCCTCAAACAAAAAAAACCCCAATAAACATTAAAAAAAAAATCTACCTTTTATATACTGAGAAGAAAGTTAAAGCTGGATTAAATAGGTATTCTGACAATGACCTATAGGTAGGAGTTGTATCTCTATGAAGTAGACTATACACTAGAAGTTAAAGTCTGTTAAAGTCTACCTTAGGTCCCGGTAGTCCAACTCCATCTGGGCCTTGTTCACCAGGAATCCCAGGGAGGCCTGGCAAGCCCTGAAATTGTATGCACGGACAGATTATAAATTTAATTTACAGCTACATTGACTATGTGCATTTGTTAATATTTATATGGTAATATCTTGACTATATTGTCTCTTAATGGGATCACAACAGATCTACAACTGGTTAAACTTTGATATGCCAGAAGTAGTGTCAGTAGCATTTGCATGTGTGTTGCATGTCATGCAGGGGCTTGAATGTGTTGTTTGAAGGTAGAGGAGTCTCTCATCTGGAGAGGCAGTTGCAGAAGCAGTTCTTCATTGGGTTGCACAAAAACATCCGAAAGTATTATAAATCAATTTCCAGTTTCCATGTTGATATTTGTTAATTTTTGTTCCTCAGCGTGGCAAATGCAAGCACTTTTGCTGTTGTCTTTAGCATTGGCAAATGCAAGTGTGATCCCAGCTCCCTGGCTGTAGCCAGCAATCTCTCTGGACTCCCTCGCTGCACTGACAGGTAACGGCCAGGCCCGGTGAGCCCACTGATGAGCAGGCTGCATAGGTGAGGCCAGCGCTGCACGCATGTGCAGGGAAGGGAGAGGAAAGAGCCTTTATTCCTTTGCATCCTTTTTGCAGGGGTTGGTTCTATCTACCAATAAAGGCCTCTGTAAAGAGTAGTTCTGGCTCTTGGCACACCAGTTGCTTTTTTAGTGGTCCTGGGATGTATATGGACCCAACTGCTTAGCTAGATTGTATTTTCCTGTTTGGGAATAAATTTTGTACGGTTGGGCAGAAGACAGGACCCTACATGAAGATTTTGAAGGAACTGCCTAAAACATCAGTGATACTTTGTGAAAAAGAACAACTTGGAATATGTTACAGTGTGTAATCAAGAGAAGTGGAGGACAGGGATGATCTTGTGCTATTTTGGGTGGAGATTTCATTTTCTTCTGTGCTGAAGTGCATTTCCACAGTTGAGGAGTTTTAGGCTTTTTAGGCTTTTAGACAAGCAAATCTTTTCTAGCATGTCAGACATGGAGGATAATCCCTTAGGCATAGCACTTATTTCTTCCCAATTCACATACAAGAAAAATCTATAAACTTACGGGTGGGCCGGGATAACCATCTCCTTTTTGCCCAAAGGGCCCAGGGGGTCCTGGAAGGCCTTGGTCACCCTGAAGAAGGCAGGAAAAACATCTGAGTGAATGCCAAGACAATTGCTAGCAGGAAACTGTCCAAGAAAGTGAAACTTACTTGGCAAATATACAGTAATTTGATTTTACCTGTCTGTTTATCGGCCAATGTATTTTACTATGTGAATTATTGTTTTAGTTAATTAATATGAATTATATTTAATCTTGGACTAAACCAGTGACATTTAATAGTGCTCATGATTTACAGAACCTTTCACTCCTAAGTCACTAATTTTAATATTTTTCAAGAGCTCTGTCTGTTGTCATTTGTGGCCTGCAAGTAAGAAGAAATTACTTTAGTTGTATTCCTCATATATTTATCATCATTTGTTCTAGAATTCTCTTTTCCTATAATGCTGTGGAACCTCATTAAACCTTTTGAGTATAACAGGATCTTCTTATGGGAAATGTACAACTAAACTCCTTGCATGGATTGAGATAGGTGGAGTATTTTAGGTACAGATTTACCAAGGAAACTCAGAGGACCTTAACCCTCCGAGCCACACAGGGGGGTGCAGTGAGTTGCTCAGTTGCAATAGAATGGATGATCAAGATTGCATTTGTTCCTGTAGCTACCCAAAATATGAACATTTAAAACAGTGGCAAGAAAAGACCCATGCAAAAATAATTTTAAAAAATTAGACTGAAAAAAGCTTTACCCTGTATGGTTTTGTGCCTAAGAACTAAGCAAAAGCAGAACCACTAATGCTGACAAAGACAGCAAAAAGTGAAGAACATAGTCACAGAAACATGCAGTATTGCCCAATTGAATAAGCTTTGGGGGCCTCAAGGCTGAGGGAGAGAGACTTGCAACTCTGAGCAAAGGATGTGCTTCCAGGTTGATTAATTCTTGTTAGATCCCCAGAAATGGGACAATATGAAGTTCTCTGAAATGACTGGACTATACCAGAAAATTATGTAATTCCATCAGCATAATCTCCTGATGAAAATAAATGTAAAAATCTTGAAAACCACTGACTGATCAAAAAGGGATAGAGATTGTCACATGTTTCTCATGCTTCTGTTACTCTGTTCAGTTCACTCAAAGAACAAGGGAGGATTAGGGATGTATTCAAAAGTACTGTTAAACTCACTAAGAAAAAGGTGGGGGAGGGGGAGGCAGGATCCAGTATATTTGGAGAAACACAGGTTTATATATACTGAGTTTCTTAGTCTTCAGACAAAATCTTTCCTGGAATGAAGAGTGGCTTATGAAAGTTGAATGTAGGTACCACTGAGGCAGTACTAGAAAAGCGGTAGATGAAAGCCATTAGAAATTAGCTACATATTCATGTTCTTCTTACACTATTACCCTGTGTCAAAGTTATGAATGAAGCAAAGGAGCCTGGCTGAGAAAAATTAACTGCTTGCTAATTAACATGTAGGTTGTTGTAAACAGGGTTAATTGTATGTTCTCTCTGAATTCACTCCTCATCAGTTAGAAACAGTCATTCTTCTCCTGGTTCTCTGCTGTCTGAAAGCTTCAGTTCACAGTTCTGGAGGATTGACCTTTGTGGGTTTTCCAGCACTGCAAATCCTTATACTCTGCCAGAGCTGAAGGACACACACATTGAGAACTGTGGAACATTTCAGCGGAGCTCTGTGGCCATGCTAGGAGATTTGTTGACACTTCACTGAAGTCCTTCTGCCTTATTTTTCAGTTGTATCAGAAATTAGTTTGACAATTTAGGAGCTACCTTTGCCCCAGGAAGCCCAAAACCTGGTTCTCCAATTGGTCCAGCAAGACCAGGTAACCCAATGTCACCCTGTAAGGAAGAAAATAAATCCTCTGGTTACATATCTTATTAAACACCACAGGCTGTCGGTTTCTTTTATACAAATTCATATATAACGAACATAAGAGCTAATTTTATTAACATTAAACACAAAAAGCATAAATAAACATGAAAGAATAAATAGAAAAAAATACAAAGAATAAACGGAAGTGTTTTGATATCCAAGGTTATTCAAAATAAAGAAATGAAAAAAGGTAGGCCACACCTCGAGCTGTCCTACAATTAAAACCAGGGCACAGTGGTAACTAGACTGGATACAATCCGCAACTCCATTCATAGGAAAGAAGTAGTTTTAGTTGACCTCATAAGGCTGGAATACACAAATATTAAAATGGCCTACTTCAGTTTTCACCCTGGGTTTCTAAGCACTAGGAGATGAAATGTGGATGGTACCTTTGGTCCAGGCACAGATCTTCCAGGAGGGCCTGGCAGTCCAAGACGTCCTGGTGCACCAGGCTCTCCCTGCAGTGAAGGTAGGAGAGAAAAAAGAATAGATTTTTCTGAAAGTGAGCATGACCATCGCATAGGGAGAACATTTATGCAACAATTTAGATTTAATTCCATTAAAATTCTATTAGAATTTCTAATAAGCTATTCTATGCACAGATCAATCTAACTATTTGGAGAACTGATAAAACCATATTCTGTTTTCTCCATGGAAATGAGATTCTTCTCAGTCACTGAACAAACATGTTTTTAGAAGTCTCTTTCTTAGTATATTCAAGATTAGGTCCACCACATGCAGTGCTCAAGACTCCCTGTCCAGCTGTGTAGGTATACTGAAAACATACATACATTTCTCTTAGAATAGATGTTTTAAAATGTCTCTTTCAGTGTACTTTTTTCTCTGTTTTTAGTTTTTTGTGGAATACTCCTGTGTGTATAAATAGCAAAAGAAAAAATAACTGGAGGAGAAACCTGGAGTATCTCTTCTCTCACTTTCAGTAAGTACTGAGTGTTTTAACAGAAACTCCAAATCCATAAAAGAATATCTGCCATGAGTCAGTGTAAGGGAAAATAAAGTCCTGTCATATATTTATATGTCATACACAACACTATCTTCTCAAATATTTCAGTATAAAAATACCAGTACATACCTTAACTTTTTCCAAACCAGTAGGGAAGCAATATGGAAAATGCAAAGGTTTTTAAAAAACACTGCCAGATGTTTATAGGGATCATGGTGGTTCTTGCTAAGAGAAGCCTTTGCTGAACTTTTTTGAAATTATTTTTTTTATGAAGCGGGTTCATTCTGGAACAGTTGTTTCTGAGATCTGGAACAATGTGCAGCTTTGGGAGAGGATTTTACACATGTAACATAGTAATAAACTCACTTTAGCTCCAACAGGTCCAGGCACTCCTGCTGGTCCTGTTAATCCACGTATTCCTCTCTGTCCTTGATCTCCCTACAAAAATGGAAAAGACATGTCACACATGCCAAATAATTTAAGAATGTGTTAACTGAAATCAATTGTAAATGTCAGTGAAAGATAGCAAACTTCTGTTTGTAGGTGGTACACATGAGCTGTTGCTATTGCCTTCATTGGCAAGTCAGTTAATTCTGCTCAATAATTGTCCAGTTTTGGATTTGTACAATTAAAACTACATAGATTTTATCCAAAATTAAATAAACCACTTTACCACAGAATACTGTGAGAAAAATAAAAGCTAAAAGGAATCTTGAAGGTTGAATAATTGCAGCTGAAAAGTAAGTTAAGTAATTGCATTTAAAACGATACTAAGAAAAATAATCAAAACAGAAAAGATAATTCACTTGCTAGTACATTTTTTCTAATTTGAAGGCAAATAGGGCCAATCAATTGATCACAATGCTCTATCTGATTGACCAGAAAAGCTAAAAATAGTGTGAAGTTCAAAAGGGAAAACTGCTGTTCAAGCAGATTACTAGGCTGTAATAATTACAACAAAAATGAAACAACGATGAGTCTAGAATAATGATTTTTTTGTTACTTATATTAGACAAAAAAAAAAAAAGAAGTCTTTGACAAACCTATTCCTGGAACATTACAATTTTGAGTGGCACCTTTCATAAGAAATCCTCACCTTTTCCCCTTGTATTCCAATCCCTGGAGCACCTTCAGGACCTCTAAGACCAGGCAACCCTGGTTCTCCCTTGAATAGGAAGATCAAAGGAGAGTTTCAGAGCACTACATGGACAATGGTGCAAGACAAACTTTGTATTCTCTTGAATAAGTTCATTAAAACTATAGACCTTTTAGAATCAAGGACAAAACTCCCACTGATGTGAGGTGTGTCCAGGAGTTTTTCCCCATATTCATAAGCAAGCACTGTACAGCTCCTTGTGGAATGTGTGAAGTAGCACATTTCCTTACTGACAGCTGAACACTCTGAGTGTAGAACCTTAAATAATGGGGTTTCTGAATCCAGAAAAATACACGGTCAGAAGGCCATGAAAGCTTGCCCATAGCCTTTTTAGTGGTCTCCCTTCTCAGCTGGAGGGGAACCTCCAAAAAAAGCACACAATAGTAAACAAGATAAAGCAATGCCCCACCCCAAAAAATTAGAAAAAGTGAAGCTTTTCCTAAGAAAGTATATTCTAAAGAGAATTTTTTTGCTGAAAAATATGTGGTACTTTTCCCCTTGTCAATGAACACTCTTTCTGCTAGGTTTGGGTGTCAGCACAGGCAAAACAGTAGCAATGCTTGGGGTGAAGCAGATAGACTACAGAGAGATGTGAACCAACCTTTTGTCCAGGGGCTCCATCTTCTCCTGGAAGACCAGGCAGACCTGCCAGTCCTGAAGGTCCTGGATCACCCTTACATCAGTAAAAAGTAAGTTCTTCTATTAAATGCAGACTTGGTACTATTCCTTCTCTGAATAAAGGAAATCTATTTAATTTTTTTTCTAAACTTTAAATATATTTGTAGAAGACATTTATGCATATGAACTGAAGTCTTGTCTTTTTTTATAAAGACAGTTCTCATTACTTGGTATTATTCTACAGTTTGTTTTGAACTGTACATTTTATCTATGCAATTAAGATTATTAGCTATTAATGATTCAGGTTATTCTTAAAAAATAGTGCCATCATTTTATTAAGTGGCAGCGTTTGAAGTAAATATTAGGTGGAACTGACTGTGACACAGTGATTGACATCTTGTTGATGAATATCAATGCAAATCAATTAATGTCACTGGAATTATCATGTCCCTATTTACGTAAGATTCAAGGGCCTGACCTGGTTTTAGATGATTTGGGATAGTTTGGGGGCAAATCAGTTCAGTCAGCATTACTGTATTTTGTGAAATTAAAGAGAGAAGTTGAATAATTTCTTTTCTTTTCCAGTCCCTGTCATAAATCCCTAAAAAACAAGAGCAAAACCAGCACAGCCTTGTGTCTTTCCACTGTCACAAAAGTACTCTTCCACCTATTCCCATATTCTATGTTAATCTGGCTGTTAATGACAGGGACTGGTTACTATCCTGGGCACTTCAGCACTAAGATAATCTGGTTACAGCTTCCTGTCCTCTTAGCAACTCAGCTGTTCTTTCTGTCCACCAGCACAGCTTGTTTCTCATATGAAGGTGTGAGGATGTAGCTGCTCTGTTTCCATCATATTTTGTGTGAAAAGGGAAGGAGCAGCACAATAACCACTCTTCAGGGCTTTTTTTCACCTTTCTGGCTACAGCGTAGCTTACACTTGGACTGCGAGTTCTGGCAGCTGTTTAATATTCGGGATAGTTTTCTGGACAGAGCTGTAGGTGAGCTGTGTGCAGCAATGACTTGAGCCTGAGCCTGAGCCTGGCAGGTGGAAATTTCCAGTCACCATAAGTCTTACAACTTTGTACAGAACAGGGGTATTTAAAATGCTGCCATATCTGGAGGTTATTGAAAGTCTGTGTTAAAAATTCAAAATACTAAGAACCTAAATTTTATTTCTAAACCTATTTTTATGTGGCTTCAGAGAGGATACTCAGGAAATACAAATTTAAATCCAAGTGAATAAATAGATTCAATAATTCCTCTATTAACAATGTACCTTAGAACCAGGTTCTCCAATACCTCTTTCTCCTGGCACTCCAGTCTCTCCTGGCAAGCCTTGTTCACCCTTAAGCAGATATTAGTTTTTAACAGCATTGTTATGAAAAATATAAAAGCATATGCTTAATTGCCTAAATTTTAAGAAAGATTAGTGTGATATTGTCTATAGTAAGATGTGTTAAACCCTTGGTCTCAAAGATTGGGAATTTGCCACATATTTTGAGCTGTCACCAAAGAGCTGTTGGTGGAAATTATTACTGCTGTAAATCTATACTTGTATGTCCCTGGGAATCTTTCTGGCCAAAGAGCTGATATTGCAGGAGCATATATGACATCCATAGACAATTAATTCCGTTTTGCTTTTTTTTTTTTACTTTTTAACAGTGGTAAATATGTCCCTGCACAATCACTTGAAATGTAAGAGGTGATACTTGATGCTGCAAAATTCTTTACTTGTCACTTGACCCACTTACATCTCTAGTTCCTTTATACCATGCTTTAATAGCCTTCAGTCATTCAGAACTTCATCACATTTTTAAGGAAATTACTTTAAATCTCCATTCCAAGCACCTCTAGGGTGATGTCTTTCATTAACAGTTCTATATTTAGCAAGGCAGTTAAGGCTAAATTATTTGACAGTTTTTCTTCAGAAGAAATAGTCTTCCTTATACCTTGAACCATTTTTACTGTCTAAATACAGTAGATACACAAATTCAGGTGAGACAATAGGTAGCAGAAGTTGCAAGGAAGGCAGTCAATCTCTAATGTATCTATATATGTATTTTTCTGGAATGGAAACAGTACTGCAACAATAAAAGATGATATGGAAATTGGGATGTCCTCTCTTTTAAGTCCAACTAGTTTTTGTACCAGGTTTACTGCACCTCCACCTGATATGAAGAAAGCTCAAGGCAGACAACTCTCTCAGTGCAAGTGTATCAGGCAGAGTGCAGCTCGCTGTCTGGTATGTGGTACCTGAATGCTTCTGTGTGAGTCAAGCAAAAACCTAAATAAATAGCCATGGCATTAGTTTACCCAGACTTTTCAGTGGAGTAGGATCTACTGTATGGTTTATAATATTATTAAAGAAAATATTTTCCTGCATCTATGTCAATACTTAGATTGGTGTTCAGTAATCCTCTTTAATGTGGATAAGTACAGAGACAGACTATTTCTTGATCATGAAGCATAACAGTAAAAACAGCACAGTAGCTTTTACTTCAGAGAATTCCCTGACCTTTTGTCCAGGTATCCCCTGTCCTGGTAGCCCTCTAGAGCCAGGTGGTCCTTTTGGGCCCTCCACTCCCTGAGAAGAGTATTTAAGTAATTATTAAAAATAAGATAGTCTCTATTACTATACACTGAAGTGTAAGGTGAGGGGAAAAATGTACCTTTTCTCCTTGAATTCCAATTCCAGGTAATCCAACTGATCCTGGTAAACCAGGAGGACCACACTCACCCTGGCAAACAAAGTACAGTTCCTTAGTTTTGTAAAGATACAGAAACAATCTGGGACAACTCCCATGCTAGTCATGTTGACTTAACTTCTCTTGAAGTCAGTAAACCTGGGGATCTGACCTTTTATCTTTCACACATGCATTTATTCCCCACTGATTCAGTTGCAAACAACTTCTAGTCTCTTTTTTCTCTTTTTAAACCTTAACTTTCATACAGAATCAGATGCTTTTTCTAACATCTCATATTTTAATATGAGGAGATGTTAAAATGGGTTGAGAGAATTTATTTGACATAAATCTCAAATAAATACCACATTATCCAGTGTCTTTTATGGGTTCCTAGCCTCATTGTACCTTCTGTAGTGAGTATCAACCCTGTATTCCCTGTATTAGATTTATTTGCACTCCATTAATCCCCTGGTGTATTTATTGCTCACCTTTTCACCTTTTATGCTGATGCCTGGAAGTCCACGAGGGCCTTTTGGTCCATCAAAGCCACGGTCTCCCTACATGAAAAAATAAGTTGTTAACTCTGGAGACAGCTGTTCTCTCTGAAGTAACTAGAGACAGTGTTTGCTTTGTCATCATGAGAATCAAAATGAAAAGAACCAGAAAACTGCTCCTGGATCTGTGTTCCAGGATACCAAAGAGATTGTCTTTTCAAAAGAGTTTGCCCTGCAATTTGAAGTTGCTGATGAACGAACTGAACAAGGTTTTTTTTTTTATCTTTCTGTCCACCTCAATTACTTAAGGTCCTGTTCTGCTTCCTCTCAAATCAATGGCAAAACCATAACTGATTTAAATGTCTGCAGGGCTGAGTATTGAGACTAACTAAAAACTGAATTCTGCTCATTTTTCTCATGGGTTAATCTCATTAAAGTGTGAGTTAACCTCATTGAAGTGAGGTAACGAGGATCTGGCTCCTACTAAGCATTTACCAGAATGAAGACCAGGTTGACTGTATTGTTGCAGAAGTCTGTATGTAAATGTCATTGTCTTTCTAAATGTTCATTTACAAAATAGTAGTCTTGGGGAAAGTACTGGTTACTAATAAAGGTACAAATATTATTCTTTCCTGTATTTCTCTTAATAAAACACGTAGAGGCAGATGTTAGCTTTTTAAATTGTCAAAAAATCACCCAAGACAATAAAATTATGCCTCTGACAGATCTTTTCTATCCTTAGTGACCAATTCCATAATTTAACTTTGACAGAAATACATTATGAGGATTTCTGTTTAAAATAACATTCTTTACTCCTGATGCTTTAAAACATCTGCCTTTATTATCCTTTTTACTAACCTGTGAGCTTGTAGTAAGAAGTTGTGAAGAAAGCAACTGTAAAATTTGCTAGATTAACAAATCACCTGTTTAAAATGAGTTTAAAACCAAAGAACTGACATGCTTGGCAGCCATAGATTGGATTGGAGATACATATGGACTCTGTTGATACATGCTTGGCTCCAGGTCAGACTTGGCAGTAAAAGTAGAACATTTTTTTATAGAATGAAGAGTTCCAATAATGCTGACAGAATTTCACTTTGATTATTTTATTCTGCCTATCCATCTTAACTGCTTAATAGTGTTGGTTAGATTATGCATTCAGTTGTACTTGTTCCCACTGTGCCCTGTTGCTCTGCTTTAGTTATTAGTTGTAGTGTTTCTTCCTACATGAATTGGTATTTCAGTGGCAATTGAGTGATTTTGAAATGCATTTTCTTCAATTTGTATTTTTTTACTTTTCATTCATGAGATTTGCTAAGCAGATACAAGCTATCAACAATGAGGTTAAATAATTTATATAATTCATCATCATAAAATACGCACTGGATGTTTGAAGGTATTATGTTGCTAGCAGCAATTAAATTTCAACCTGGCTGACAACAGTATTGTGCTAAGCAGAAATCCTAAGATTTTTAGTAAAGGGGCAGTTGGACTCTGCATCTATGCAACCATTTTTTATTGTTTTCTCAAGCATTGCATAAAAATGAGCAAACTGTTTAGTCACTCATTTAGTCCATGTACAGGCTGTGTCACTTTGCTATTGTAAGCAAAGGCCAAAAGTGACCAAAAGTGACAGCTCAGCCAAGGAACTGATTTTCAGAGGGAGCAAAAGAATCTTCTAGTAAGTCCATCCATGCAGGTACAACTACCACTGTCATTACTTCTACTGGATCTGCAAATTAGTAACAGCACCTTTCTTTTCCCACAAACTGAATTCAGTCTTCTGCTAAAATGCATAAGTCAGTGGCTGAGGTATGTAAGAAGCTTAGAAGCCTGTCTTTATAGTGACAGCAAAGATCTCTCTTAGTGACAGCAAAGATCTCTCTATATAAGGATTAAGAAAAAAAACCCAACAACAAAATGCTAAATTTTTCATATAGGAACCTTTTAATGGTATTTTATTTAAAGTCAAATGCTTGAGGCTGTTTTTAAATTTTGGAATTCATTCCAGGCTTAGATCCCACAAATCAAGCATCAGGTAAATTAAATATTGGCTTTACAGGCCCCAAAGGCTAGCTGTGCTTTCAAGTCACGTTTGGACTGAGTGAATTCCATCAAAATATATTGAATTGTTTGATGGCAGTTTTTAATATCAATTTACAAGGTACTTTCTCAGATTCCTCTGCCTTCTATGAACTTGTTTTGGCACGCACTCATTTAAGGGTGCTGCTCTGGTCTTAGAACACTTTGACTACTGTACCTTTGCTCCTGGAAGCCCTTCTCCTGGTGAACCTCTTTCTCCTTGAACACCTTGTGGTCCTTGAGGCCCCTGTTAACATAAGTTTAAAATGACCTAGAATATATATTAATCACTCAAATGAAGAGCAGTGTGTTCTATGTCATTGTCTGTTATAAGAATGACTTCAAAGGTTGGTGTACTTATAATCTGTTACAAATAATACAGTAACCCAGCATTCCCAGTGAATAAGTGATGAGCATTCTGGCTGGTAGCAGTAACAACACCCTTCAGGCTCCTAAGGAATCACAGATTATATGGATGAAATTTCTATTCCTTACATTTTGGAAATCTTCACTCCCTAAATTTCCATTTTATAAATTCTTGCTAGTCCTTGTTAACGTATCAGTATAATCATGAGGGACAGAATCAGATTAAAGCCCATGCAAAGTAGTGCTGAAAGAGACATAGCTTTAGAGAGATTTGACTGTAATTGGCAAAGAGTAATAGCGTGTCCTTCTCTTTTTGAAAGCAGATCTGATACGAGCACAAGGGGCAAATAACAAAAAAAATGCATGTCCAACACCTGTGCATATTGAGCCTGCTTCACAATGCTTTCTTGCATCTCTTTTTGAGGTTTTTTTCTCTGATTTATTGCTTGAGGTTTACACATACATCACAGAATGCTGATAGATTTGTCTCTGCATAGCCTAAATATGCTTCTCCTTCTGCAAAGAGCTTTAGAATCATTCCTGAGGTAAAGATATTTGCACTCTATTAAGCCATTAGAAAGAACTTTTTAAAAGCAAAATTTAAAATAAATAAACTTTAAAATAAATAAAAGAAACATATTTAGAATATTTTTTAAAAATCAGAGACTTTTGTTATAGCAGTACTTCTGTGACTTGGAAAGATTCACATCAGAGGCACCTCTTCCCTCACAGAGTGGGTCTTTGCCCTGTGGTGTTATTGAAGAAACTCTGGAAGCATTACTGCCCTGCTGGGACTGACTGTCACCACCAGCCTTATTTGTAATGCTCTTCTCCTTGTGCTCTTCAGCAAGAACTCACTGCTCTCCACTAGTGTATTTCGAAGCAGGTTTGAAATCAGTCAGTTCACCTACCAACGACCATTCTCTTTTTCATGGGAGCACATCTTATGAAATGTTTATTCCAAATTTTGCCTTGTAATTTGGAAAAGGTACTTGTGAAAAAACTGAACAAAACGTCCCTTGTGGTTGCACTAGAAATCTTTCATCCAGCTGAAGAAAAATAAATTTAAGTCTGCTGTATTGTAAATAGTTCAGTAAAAGGTGCTGCCTGATATTTAGAAAAAAAAAAAGGACCATAAAATTGACATGCTTGTTTTCTGAATTATCACAAAGAGATTGAGTTTACAGCTGCAGGAAGAGGAACGGAAGGAAAAGAAGGAAGAAACTTCCAAGCCAAACCTACTATAAATTCTGAAAGTCTCCTCCTCAAACCCATGCTGATGTTAATGTTCTAGTGATACCAAAAAGCAGTCAACTTCAAAGTTATCACACAGGGATTTGACACTATTTAATCTATCAGGGGAGAGATTTATTTATATATTTGTGTGGGTTTGCATCAGATGTTGTGTTTTCTTACCTGTTTTGGAGATATGATAATTAGAAAAGTTAAGAAATTGGAAATATTTCCAGTTTATTGAGGGAAATGAGAGTCCGACAACATAATATGTATAAGAGTGAGAAATAGTAGAAGAAAGGAAAGAGATGGTATAATTTAGCACACATTTTTATGAGGAAGCTTGGAGAATTTTTGCTTTCTCTTCTTCTTTCCTCTCACCATATAAAAAAATATACATACCATAAATCCTGGCTCACCAACTCCAGGTGGGCCAACAGGGCCAGGTCTTCCTGTCAAACCAGTGTCACCCTTCAAAGAAAGATGTACTTTGAATACGCCTGATTTATGTATTTTTATGTGTGCAGCATGTAAGAACTCATCAGGCATTCTGTGCTTGAAATATTAGATGTAAGAGAATTCAGGAACAGCAGAGAAAATCTGAGTGTCCTCAGAGTCATACACCATGCAAGGCCCAACAGGCATCAAACTGCTGCAGTTTCACAGCTGTAGGGGACAGCCTCTGTTCTGCATTTGAGAGAAGACAGTGTTTTGTCTGAAAGATTAATTATTCCCTTCATATGCCCAGTCATGTATCACTTATTTTCCTTTCCCAGTAAGTCAGTATTTCTATCATAGAATTTCTATTCTCTTTATGCCAGTCATCTAAACCAACAAGCCAGTTTTGCACAGATTAATTTCTGTTTAAGACTATGGATGTGTTTTTACCTAGCCATACTCTTCTTGGGTTGAGTTTATGTCAAGCATAACAGCTACTGTAAAAAAATCCTTTAAAGTATATACTTAAAATGTAATTTTTGTTTGCAACTGTTTGCAAACAGTTTTGATAACATACAAAATAACTTTCCAATACCACAAAACCAGCATTTATAATCTTGAAATTTCTTGTGAATCAGCAAGTCTATTAGCTCAGGTGTCTTGGTCCTTATCCTATAATAAATGCAATACAGAAGATGAGATTTTTGTACCTTTGGGCCTGGCAGTCCTATTCCAGTCTCTCCAGGCAAGCCAGGTGGCCCAGGCAGACCTCTTTCACCCTTTCAAAGAATGAAAAGAAAACAACTTTGCTTATAAACTGGTGTCTAGGAAAATCAGTTTAACTCACCTTGTGGATTAATTTTTAGTGTATCCTGAATTTCAGCCCATTGGAGTTGTCTTACACAGTACTTCATCTGTTCATCCTTTCAATGCTAAAAATTTCCCTTGTAATAATTTATCTTCTACAAAGATAAGAGATTAAACAAAAGGAAAAATGTTTCATATCATGTAAGTTTTGAGACTCAGCTGTTCTATGTGTCACTGTTGGCCAGTGCAAAGAAGATATCAAGAGAAATAACAAATAATGTCCCTTATACACTTATTTTCAAGTTTTTCTTCACGGCAATATTCCTTTTGAACTATAGAATTCTTCTTGAGAATGTTCAGTTTCAATAAAAGACTTGATTTGAGTTGCCAAGCAGAATTCCTGTTTGGCACTTAGCGAAAAAAAATTTTAAATTGAAAACTGAAGAAATGCAATGCTAAGTAGTATTCTGTGACTCTACCATATTTTAACTGTTCATTAATGAAGATGGGAGTATGATTTGGACCTGAACGTGATATAAAGAGCAAAGTAATACCTTTCTTAAGAACCTTGTAGAATACAAAAAGTACACAATTTTCTACCCGTGTCAAATTAAACTGCACCCACTACAGGAAGGGTATAGAATACAAAAATAAAATTGTAATTGTTGTGAGGCTATAATACCTTTTAACATTAATAAAGAGAAGAAATAAAGCAGTTCTTGCCTTGGATCCTTGCAAGCCTTCAGGCCCTTGATCTCCAGATTGTCCTTGCAGACCCTATTAAAACAGGACTGGTTTCAAGGAGATTTTTCAAGCTTTCATAAAAATGGCAGCTTAAAGCAAACTATTATTTATTGAAGTCTGCATGAAAATAAGTTTAAACATATCAGAACTGCAACTTTGCTTGGGGATGCATGTATATATTCAGTTACTGAACCTAGCTGGAGCTGGTTCTGGTATTTGGGGAGAGAATTTGGTTCTCCCTTTTTTTGAATACAATTAAAGGTTATCTACAGTCATCTATCTAGTTATCTACTGAAGCGTCTATGAGGGGCTAAGCTTCTTGGCCATCAGCCTCAGAGTATTGGGATGATAAGAGACAAAGAGTTTCCATGTACTTCTTGAGGGAATGAAATAGTTAAGACACTGAAAGAGAAATGAGTGATTTTGGTTTTTATGGAACTGTATTTGCTGTGGTCTTTGAGACTGAATGATTTACAAGGATGATTTATTTGTCTAGATTACTTCTACAAATTCTTCTTAATTTTGCTATTTAAGAAGATAGATTTTGGGTGCCTTGAACTCAGCAACTCAAAGATTTCATGTCAGTAGGGGTATGATGTTATTCCAGATCTTTGAATCCCAGGGAACCAGGTATTGTTGTTTTCATAGCTGGTTTTTCTTTTTTTTTTTTTTTTTCTTTTACCTGTATCCCTCTTATTCCTCTGGGGCCTACTGGACCTTCAGGGCCCTGAAAGATAAGTAAAAAAAAGGATATCTTTCTATATATTTAGATTTTGTCAAAACCACTTTTAGATAACTTCTTATTAAGGTGTCATATTTAGATATCTTTACATTAAAATATAAACTAAATTTAAGAGAAGCTCAGCAGCCACAAAGTATTAAATAAATACTTTTAAATTGGTAATCAAAATACAGCGTAATGATGAACAGAGTTCATTATCAAAGATGAGTAATCTGGGATTAAACTCTATTTGCTCTATTTACAGCAATTATGCACTAAATCTTGAAGACTGGAGTTAGAAACCTTGTTGTCATTTTTATGTCTTATTCCCTTTGCTTACTATTTCAAGCCTTCTACCTCTGTTAAAGTAGAGTTTTACCATGGTTTTAAACATGCTCGGCCTTGTATAAAAGAGGAAATCATATGAGGGAACCATAAGAGGAATCATATGAACATCTAGAAGGAGCTCAGAAAGTTAGTAAAAATGGTGTCCTTGCTCACTACATTTTTCAAAACTGTCAGCTGTCAATTTCCCTCAGCCTTAGAACCAATATGTGGCTTAAATCTGTCATTGCGGTTGTTATTCGGGGAATTTTTTTTTTTTTTGTGGTTTAACTGTGTTTCTTGGAAACATTACAACTTTGTGGCTACTTACTCTGTCTCCTTTTATTCCTGGGATTCCACATTCACCTCTTTCACCCTGGAAAGGAATAGGAGTAAATACTTATGAGTTATATTGGCATGTCATCCTTATTCTCTAGGTGCTTTAGGTGAAAACCTAAATGTTATTCTATTCAGAACATATTATAGCAATTGTGCTGTAAATTCGTTGAGGAACAGTTACATCTTCTATTACAGCTTGTGGAGCAGCTGCTAAGATGATGCTATGGTTCCTTACTAGTATTTAAAAGAAATATGGCGCTATATATAATAAATAACAACAAGTTGTAGGCATCAATTCTGACTAAAAGAAGTACCTTCTCTCCTTTATATCCAGCTTTCCCCTGGGAAAACAAAAAAGCAAAGCAGGTTGTGATGATATATAACCCAAAAGTAGGAACATGAGTATTTTTCTTCCTTAATATTCTACTCTTTTCAGAAAAATAGCATTTCAAATAGAAAAGATGACTCTGATAAATATGGCAATATGATTTGAAGTACTGTGCCTTTTAGTCATGGCAGATGCTGTTGTATGGGTAAATAAATTGTAGGAACGTATCATGTTAGAATGGGATTCTGGTGATTTAAAAGCACATCAAGTAGAGTTCATATTTCCATCCCAGTGAAAAACATGCTAAAATAAGAAAACAAGAAAAAGTCACTAATTAAAAAGGATGTACTTAATAAATAAGAAAGCATAAAATAGAGGGATTAATATGTGAATGAATTGAGAATTACACACTAAGAGATTAGTCTTACACTTATTTCCTGTATGTATTTCATTTAAATCTTTCATTGCTATTATACACTGGGTCCTTTATTTGTCAAATGTAAATAAACCCAGAATGATGCAGGCAGAGTGTAAATTTCTGTAATGTTCTTAGATTATCATATCAGAGCATTTCAATGTTTTGGAGGTACTATGTATTATTGGAGAGTATTTTCTAGATCACACATATAAGAAGGAATGATTCCTTTTCATTAAGCAATGAAAATGTTTTCAGTTCTTCAAATGTTAATGAATCATTAGATGGTAAACCAGAATTTGAATTTGCTCCTATAACAATGAAAAAAAAAAAAAAGGTGCTTTATTTTGCCATAAAGGAAAACTGCTCACTGGAGAAGAAGGGGAACAAAATGGTTTTTTACCTCTATTCCATCTCGTCCTGGGATTCCATTAAGACCTGGTTCCCCCTACGAATAATTCAACATCAAGATCAGTGAAATAAGGACAAGACAGATCTTTCTCCTGAATCTGAAAAATCAATCACCTTTGCTCCTTTCGGGCCTGGAGCTCCATCGTCCCCAGTGCGACCCCTCTTACCCTGGAAACAACAAAATACAATTCTTATGATATGTGTTAGTAAAAATAATTTTGTTTTACAATAGATATGCTATTTTTCCTCAAACTTAAAATATTTGCTTCCTATAGATTTATTTCTCAAACTCTTTGCATTTACCATAACATTGAAATTGAATATCTGGGAACAGCAGGTCCAACTCAATAGGCAGTCATTTTTCTCTTTCGTCTTTGCTGTAAACGAAACTGTTCAGTTCTTCTCTGAAGAAAAGAGGTGATTAACTGTTTTTGTAACTACCCAGCTTGCTAAGTGGATGATTTGTTTTCTTCTCAAGTCTTTGGGGCATATGCTTCTGTGTAAGCAATATCTGCACTTTCCAAGTAAAGACAGCAAATATTCACCCAAACAAAACTACTGTTTGCACACAGTAGCGGGTATATTTTCAATTAAAGTACACTGTACTGTGCTGCATAAACCCAGGGTGTCCTTCTGTTGGTGTATGTATAGGATATTCAGGTCAAAAGGATGAAGATGGGCAAATCTAGGGTTCTCTTTCAGACTCTGACACTGTCCCTTCACCTTGAGCAAGGTCTATAAGGTACTACAGTGCATTAGTTCAGGGATATAATATCAGATCATTCACTTCTTTTTGAAATACAAGCCCTGCAGTTTAGATCACCAAACCTTGTATGAAGCAACCCCCTAGATTTGCTAAGGGGTTCTATTTGTAAGACTATCCTGAAAGAAGTCCAGTCCACTTTATTCTTGCCTCAGTTGTTCCTAATGCTTCAGGATTTTGCTCTCTCTCTTGCTTTCAAAGAGCTTTTTTGGATATTAATGTTTGATTTGAGGCTAGCTAGATGCAGCTAGTCTTGTCTGAATGCAAGAGGAAAGGTGTTCCTTTCTGCCTTTCATAGTGCTGTGGCCAAAAGGAGAGCCTCACCACACTACACTGTTCTTCCTTCTGTCTGTCCCCACACACAGCAGGTGTGTCATGGCATTCTCAGGGCTCTCTGTGCCCTTCCTGCTGGTGTGGCATCTTCATGCAGTGTAACTATGGAGGAGTATGTACTGACCCTTGAGCTTTTGTTGTCTCAGGATTTGGGTTCAAATAATTTCTTTAAAAATTTCAACAATGAATTACATTTTAATTTATATTGTATATCAGTTATTTGAGAAATGACAGCTACTTACAGCAGGACCAGGAAGGCCTCTTTCCCCCTTCTCACAGTTACATGTGTCAACCTGGGGACACTTTGAATGAAATAGTATAAATCAGCACATTTTATAGAAGGGGTAGAAAACACACAGATGTTTCCTTTAAGTTACTTTATGGCTAGTTTAAATACACCTATAATGACCAGAAATTATATTTACATGTTTTACAGAAATCTTTTAACTATCAGTTTACCACTCATCCAGAATGTGGCCTTCCACACTCCATCCAAAATTTTGTATCAGTCCTACTCCTGAAAATTCAATCATCTTGATAATGGCTTTACCTCCAAACTCTTCACAAGGTCAGTTTATGTGTATGCTTGTCTGTTTTGTTTTCATTACCAGGCACTGTAGAAATAGCCAAGAAGATGAAATAAAAAAATCATTCTTAAAATATTTACCTCTTCCTCAGACAGGTCTTTCTGTAAGACATATATTGAAAGCAACATTAGAAACTTAAAGTCTTAATCCAGCTCGACAGAGAAGACACTGCAAGATGTGAAAATAAATAGATTCAGCAACTAGCTAATTAAATTATACAAATAATATACTAACATTAATTAAACTTTAATTTCTGAGAAATATTCTAGCAATCTCTCCATTCTAAAAAATAATTTAAATATTTTGAATTCTTTTTATAGATTGTTGACTGAAATCACTGACTCCCCTTATCCAGCCATAATTTGCTAAAATTAAAATGGTAAAAAGGTTAGCTAGGTATATGGGAACAATGCACCCAAAAACTGCATGGTTTGCAAAATTCTGAATAGCAGCAGCTCTTTAGGAGTGAAGGATAAATAGCAGCAGCTCTTTAGGAGTGAAGGACAAATATTCTACACTTGGAAAATCAGCAGCTCTCCTATTCATACTGTTAAGCACACACAAAATGAGAACAGGAAGAACACCCTAGAAAAGATTGGACTTTGACAGTGATCACATAAAGTTATCATCATTGATTTAGCTGTTATTTTTTAGAAGATCCCTAGAGCTGAGACACCCACATACATTGCATTCCTCCCACTTCCCACAACTAATGCAGTCTCTTGAGAGGACATAAATGCATTAATGAGCAGCAGTGCAATACAGATCTCTAAAATTCTCATGTATGCACGTGTAATTGTGACAAAACCATTATTTATACTAAACAGCACCCATGTTATCTGAAGAAGGCAACTGAGGATGCCTGCCTGTTTAGAAGAGGTAAAATACAGTATGTTTTATTACTTGAGAGGTGGTTACTGTGACACAGGAGACAGGGATAGTACCAGAGAAGATGTGAAGGCTCTTCAGGGAAACCAATGCAAAGTAGCAGGCTGTCAAAGTGGAGGACAGGATGACAGAAAAGCCAACAAAGAGAGATCACTTGGGTGTCCATTTCATTGCAGAAGTCTCCTGGTTGTTATTCATAATTCTAGTTTAGGTCTCAGTGCATGCTCAGATAAGGACTCCATCTACAGCTTATGTCACTAGGCTAGAGTACGGCTCTATTCTCCATACTTGGCAGGGAATGTTTCTTTTATATTAAGTTTAAATAGAGAAAATAGACATCCAAAAAAAAGCTTCAAGCTCAATTTACACATCTCCTCTTGATTATGTGGTAGATTTTCCATGGAAATTTAAAGATGTGTATCACCAAGTTCAGATCTTATCTAATTGAGCTATCTCCATGGTCTGCAAATTTATTTTCACTTCTACAAGAGCTGCATCTTTTTGTGATAAAAAAGGCATCTTCACTTTTCTACTTGCTACAGAAGAAAGCACTAGGATGTTAAAAAAAATTGGGTTTTTTTAAGAAAAGAGATCTGAAATACCTTTCTTAGGAGGAAAAACAAAGTTAAAAATAATGTTTAAATCTAATTCTGTTTGCAGTGTCAAATATTTTGGATTACAAGATCTGAATGGTGGGAAGAGAAAGGAAACCTGTATTTTGGCACAGTGATCTCATTAATAATCGGGCCACTTTAACATGTAAAATGTACAAGTTTCTTCAATGGTATATTGAAGAAATGTATTTTCAAAATATTGGAAATAAGACAAGATTTACATATGTTCCTAACACTATTTCAAATATCTTTCTCATACATACCATTTCTTTGAGAACCTTCTCCACAGTTTCTTTCTCCTGGAGGTTGAAAACGAACCTGGATGCTGGGACACTGGCCAGGAGCCGGAGCTTGGCAGCATTGCTAACCTCCTCAGCCACTCTGGTCATTCCCATTGTGAAAAATACAATCCCTTGGTGTTTAGCATCAGCTGTAGCTGCAAAAATATCTGGGTTTCTTGGATGATCCACTCCATCAGTGAAAAGCACGGCTACTTTTACACTACCCAAAGTCCCTTCAGTCATGTAGAGTTGGGTAAGATTAGTTATAGCATAAGTTGTGTAGGTGCCATGACCTATGTGGGTGATGGGAGCAATGTGGGATTTGAATGCTTCAGGACCTTTCCAGTCATGGAAAGTTTGCTCTATGAAAACAGTGCTGCTGTACTGAAGTAAGGCCATCCTCCAGCGAAGGGAACGTCCAGAACTAAGCTGAAGACTTTTCATTCTGTCTACTGTTTGGAGTACAAATTTTTTCTGTTGTTCATGATTATAGTCCTTAGCACTTTCGGAGCTGTCCAGTAAAAAAGCAATTTCCAGAATGCAATCTTCATCTAGAATAAATAGGTATGTAGGTGAGTGGAGTGACTTCATACTAAATCTCATTCTACCTGTACATGTATTTTAGGATTCAAGAGTGGGATGGGAATTTTGGAAACTTTCGATGACATCTGTGTTCACAAGTGTGAGCCATTCATGAAGATAGAGCTGATAGAGGCTGAGGGATTTGCTCCAGAACAGATGCCCCAAGGAATAAAAAAGTGAAGGTGTGTTGATGTCATGCAGTATGAAATGGAAATGTTGTAGTGTTTTTTTAATTTCATTCTGTCATCTTGGCTTGTATTTCACTGTATATCCTACCAACATAGGTGGAAGTCATGTACACTGAACAAGACACTGGAATTTGATTTGACAGAGCTGGATTTTGTCCCTAGCACTAACACGCACATCCAGTGACAAAAATTTCCAAAAACAGGATCTGTAGAGTATTAATTTTCTGAACTACTGATGACATTATGTCTATGAAAATAGAGTTAGATGGGCTATTATTCTTGTGACAGTAATAGGCTCTCAGCCTCATCATAACAAAATACAGATGCTATCTCCTTTTCTGAAATACACAAAAAGGTAGGGAAAAGATGGGAGTAAAATGATAAAAGTGCAAATATAAGGCATGTGCAAATGTAGGATGAAGCAAACCTGGCTGATTATAAGCATCTTAGAAGGCAAGTTAACCATATAGTCCAGAATCCAAACAAATCACAATGTTTAAAATCACACCTGTGTTAAAATTGGAATATTCACCTTGATCACTTGGGCTGGGATATTTTTCTACAATATTTGACAGAATGTGTTTAGGTTTTGATCTTCTCAATCCATATATCTTCTCTTCCCTGAGATTTTCTGCTAAAAACTCATGATGTTCAAGTATCCACAAAAGCCACCAGAATCTGAGGAACATCATTTGTTTGTTTCCTAAACAACACAAATACAGAAGCACAGCAGTACAAGGATGATAAAATATTATTCAATTTTCTTTCAACAGGTTGCTTAGCAGTCTTGTATTTTAAACTATCATCCCTAAAAATAAGTTGATTTTGCTTTCTTTGGGTAAAATCTTTTCAAAAACACATAATAAATAATAAACAGAGACATACTGGAACGATTTTCAAGCATCGTGTATATTGTTCTAGCACATGACAAACTGGAGACAGACTTTTACAAACACACTTCAGCTCTCTCTCACTGCCTGGTAACATTTGTACAATCAGTAGTTCTTCAAAACCTTAGCTGTGGCTGTACCTGTGTGGATGCACTGTGAACCCCAAGTGTCATTCACAGAGGGTTTTTTTTCTAAACCTGCTTCTTCCAGAGCTTACATGGAGAGAAGGAGATACTGAGGCAAACTTCAGTTTTTCCCTGTTCTCTTTACTTAAGAACTGAGGTCGTGCACATTTCTCCCTGCTATCTCAGTCCCCTGGCCTCAGCAGCCCTGCAGAGAACAGTCACGGCCTGAGGGTGCTGTCAAGGCACGAATGTACCTGCTGTGCAGTCGTGGGGATTTGGGCCCAGAGTGCTGAGCCCAGGCTCAACAGCTACCTAATGACAGGACTTTTTCCTTCTGAAAGGATTATAACTGTTTGTCCTGGCCTCACAGGCACACCCATAGGCTGCTCGGGGTCTGATAAATCATTCCTACTTCATTGTCATCTCTCTGCAGACTCTCCCCAGATGGCTACAGTGCATACCAAAAGGGCAGTTTGGTGGCAAGAATGAATCTCCCAGAACTGAGCATAAGTCATCTGACTTATAAAATTCCCTAACACAGCCTTGTCTGCAGGGTTTGTTGGCTTCTGATAGTTCAGGGTGGGAATTCCTGTGCCCACAGACATAGAGGGCAGGGGGTCCTTACCTCAATGCTCCTAAGCAAAAGGCTGTGCAGAGATGAAGGATGCTGCTCTGGGCTCGCTGGCAGCTGCGTTGCCCTCCCTGTGATGCGTGCTCTGTGAGGAAAGGAGAGGGAAGCCAGGCAGCAAGCTCCTGTGAGAATCGGTGTCATATGTCAGGAGGGGCCAGCAGAAAGGAGAAAGGCAAAGAACAGCAATCCTGGCTCCCCCCACTCCGCACCCACCCGCTCCTCTCCTCCCCCCGAGGTTATGCATATGCATTCTAGGTTTAGCCCCCACCGCTGTTTACAGACAAAAATCCTCATCTGTAACTTGGACATGAATGGAAGAGGGCTGTTCTTAGCCCAACACACTTCCCTGTGCACCAGCCCAGTTGTGTTCACTCTCTTCTCCCAGCACTACTACACACACTTTACCCTCATACTTTTGCACATCTCTCATGCTTGAGTAGGCAGCTTTTTGTAATGGGCATCATGTTGTCAACATCGTCATAGAAGTTGATGCCTGTAGGATCCCTTTCAAACCTAAAAGAATCTCATCATAATGAAGGATTATTGTTAACTACTGAACTAAAAAGATATTTACTGTCCCATGAGCCTGGCCAACTGAAATTTCAGTTCCTGATGAAACTGTCCAGCATTAGGTGGTCAAAAAAGGCAGGCCAGTCTGAAAGCCAGTTTCTGTTTCTGCAGGTTTGTCTGTCACACATTTCCTTTTAAAGACTGTAATAGAGAACAATGACTGACACAAGGTATGATGCCTTCAAAATCCAAGATGGGTGGCTGAGGATCCGAAAGCTATCTCTTTTACCAGTGATTGCAGCTTGTCACCTAATTCTTCAAAGATCCTCAGAAAACTCTGCATTCCAAAGTAACGTATTAAACAAGTAGCTTTTTTCCACAGAAATACCTTTTCTCTTTTATTGTGGACTCATCATTTTCCACCAACAGGCACAGTCAAAAGAGGACCCAATGCTAACTGCTGTCCTCCTTTCCATCTTCAATGTCCACCAGCTCAGCCCACTTATCACAGGCACAGTCAAGGCAGCTGGGGAGATTGTGGGGAAAGAATACAGCTTTGGCTCCAGTTTAGATATGTGAGAGAGACTGGTAGGACAATGCAGCTGGATGCTGAAACCATTTGCCATTTGTGGTTCTAACTTCATTTTCTATTTTCCATATTTGCCAGTGATTAGTCCAGAGTAGTGAACTAGGATGGCTGAATGCAACTCTACATGTCATACGGCTGCTTAGCCTTACCTAAGTTGAAACTAACTCACCTACAGCTATTTGTGCCACAATTACAGCTAAGAAAGAATCTTCTCTCAGAGCTGGAAAGAATTGGTGTTATCTCTCTCCAGCTACTTTGATTTTTCTGTGCTTAGACTGTCATATTCAGATTTTGATTAAGGCAAGGAATGAAAAGGCAATATCTTCCCATTTCAGAACACAAACAATAGGGTGTTTAACTGAAATAGGTATAATAAATCTCCCCTAGCCCCTAAATCTTGCTGAGAAAAAATTCTAATTTTAGCAAGAGAAAGAATGTTATTTATGGTTGGGATTGTATGCCTCCCATAAGTAAAACATTGTCATTCTTTCATTTTCACTGCTAATTCTTACCTCAAAATATAGCTGGCAATTTTTTTCTTAATTAACTATGCTGCTTGCATGTTCCTGGCTTCAGGCTATTTCCTTTTGTTGATGAATAATGTTTACCTCCAGGACAAATTTTTCTCTTGTTTTCTTGGCCAGGTGTAACTTTAAAAGCTCAGTGAGGCCCCCACATTTTTATAGCTGTTTGCATGGTATTATTCTGTCCAGCATTCCAGCTATGTGACATAGCACAGTACACTTCTAGACTTGCAGTCTTCTGAACTTCTGCACTATTCTTATAGTGACAGCTTATCAAAACCTGAATGATACCAGTGTGGAATATGTATGCCCTGATACACCTGTACCTCCTTTACACAGACTCTTGAGCCTGGTCTGGCTCAACTGTGACTCCTTCATCCACTGTTTAACAAAATTCAATACATTATTGAGAAGCCTTGAGTAATTTCTCTTAAGATAGAGTAACTAATGTCTTCTAGCATGATATCATGTCACTAGAATGGGATAGGGTCCTGACTAGCCCTTTGGCTGTCCTGCAAGCCTGCAACATCACTGGATATGGAGTAATCATGAGCCAGCATAGATGGCAAAATACCATCTGAATATTTCCATATGCTAAAGGAATATTGAACCACTGGAGAGGCCAGTTTGTGGGAGCAGTATGAAATAGACAGACAATGCCTTTGATTTTCCTCTGCTCTCATGGTAATTTTTTTTGGTCCCAAAGAGCTTGGCATGATGCTCCTGAAATGTGTTTGCATTTTTTGCTACCTCAGTGTGAATAATTCACATATCAAGTCTGCTACGAACTGTTAAAAATATGCACACTTCACAAAAACTTCTGGTGTTTCATGGCCTCAGGATAGTCTTGACCATTTAACCTGACTGCATCACGGTGTAATGGTATTTCAAGAGTATTTATTTCATTATATAATACATGTCAGTACACAACCAAAGTGCCCAGAAGAAACAAAAACCTACCTGACTTGAACTTGTAAAATAATGAAAGCACATCATTTACAATATTTTGAATCCTGATACTAAAGAGCAGTGTTATAAAGAATGTGGTTCACAGTCTGCTAAGTTGTATCACATATATGAATTTTGCACAAAACAGTTCAAAAGTTCAAATACTTGAAGCAATTGAACAAGAAAATTTTAAAAATCAGAACTTCACTGAGGATTGTATCTCAAGAAAGATAAAAGAAAAACCTATATTTCACCTTTTGACTACAAAATGTGTTCTAGTGAATTTGACAGCCCGGTATTCAACTGAGCAGTCAGTTAAGCACGGTTAAGTCTTGACAAATTGACTTCAGTTTGTCACCTCTTGAGGCTACAGTTTAAATTTTTTAAATATGGACTTAGGTTCTGCAACTTCACCTGGGTGTTCTGTTTGAAAAATGATCATCTAATGGCACAGTTTTATTAAAAACAGTAATGAAATCCTGGTGTACACAAAGGCAGTTGCAGAACTGCAAAGAATTTTGTCTTTGCTTTCTGGTACAAATCTTGATCAAGAAGTCTGAAAAAGCTGATCAAAGCAAATCAGCTGTTTTCCTCTGAAACCACTGTCTCAGAAAATGCTGTAAGCAAAGGCTTTGATGACAGAGACTTGCTTTTTATACGGTTCCCAACAGATTTAATGATTCTCTGAGACTGGAGTAGTAAACATGTCTTTTTCTTTTGCAGCTGGTATGAATGTGGCTCTTAGTTTTCAGCTTTTTTAATACTGCTGTTCTGCAATGTTTTTTGGGAGGTGCGGCAAGAAAAAGACTCTAGCAAGACATAAAAGGGAGGAGGCTGTCTTCAGTACTTTCCTATTTTATCCTATTTTACCTAGAGAAAATACAGCCAAAAACTCACTCAGCATTTTGGTGGTAAGTAAATACTCATAATCTGTATGCAGTATCAATGAATATCAAAGCTTTTGTTTTGTTTTTAAGGTATTTGTTTATTTCTATTTTTATTCTAATAATTCTCCTTTCATTTTCAGTTTCCCTCACCAAGAGATATTTTCCATATTACAGCCTAAGTATGTAGGCATATCTATGCATAAGCAAGTTATTTTCAAAAGTATTTGAAGCATCTAGCCTAACAAGAGAATGAAAGCATGCTAATAAAATAGTACAGCTACAGTTTTAACATACTAAATATTTGACTTAACATTTGGTGGTACAAACATGAACATTTAACTAGATCAAGAATACTCCTAAAATTAATTATTTCTTAAAGATTTAATCTGATTTGCTATATTGCTGCCCATGAAAATGTATTTGACAAGTAATTATTTTTTATTTGCTATTACATGCCAGTTACTTCTTATTGTACAGTATACTTTGCATAATTATTTTCTTCCATCTGCCTGATTTTAATGTTGATAACTATAATTAGCAATACAAAACTCTTTTTAAAATACAGCAACTACATTTTTAAGGAGTAGAAGCTCATATATTTTTAAAGAAGGTGCAATAAATAGCAGATGCATTAATCTCACCTAGCACATTTTGAGAAGATGTTTTCCAATAATTTTAAGCTGAATAACTCTGCTGGAAATATAATGAGCTAGTTAAAGCATGTTGCTGTATGTAGTACACCATATCAGCAAATGACAGAGATTTGGTAGAAAAAGGCACGTTCTATACCGTTCTAAAGTTGTAATCCTTTTCATGCTGGGAATAGATTTTATCTTTCAGAGAGGTGATTATTTATAGTGTTATAAAGAGGCATGCATTTATCTTACAACCATGGTTGTCAATATAACACTAAACTGCATAAATGTTAGAATTTGATCTTTTGACCTATTTTTAAACTGTTTGTACTACACATTAGCCTCTGAGCTCAGAGTGGTAATAGTGCTTGTAAACTAGCTCTCAGAGCCTTTAGTGATCCTGACCAGCCTCAGCTGACACCCCCAGGCATAGCCCAGGCACCTGAGGGCTCCATTTCAGCTCAGCCTGAGGCCGTCAGCCTTGCCCATAGTGGTGCAAAGGCAGGATGGTCACTGGCTCTAGTGCAGCCCTGTTTGGGTGTGCTGGTGTCCCATACTGTCCTGTTCCACACTGGTGCCTGATACCCTGGGCTAGGGGCTGCTCCCAGCCCATCTCCCTTGCTGTGGGCAATGGGAGGAGAAGCCCAGCTCTGCTGTCCCATTTGGGACTCCCTGTTCCCCCTGCCCCAGGGATGCAGCTGGTCTGCTGCTCCTGACAGAATTGGTGCCATTATTGACAGGTCATCATGAATGCTGGTAGGCATCTTAATATCAGTGGTTATCTACAGCTCTTTACAAACTCCTGGAGAGCCCTCAGTGAAACACCAGCCCTATTAACGCAGCATTTGCTTCTGGTGAAATGGTGTGCTAGTGGAGGCAGGGGTACGGTCTTCACGCTCATAAACTAGTAAACCTCTACCTCATTCAGAGGTTTTAAAAAAGCTATGTGTAAGTATATGTTTAAAGGCTGAGAGAGTTGAGATTGTTCAGTCTGGAGAAGAGCAGGCTCAAGAGAGACCTCATGGTGACCTTTCAGCACTTGAAGAGCACCTATGAGATAGATGGGCATAGACTTTGTAGCAGGGCCTCTTGGAATGGGACAAGGGGTAATGGTTTTAGACTAAAAGAGGGCAGATTAGATATAAGGAGGATGTTCTTTGCAATGAGGATGATGAAACACTGGACCAGGTTGTTCAGAGAGGTGGTAGATGTATCATGCCTGGAAACATTCAATGGAGGTTGGATGGAGCTTTGAACACCCTGATCAAGTTGAAGATATCCCTGTGCACTGCAGGGGAGTTGGACTCTAGGGGGCTTTTAAAGGTCCCTTCCAATGCAAACTATTGTATGATTTCTAACTGAAGACTTGTAGAATGTGAACGGCATTTTTGTGGAGTTGTGTTAGGAGGAACTCTATCTATTAATTTTTATTATTGACTCTATCTTATTAATTTTTATGGTGTTCAAACAGCTCTTTCCTTTTGGTGTGCCTGTAGCACAGCCCATAGATAGTTTTTTATGTGTAGACACACACTAGCTGTAGTATGGTTTGGTGAGTTAAGAGCTTAGAGAGATGTAATTATTATTGAATGTCATTGCACAGATAGAACTGACGGCAATAGACAGTGTTTAATCGTCTTAATACTTAAATATGTGCAGCACCAAGCCTGTGGAATTTTGCTTTTTGGCAGCAGGTGGTTAAGAAGGCGCTTTAAGATGGGTGGGTGATAAAATGACGCTTGGTGGAAGCTGAATTGCGGTGGAGCTGCCAAGCGAAGGGAGCGGGCGGGCCCGGAGCGGGGACTGGGCACGCCGGGCCGTGCGGGCCTTGCCGGGCGGCTCCGTGCCCACGGGGGTCGGTGCCTGCGGCTTTCCGGAGGCCGCCTTTGATTGCCAGCAGCCGCTGAGCTGGTAGAGCTGAAACTGCTGCAGCACCTCTGCACAACCAACCAACTCCTCCCCCGAGCTGGGCTCTTATCGGCAGCTACTGTCAAGGCCTCCTGAACTCGGAAGGCTGAAGTCCATTTAACCTGAGAGGAGTGTTTTCCCAGGAGTGGAGACAATAAATAGCGTGAAGGACAAAATGAGCAGTGGCTTTCTGAAGTACAGACTTGGTTCCTACTGCAGTTGACATTCTCAGATGCTTAAGCAACTTTGTTAGCCATAAAATACTCTGCAGGAGTGAGGGAGTACAGCCTGCAGCATGAAGCTGAGGGAAGGAGGCTGCGTTTTTAAATGCTTAAGTATACACAAAAGCTGTGTGACACATTCAGTGCAGTATAACATATTTTTGTAGTGAAGACAGGTATTGGTTCCTTTAGGAACCATGCATGTACAAAATCATAATAGCTGATGTCTTTGAGTGAGGATAATGTAAACGTCTGTGTTTTGTAGTATTTCACAAACATGCATTGCTTACCTATCTCTCTTTTAAATTTAATGATACTCCCCCAATCAAAATTGTCTGTGATTTGATATCAAAGTATTGATGCTTTTGAAATAATTTAACCAAGAGACATAGACAGTGAACTTATTTTTTTAATGTATGGGGGTCATTTTCCATGTGTTGTGTATTCTACTTCCACAAAAAATTACTTCACTTGGTGTTAGATTGAACTTCAATGGCTAGAAGTGTGTATTAATACTGTAGTTTCTAAATAATCACTAATTCTTGAATCTAATCTACTTACAGTTTGTAATGCTTGTAAAAAGGATTATGTGGAAATACAGAAAATAGATGTCCATTTCTGAAGTAGTTTATCTACCACAAAGCTTTAATATCAAAACATCTTTCTACTCTGCTTCTGGTATTATCCTATACTAACTGTAACGATTAGAGAGGTGGGACTAGATTCTCTAAATTTTTTTAAGTTTGCGGGATACTTAAATGCTTGTATGTGGTGCTACAAAACATCTGACTTGTTAGAGGCTCTTAAGAAAACAGGTAGTTTTATACATAATGTGAGTTTTCAGCTGATTTATTTTTGTCTTATGTTTCTTACTGAACAACCGAATCTTTTCAAATGTTTTTCAGAAGGGTCCTGAAGGTCTGGAATAGAATCTCAGTGTGGAATCTCAGGTNAAAAAAAAAAAAAAAATCAGTTACAAGATAGGTCCACGGGGCGTCAGTCTTGATTCGCGTTTGAAAGTTGTGTGGTTATTGCTGACTGCACAGGTTGGCTGAGAGATGACTGATAGAGCAAGGCTATCAGTACTACAGCTAACACCTTTTTTAAAAACTTCAGGAAATCGATGTCGTGTAGGAGTAACAGTGCTGTCAGTATAGCCTCTTTGGTTCAAAAAAAGACCAAAACTTGTAACATGGTAAGTGTTTTTACAGTTTTGTTTTTCTTTTGAATGGTCTGTTTGGGCTTTGTACATTACCTATGGATTAGAAATATCAGGATGGAAGTAGCTGATTTATCCTCCTTCCTGGCCTGTAATGTGGTGTGGGCTACCAGAGGTGTCCTTGAAGTAGAGAAAAAGGGAGACACGGAAAAGATCTCTTGTATGAATAGCCTCGCCTATCGCAGTGGCTGAGAGAGTTTGTTAGGTAACCTAGACTGCTTAGTATATTGCTGCCCTTTGCATGTACTTTTCCTTTTTGTAAGAACATAGACCTTTCTAGCATTATTGCAGTGTGAGAGACCTTCAGCCTTCTTTTCTGAAAACCTCTTGAAAATCTTCAGTTTTTCTGTACTGTGGAAAATAAAGTGGATTTTTGAACAATAGATTTGTACACTCTTCACAAAGGTATTTTTTAACTGAGCTTTGGATACTGCATACACAGTAAATGTCTAAGGCTATATTGCATTTTCTTATGTTAACCATATCTTCACCTGACAGACAGGGAAATAAAAACATTACTTACAGAGCATCAAATAGTAGTAAATTAGTTTTGCTACACTCTGTTTGTGACTATTAATATTTTATAATGTTTTAGTCGTTAAAATGAGTTCTGTCTTGGAACATCTGAGAGTATGAAGACCTTCAGAAAAGAGTAATCAGATTTAAAGGAATGTGTAAAAATATAACTCTAGTTAAATGAAATCAATTTAAAAAGCTTTCCAAAGTGAGCAAACTACAAGCTCAGCTTTTCTGTCTTTTTCTCCAAAGGATCCAAAGGTAGCTTAACAGTCTGGTCCTTCTCCACTTCTTTTAATTAACTGCATTTATTGCTCACATTTTCAGGAAATCTTTTTTCCCTGAAAAACTTTTCAAGAATGCAGTGGTAGTGCTGATGAAGGTGTCATAACTGGGAAGGAATGTTCCTTCTGGTTAAAGTTAAGAAACTTTAAGAAACTGCATTTCTGATATTCTTGAGATGGTATGTTGAGCTGTGAACTTCAAATACATGCTATCTGCATGTGAGAACATTGAAAGACTAGTGCCTGTGAGCAGGATCCTGAAGCATCTTCATTACATTATTTTTTTTTTTGTTCTAGGCACTTTTTTATGTGGATATGCAAACTCAATTCAATTTACAGATTAGTGACTTTTTGTGGAGCATCTTTAATTATTTCACAGTGGTTTCTAGACATTAGAGATGCTGGGAGCACTGTGGGACACACCTGCTCAAAATATGGTTCAAAACTCGCTTCCATGACTTACATGGCAACTACCGCGTAGCTGTAGAGGTTGCTGAGTCCTGAGATGATGGTTCTAAGCTGGAACTGGAACTGGGAGATGATGGATGATGCAGTAAGCTTAGCAAACAGCGGTACTTTTTTTTTCTACATGCTCATGGAGCCTGACCTAGACAAAGCAGCAACCACTTACGCAAACAACTTGCCTGTTACTTGTGCTGTGGTGCAAAACAGTAGACCTTTAGACCTTTTTGCCTCCTTGGCTTGAGAACCTCTTGAGAACTCTAGCCTGGAGTTGAACTTCTTACTCCACGCTAAATATATGCAGTTCTAGTGGAAGGATTTTAAAATAATTTGAGGGGGGAAAAAAAGAGATGTTGCCTCAAATGTAAATGCTTGCTCCTGGTTCTAATCATTGTATTTTATGAAGCATGCTGTGCATAGTTCAGAGTTACTCTGTCAAATGCAAGCAGAGGAATTTGCCGTTTACAAGGATTTTGAAGTAGCATTCTTTGAGTATTGTGTTTCTTTGCTGCAGTCTTCTCTGTGTCAGGTATTTAGTCCATCTCAGTCCGGTTGATAACGGTTACTATCAAGAAGAAGATAAAGTCAAGAAGGAAGAAATTCTTTGTCAAAGAATGAGACATTAAATGTACTGAATGCATTGCTATTTGATTTGCTTTTAGAAGTCGTTCATGGCAAAGCGCTTCCTGAGTAGACCATCACAGCTGATGTCGGCTTCCCAGGTCTGTTAAATGTCTCCTCAGAGAGGAGGAAAAATTTCACCTCCTCCTCTTAAACCCTTTTAGCCAGAGGCAGCCAAAGTAAAGATCACTTCAAAGGCAAAGTATGTTTTCGGTTTTGTTTTTTGTGGGTTTTTTTCCCCCATTGTTTTTTGGGGTTGTTTTTTGTTGTTGTTTTTTTTTTTTTACATGGCATTGCAGTGGCAGTAGATGGTAGTCTTAATTTTGCTGCCACAGTTAAATGTTATGACTATGCCTAGTTCTCTTCATATTTGTGCATATCAGGAACATCTCCTGTAAAGATGCTGGAATTGCAGTAGCTTAAAATTGATGTTACAGAAATGGGATCATTCCCCATAAACAATACAAGGGAGAAAAGGCATGTGACTCAACATCCCTTATCTTCAGCTGCAACTTCTTTCAGGACTGCTTAGATAAGATTAAAAGAACCAGGCTTCCTTCCAACCATCTCCCACTTTTTCACCTGAAGAAATTTGCTGAGAAGAAGAGCAGACTCTAGCTGCAGAATTTGAGCCGGCTTCTAACATGTGCACAAATGCAAATTCAAAGAAAACAGAGTTCATTTTGGCAAATGTGTGTGTGAAATTGAGCTGTTTTTTGATCTTGCATTTGAGTTGATAGAAAAGAATCTGTTTTCTCCTTTTTATTATTCATCCTCTGTTGAAAATTGTGTAAATCAAACGCTAAAAGAGCTGCAAACCAAAATTTTAGAGGTTTCTTCCAGATTGTTGAATTTAATTTAGGTTTATTTAAACTGACTATTAATTTAAACTGACTTAAGTTGCAAACTTAAGTAGCCTGAAAATATAAATTATAATGTTCTCCAGAAAACTTTACCTCTGATCCTCTTCAGTAATGGTGGTGGGGAGGTTTGTAATTTTAGTTTAAGAGAACAAGTGACAGGAGTTACGATCTCTGCTTTATTTGGCAGATGGGGAATAAGGACATAAAGATCAAAATGGCATTTAAACTGAGAGGGAATATTTTATTATCTTCTAGGGTAAACTCACTAAACCAATATTTAGTGTATTCAAACTGCTTATAGATATTTGCATTTATTTTTGGTGTCTTTGTTCTGTGATTGGATTCTAAAATGCACAATGAGTTACAAGGATGCTACAAGAGGAATAGTGTGTGATGAAGTCACTAAAAATATTGAACTTTTTTGTATTGAAGGCTTAATACCTGCTGTCAGCTGATTTTGTGCTTCTGCAAGCATGCGTGTCAGCAATCTATCAAATACATTATTCCTGTAGATGTTTAACTCAAGGGCAAAACTTCTGTTTGGGAATCTGGTATGAGAGTCTTTATGCTATATATAGCACATTCAGACTGACCATATCTGGGAGAGTAGGTTGTGTTGGAGACACTGGAAGATGCACCCACATTTTTTTCTTCTTACTCCTCTCCCCAAATCGCTGGATTAATTCTGTGCTGTTTTCTGTAAAATGTACTGATATAATTGAACTTGTATTCTGAGCCAACATCTTGTTTGTCTGCTCTCGTTCTTCACAAATATACAAGAATCAAACTCAATGAAGATATTTTCAATTGAACTGCATGAAATATAGCTGTGTTCCTGGGTAGTCTGTAGCCATAATGCCCATTTTAAGAGCTGCTTACAGTTGAGCCTTGTTCAGCAGCTGGGAGGGGAATGCCATGGAAGAGAGGTAGCAAGAAGAAGGAAGGGCTGAAGGGTTTCTGACTCCCATCGTCCATGCAAATCATGCCAATCATCTGGTATCTTGGAACCTAGTTTTCTATTGGTGATTTGATACCAGAATTAAATCTTAGTGTGTGAACTGGATTTTCCTACTACAAATGCTTATCTGCTTTTTAGACATTGCTAATAGTTCTTTAAAATGTAGTGCCAGCTTTTGAAATTTTGAAAGCAATAGATGGAACTTAGCTAGCTAGCAACTGCTATGATAGCAGAATAGTTTTATCATAAATCTGTATAAGTATGTTGCAAACATCAGTTAATATATTACTGTGTTTCCTGCATAGAGAGATAACATTTACAGTTTGTATTTAGAATCTATGCATGTCCATACATAAAAATCAAAGTTTAAATTAATGCCTAGACTACATAAAAATACTGGAGATACTGGGTTCCAGTGCAATTATTATTCAGGCCTTAGTAAAATAAATTGCAAGAATAACTTTACATGCTCATTTGATAGTGGTTCAATTAGAATGAAGAATTAATTGGATGGAACCCTATAAAAAATATGATTAGGCCCCTGGATGGTAGGTTTTACTGAAAACTTTATCTGAAATTTCCTTATGTCTTCTATATTTAGAAGTAGTGTAACATGAGCAGGGATGACAGATCCTTTGACATCATTTTGGGAATGTGACCCATGTGAAACTACCTTTTGCTATGGAGTAAAGAAAAAAGGTACCTCCTGCAGCATATGATTGAGGGCATGGAGTGCAATTATGTTCCTGTGGAAAGCAGTCATTTGTGACAGGTCTTATAATCTCAAAAATAATAATGGTTCTCTTTGGTATTCCAGAACATGGAAAATCTTTTATTCTTTTTTTCTACCCCTTAGCTGAATCCTGGAGAGAATGATATTTTGCATAGCTTTCTTCTAATACAACCTTATACTGCTAAAACCTAAAGGTCAAACCAAAATGGAAAACTGCCCACAAATCCCTAGTCTTTCACTGTGTTTAACTCAGGATGAGTGTGAGATAATGACAGGTGTCTTTAAATACCTTTTGTCCCTTCCTAATCCTGGTTTATGGGGATTTAAACATCACAGGCATAGTAAGTAGTCAATGAAATGTGCTATCTCATACACAGTCTCCAGGGATCCCTGTGAAGTAGGAGAATATAGAGGTTATAGTGTTGTACCTTCATCTCTTTCTGGTGTGCATTTTAGTTGTGTGCAGGACTAAGATTTGCTCTGGTGATCTTAAACCATATTCAGTTCGTATGGTTTTTCTTACACTGGTAAGTTAATTCAAATCAGCATTTTCATAGTTGTTAAACTGACCTCGTATCTCCTACTGCAACTTGGTCAATATGTCAGTTCACATAAAAAGCAATTGTTTTGCTGTAAGAGGAGTAGTAAGGACTTCTGCATATATTGATTGTATTGGTTCTGCTTGCATTCCTCTTTGCTGTCTCTTGAAAGACAATACAATGAAATATTAAGACCACCAAAATATACTGGGAATGAAGGAAAAGGAAAGAACAATATAGAAGAATGTGTGATCCATACTGGGATAAGTGCAAGTATAGCAACAGAAATAAAGGGAAGACCAGGATATCCATTAAGAGAACAGTAAATGGTTCTTGGTGCTGTAGCTCTGAGAGGAAAATTTGGGTTTAATATTCTCTTTTATTAATAAGGCTTTGGTGCAGAAATGGAAGAGTGCAGGCACTAACACTATATGTTATTTGAATCTCTGCTGATTGTAGTCAGTGCTTCAGTATTTGAAGCAGTTGTAGTCTGATGACAAGGAAAAGTTGAATGACATTAAAACATGGGAAGAGTTTCACATATTTTGAATGTGTTCTGTAAGTTTCATTGAAGCTCACTTATCTCATTGATTTAAAATATGAAAAAGGTTATCTAACGAATTGCCAGACTTAAGAGACCTGTCAAATCCCAAGCGAGATGGAATCCACAGTGACTGTTGGCAGCGAGGTGCATCAAGGAACAGATATGGCTAAATCATACTGCAAGGATGGTGTGGGATGCCTGTGTTGATTACAGAAGATGTAAATCTTTGTCTTGAATTTTCACTACATTTCTTTGATTGCTGGATATAAGGAGAGAGAGTATTCTTCTGCTGGAAAAGGTAAAGACGGATCAGCAGACTTTCTATTCACTAGTCTTTATTTCAGTATTTCTTAATATTACTATCTGCCTGCTGGATGATGACAGATTTTTAACAACTTTTATTTTTTTAAACTTCACCATTCATGTGTATGTGCCTTTGCACTTCAGGCTGAATCATTTAATTACATTCAAAAGGTGTCAAACCTTGAACACCACTCAAACAACAGCTAATAAAAATTCAGGGGACTGATTATTTGGAAGGTTGACTGGAAAAACTGATCTTTGACTGCAATGAGTTCCTGCTTATATCTAGGAAAACCAGAAACCTAATTTCTAGAGTCAGGCATAGGTTTTTGTCATCTTTTATTGAAAAATGCTCCTGTAGTAGATCCAGGCATCTTGTGTTTCATTTGGATAATGGCTATGGGTAGCTGTTCACTGACTGCTGATGAATCTTAGCTGAAGCTACTGAACTTTGGACTTTTGCCTCCAAAGTCTAATAGAGCCTAAATTTAACCTAATGTCTATTTTTTTTTTTTTTAATTTAGAAGGAGGGTTTTTAACTGTGACCTGTGGAAATAATTGGAATGTTTATGGAATTGAGGACATACTTATTGATATGTATTTGATTATCTGTCAGTTTTTCACAGGAAGATGGCAATACTAATATATCAGGACTGCTGGCTCCCTACTCCCCTTTCTTCACCATGCAATAATTAACCAGGTATCCAGCTTCATAAATCAAAGGTCTAAGGTTTGAGGCTTGTCCTTTTAATTATTTCTGGAGTTTTGACTACAACACTACAATATGCATAAACCATTACTTTCAGGTCAATATGAGGGCTCAAGCTAATGGCCTTCAAATTAATGAAACAACTTCTTCTACTGTACCTAATCAGCCACAGAGGATTATGGGGACTGAGGGCATTTTCATTAGTATCTCCTAAAGTGTCTGACACAAAGCGACATAGCTTCAGTTTTTCTGGAAGGCTAAGTATTAAAGTCGTTCTTAAGGAACAAAGAAGTTTAAGTACTAGAGGATGTGGTATGTAACTTCTAATTTCCTTTTAATAGCTTCTGGCTCTGGCTTACAATGATACTTTAGCACAATTATTTATCTTAAAGAAAAAAAACCAATAAACAACCCTCCAAAGCATTTTAAGACATCAGTAATTACAATGGGTATATTGCTTAGCTGTTCTCATACATATTTTTAGAACTCACAAAATACTGTTCCAGTGAGAATTTAGGAATCAAGAATGTGTTTCAGTTTCTTGAATATGCTCTTCAGCTTATGCCACTGTGCAACTGCACTAGAAACTCAAATGTTGCATATCTGAAATTTCTTAAAGTTCCTTTTCTTACTGGAAAAGTAACTCCCATGTGGCTTTTGAGATCTCATCCTTCATAATGCTGATCACCATGTATTCAAAACATTAAAGCAACAGGAGGTAGCTTTTACTGTGCCGAGATCTTTAGATGTATCCTAATTAGGAAAAATCTTAATTTTTGAAACTGGGTTATACTATAACTTCTGAATGCAAAAAATTATGCTGAAATGAAGGAGGAATTCGATTAGCTATCCTGCAAAGTACAAATCATGCCATCAAGCTATTTTTGCTGGCAAACTTCTACCTCACAATTTTGTATTCTGTGAAGCGACTGAAAAAAAACCCCATTATAGTCTCTTTTTGTGGTAGCTCAGGTGATGTAGCTTCTCCAGGCATGCTATCCTGCTCCTCCTGGCTAGAAGGTACCAGCTGTTGAGATGCTGGCATGAGCAGTACACTCGGTTTGAGGCTGCTGTGTCCCCACTGCCATTTGCTGCTCTATGGTGCATTTGTGGGGCTGTGCTGCCAAGTGCTCCCCTAAGGGTCTGCTGACTGAGGAGACAAAAGGGACTGGGAATAGCTGTGCTGCAGCTCTGAGGCAAAGTGGATAAAGGGGGAAGGGTGGACTAGTCAAGCCAGTCACCCTGCTTACCAAAGTTTGTGCTCACTGAACTGTCCTATATCTCATTCCTGTGAACAAGTCCCCCAAGGAGGAGAGAGGTTGGGTTTTTTCAATTATTGTAATCCTTTTGACCTCATGCTTTCATGAGTTTGGTCTCTTCTTGTCAAAGTAGTTTTGCAGGTTGACTGAATCAGGTGCTATTTTCAAACCAAATATTTTGGGTATTGTTCCTTAGCAATCAGTTAAGAATTGCTACAGTGTGGATTATCTTGAGCTATAATTTTCTTTGTTTTTCTGTTTAATTTAACATAAAAATATATTTATACTACAAATATCTCTGTATACAAATCAGTGGTTGTCATTCACAGGATGTTGTGAGGTAGCTATACTTCCACAATACACTCAGTAACTGTGTTCTTAGATGGTGTTTAATAGGCCTATTGATGTCTAGTTCTTTTTTTCAGTAAGTGTGGAGGCTTGTTCAGAAAATTCAGAGTTAGGTCATATTTTCAACTTTTTTTATTGACTGAGCAGTGGTGAACGTTGATGTTCTGTAATATAAATCAAAACTGTGAGAATCTGTCAACTGCAATCTATACTGTTAAACCCTGTTCTCATTTTTTTCCTGTTATTACCCTGAGTTTGGCCTGGAATTCTAATTAATACTACTGAAGTCTTATTATTTATCTTTTCTCAGGTCTTTTGACTGACTGCTTTTGTGATCTCTCAAGTATTTCATCATAGCTGTTGGAGGAATGAGACCTAACCATTTTTAGTATGAGTCCCACTTACAAAGATATTTGTCCTGAACGGACCTCATATCTGTTATTAATAGGAGAGTAAACCAATGAAAAGAGTAAAGGAGATTCAGAGTTATTCCAGCCTATCCTATTTTCCTTGTTAATACCCTAGAAAGTTTTTAGATCATAAGTAATTTGCAAATGCTTCTTTACCTCCCATTCCTTTTCAAGTACAAATCCCATTTGTTGCTTCCTTGCAGGGCAGAATGGCACTGAAGGGCCAGTGAATTGGAGCAAAAATGAGGACCTTTGTTCCTTAGATACAGAAAAAGTGCCAAAGAAATCTGTTTGCGGTAAGGCAAGTGCCAAGATCTTTAGTAGTTAGAGATGCAGCTGAGGTAGTGCATACTTGTCCTTATTTTGTGACTGTGTCCCCAGGATGGGGCACAGGGACTTCCAGAGTGGACCAGACAGTGCTGACCAAAGGACAGCTGGAGAGACAACTGCAGTCTGTTTAATCTTTCTCCACTTTCTTCTGCCTTCCAGGTAAATAAAAAAAACTCTCTCATGTCTACATGGTTACTGTTAAACTCCACCACTGGCCCATTTCAGCAGATGAAATATACTTGGGGTGTTTTGGAAGCTCCTTTACTGACTGTCTCTTTGCTAGTCTTGCTTGTTCAGTGGCAGTTACCAAAAAAGCACATGGTTCCCGTGTTCCTGCTTCATGTTCCAGGATGCAGTAATATAATTCCAGGTTGAAAGAGAGAAGTTGTAATATTTCACTAACCAGAAGACCTTGAGAAAACTTTTGGCCACAATGCCAGCTGCATTGTGCAATTCTGTCTCTCTGATTTGTGTTCTGGACCAATTCACATCTCCTCAGCTTAATGTTTCTCACATTCATGTGGTCTGGAGACCCACCTTTGATCCAGTCTTCTGGAAATCTGTGCTTTAGTTACGAATATGTATTAGATGTTTGGGAATTATATCAACTAAGGCTCTCTTTTTCTTAGTTTGAGATTAGGTGGATTTTTGTTGTTTTTATTTAAATCCTTGGAAGAAAATACTTCCCTGGCAAATCATTGGCATTGTTTTAGATACTGTGAAATGTGATGTGGCTTATATGAGGAACTTGGTGAACTTGGGGATATTGTCTGTTTGGATTTTTTTCATGTGTTGTAGAGTTGAAATTAATACTGGTTCTTTGTACAAGATGCATGTTCCCTAAAACATGACCTTTTAAGGAAACTTCTCACATGTTTTTGGAGAAAATAAGTGGTCCAAATACACATTGGTACTGTGGATCCTCATGAAAACAGCTCAATCTGCTCTCCCTGAAGTCTGATGGCTTTTATCCAAACTGAAGTGGGCCTTAGGTGAAGGAAGTGTCTCAAGAATAGTATCTCTAAAGAGACCCTCCTGCCATAATAGCCTGTTAAGAGAGGAAGTCTAACACACACACACACACACACACACACACACACATTGTTGCTTGCTGTAAAACTAAGCTTCAGTTAAAGAAATGGGACACTTTAGATTGTAGAATAGCAAAGATGGATGAAATCTGAAGAGTTAATTGCTGCTGTTGGATACTTATACTATTACCCAGGCAGAGAGACAGTCTTTAGTTTAGATTTGTATGACTTGTCACTACCAGTGTTCTCTCAAAAAATGAGCATGGCTTTAGTATGTTTAAAATGTAGCCTTGCTTTAGCATGATTACATAAAAATAACAAAAAAAGCTTGTCATGATCAAGGCATAGGATTTAATGATTAAACTTTAAATGTGAAATTGAAAACACAGCTTGCAACTTAAATTGTTTTCCATGTGGAAACACCTGGGTTTATCCAAGGACAGATTGACCACAAGATTACTGAATGCCAATGGCAATTACAGCTTTATTGGATAATGCACTGGGCAGATCCTTAGCCTCTGTAAACTGTCCTAGCTCCAAGAAGTTCAGAAGAGACAAATTTACAGATCTGACCCACATTTTCCTATAGTGAATGTATATATATCTTTTTACTTTCCTTAACTATCAGCTCTCTATCTTTATCTAGTCATACATCAACCCTGATGTTTCTATCTGTCTGTGAAGAACTGCATGAGTTTGGACCCTAATTTAGACTGAACCTTGGTCAAAAATGAAGCCTTTTAATTTTTAACTTCCTTGCTTAGGAGGTATTTTTAATAAGTAAACAGCATAGTTGTTAGTTCTAAATTACACCTTCAACTGCTTTTCTGAGTGTTTGCTTACATAAAAACCAGGCAGGCAAAAACATCCCAAACTGTATTTTGAATCAAAAGTGGAGTTCATTGAACAACAGCATTGCCTATATTTTCTCCCTCTAACCTTCTAACAGATGTGGTCTGCATCTTCTTAAACATGCATAGTCAACTAAAAATCCCTAGGTCTAGTTCAGTCAGAAATAATGAGCTGCCAACAGGAGCAGTCAGCGGAAAGATGAGAGAAAGATGTGTTGTACCCACATGTGCAATTTTGGGTGTAGCTATGGGAAAGCCTTGAGGAGTGTTTACTCTGACGTTGAAGTCTCTAGTCTCAGAGAAGTCCCATTTAATGGTGTCCAGCAGGACAGGGTCCCTTTATTTAGATGATGAGGTGCCATGTAAAGTGAGAGGAAAAAATTTTAGATGAAGTAAAGAGAGGATAACATTGTCCTGTGCTGGCTCCTTTGTTACTATTATTCAGCCGTAAAACATCTGGGCTTATCAGTTTATATGTCTCTAAATGTAAATTTTATCTTGTGAGTGCAAAGAATAATGGGTGGGAAGGGTATGACCCACTATCTCAGCTCACTGTCAGCAGCATCTCCACCATTCCTGCCTGTTGGAGAATCCTTCTAGCCTCTCTCCTATGGGAAATACAGATGTGTAGAAATGGTGATGGTGAACGGGGCAGGAGCACACCTTCAGGCTGCCAGCTATGAGGAGTGAAACAGGTAGGTGTGTCCCAAAGCTTGTATTCGTGTCACTTCAAACATACAGTGACAGAAGACTACACATAGCTCCCAGCCTGGTGTTGCAGCTCCCAAGCACTGTTTGCCCTCTCTGCATGTTGCTGGGGTGTGAACTGCTTTAAACAATTCTTCTAATTGAGTACGTCAGTCTGTGTTGGCTTTGCAGGCACCCATCTGTAGAGAGCAGATCTGCTTGCTCCCCTCTGAGGATGCCTTCCTTCCCTCCCCATCGGCCTCGTTGGGAGATTAAAGCAGCAGCGGCCCCATACACAAACGCAGCTGGTTCCGTTTGGTCAGCCTGAGCCTTGCTGTGAAACTACGACAAGAATTCCAGTAAGTTGGCAACACTGAAACACAAAGAAAACAACAATAGGAAAAGGCCTTCCGTGCAGAAAGGAATGTTTCAGGCACTATTCCCCTACAGTGAAAGGAGAGAGGGTGGGAGGGAGGAGGGAGATTTGAAGAGGGCATGTCTCCCCCTCCCCCGGCAGCTCTGGATCTTGTGATGGAGAGATCTTATCCTCTCTTTGTGATTCAGAGGTGCCAGGAAGCTAATTGAATATTCTGATCTGCCCCCAGTGTTTCTTGTGGCTTGACCCCGGTGCTGTGTCGTACCACTACACCAAACAGCCCTGAACCTGCATAAATCACAACCTTGCAAAAGCCTGTACTCCACATCTTCTCTCCCCACCCCCCCTCTTTACTATCTTGATAGATAGAAAGCCTTTACGGAAAGGTTTAGAGGGATTAGTGTCCTACAGGACCTGGAGAGAAATCACAGTCTGCTAATAAGCAGCAACGTGTTCCTGTGCAACTTCTGCAGAAACAATACAGGCATCTCTACCCCTTTACTGAAATTGCAGTCCATGGCAAAAAGAAGAAGAGTTAATGTTTGAAATATTGCTTAAGTTCTTTTGCAGCATCAGCAAACAGCCATTGCAATATAACGAGCATGCATGATGTTAATGCAAAAGATATATGATATTTATAAAGGTGGTGTCATAAAAATTAATCTGACAGAGCCTCTTGGAAGACAAATAGACCTATCCTTCTCCCATGGTGTGTATGCACAGTAGTCACTGTTGACATGCACGTGTATGTGCATGCACACATGAAGAAAGAACAGCTTGGCATAACTAAATTTTCTACATGAAAGACTATTTTTGACTAATATTAAAAAATACTTTGACTAATATTAAAAAAAAAAATTTAAAAACTTCACACATTTTATATATGACATTTCTGATCCTGCAAGCAAAGCCTCCAAAATGTTTGTCTTTTTACCAAGGCTGCATTCCAGCCTGAAGTATTAGGGTATCTTTATCTTTCCCTATGATCCTACATACTGCTCTTTCTTTGTTAGTGGGTATATGGTTCCTTAAATGGCAGCTGTAAAACACAAGGAGATATTCTTTGTGTGTTGCACACACTGTTGGAGAGTTAGAACTAAAGGAGTGTGTCTCCAGCTGATATCTTGAGAATTCACAGCCAACAGCACTTTACCGAACCGATTTTATCAGGTAAGAAAGTGCAAAAGTTTCATCCCTACAGTTTTCCTTTCATAGTATTTATGTGAGGAGTACTAATTTCTAAGCTTTACCTCTGCATTGCTGAGTAGATGTTGGAATTTTTTTGGAAATATCAAAAATATTTTTTATTTGGAGCATGCCTTTGGGACACTAAAATCTGTGACATATTTCTCTTGCCACCTGCAATTCCCAGAACTACTCAAAATCGATGAGCACATTAAATACAGCACCAATGGACTCTGCTACAAAGTCAGCAAAGTGCAGCGTCTTGGAAGCGTCTTGGCTATCCTGCAAAGTGTGGAAGGAGGGGCAGAGGCAGCCTGTGGCTGCAGGGCCTGGAGCAGTGCCTGATTCCCTCATGCTGGTTCCGGGGCCGCCGGGTATAAAGAGCTTTATGCAATGTCTGGAGGGTGGGAGTTTATAGAAAACGCGATGTCTCAACAGGCGAACACGCCTTTCTTCTGCAACTAGCAGGATAAGAAAAAGACACCAGGCTCCTTGTGCTGCTGCTGTGCAGATCAGCACCCCGGAGTCCAGGAGCCAGCTTCTGAGGAGGCTGGAGCATCCCAGCCCAGATGGGACCTCACCATCGGATGGATGGAAGAGCAGCAACTGCTTGCAAACTGCTTATATTATTCACTGCATGCATAATGCAGGGCAGTTGCCAAGGTAAGTGCTATGCTTCAACCTCTCCGGAATGGGAATTGCACCGCAAGGAACACATCCCTACTCCGGGGACTTTTATAAGAAAAATATCAAAGTACCTGAAAGTAGAGGGTTAACGGGCGCTGATTCAAGGAGTTCTTCCTAATAGCAAAGGGAGACAATTGGCTCTTTCCAGGAGTCATTTGATGGAGTCGGTTTCTGTAGTGGAAAAGTAAGTAGCTCCTTAAAAGCACTGCAAACACCACCGACTCTTTAGCTTCACTTCGTCTTGGTTTTAAATTATCCTAGGATGCTTCATTCGATTGTTTTTCTGGTTTGTACAAACTTTTTTTTTTCTTAGTAGTGTAAGACAGCAACACACAAATGTGGCTAAATTTTGAGGGACGTCTCAGACTTTGCAACTCCACGGTCTAAACTCGTGGTTTTACAGAAATGCAAGCAGACAGGTTTTTCTATGAGTCCTGATGACTGGCTGTGAATAAGGCCAAAAAATAAACCACCCCAGACTTTTTGCATGTTTTTCCTTTCGATCTTTGTGCCTTTCTTGCTACTGAAATGCGAGTGGTTTTGCAGAGCAGAGTTCACCTGCATTCCAAGAGCTGGTTTGGTGATTGCTGCAATTGCACCGAGAGTTGTTTTTGGTGAGGGGTGCACAGGCTGCAGCCCTTGCACGTAGACAGGCTGGGCCGGGGGGTAGGGGGTTATGCGTGGACATGCTTGTGTACGTGTGGTATATGCAGTCATTTGCAGAAGGCTATAAGAAAGAAACAGATGCTTAGTCTGGAGCACAATAAGCTCCCCTCAGTCGGTCTCAGACGCAGATTTGAAGTTGAGAGAGGGAGAACTTTTTCTCTGGGCTTTACTGTTGCTAGGCGACCTCGAGGAGCATGTGACTGGCAGAGCAGGCTGAGTGCCGCTGCTCCGCTACTAATCTGGCTGCTAGGGATGGAGTAGCCGTGTGCCCAAGTCCTCCCTCCGGCCTGTGACTACAGCCCATCTTCCTGCCTTCCCCTTCTTCACGCTGTTTAATTGCCTTGTCTTGAAAATCAAGCCTGTCTTGCTGGAGCAAGAGTGACTGAAGCGCATTTCCTCCGCCCCACGTATTGACCTGCAGTCCTGCTGGTTCTCTGTGTGTCTGTATTACGTGTGTGTTCAAATTGTTAATCTGCTTTCTTTGCTCAACTCTTAGTTTAAGCTCCTTAGACAGAATCAACTAAGTAATTATGCAGCAACTGCTGCTAGCAGCTCCCACTTAGAACAGGGAAATAAGAGATAGCTAATGTGCTGGAGACCTGCAAAAATGCCAGCCAAGGAGGTCACACGGGGCAGAATTAATCCTATGCACTATTATTTTACATTGGATAGAGAGGAAACTGCAGTGCAGATCAAAAATTTATTTTTTTTTTGTTCTACAGCTGCTTGTCATTGTCCAGAACGTACCTGATAAACGACATGACAGAATAAGCAGAGAGAGGCTTTGAACTGGTATCCATAGGTAGTAGAAGTACAGAAATTTTTTACTTTTATGGTGTTCCTCTCCCTCTTTCTTCTATTCTCCCTCACCCCTGCCCCCACAGTAGAATAACTGTGGAAATCAAACAGTATAATTTTAGTAACGGGTGACTGATACTAGCAAAATACCTGGATAGCAACATTGCCTGCACTGTGATTATGATAGTGAAATATTCGGTAACCCTAAGTTACGGTTCCTTGAATGTTGAGATCATGTCAGACACTTATTTTAGAAAGAAAATTTGGAGAACCATGAAAGCAATCCCAAGGATGGGGAAAATGGTGAAAGGAAGGAATGAAAGAAGGAAAATGGTGAAAATCTATTATTTTGCATAATCCTCAGTATTTCCAAAGGTGCTTCACTGATGCTTTTTGAGATTTTTGTTGGCAATATGTGAGTGTTCCCAGTATAAGATGGATGTTTCTAAAAGAATTTCACTTAAGCACTTGCTCAAATGATAGTACTCTTCCTCAATTTACCTAATTCTAGAGTTTTACTCAGATAAACATAGTGCTCATAAATAGAATAAAAATGCTGTGTTTTGTAATTGCTAGCTCTACAGGGCCTGTTTCTCCAACCTTTACTCTATAGGTCTTGTTGCCTGTGGGGTAATTGTTGTCAGAAAAAATGTAAGTGGAATCTAAAAAGTAGTTAAGTGGAGACAGTGTCAAGCAGGAGCACCACAGAAGTATTGTTCATGTTTGTTTTGAGGAATATCAAAGTACTTCACACTCAGGCATAAACTAGAGAAAATGGATGGATGTTAGTGCACCAAATTTGATTTGTATCCTGAATCTCTGCAATGATAAATGATCAGCTTAATACATCCCAGGCAAATATGACTAAAATTTGTTACCATTATGAGGTCTCTATTAGTCTGAGAATGAAGGCTATTCTAAGAAGGAATGCATATGGTGTGATAAGATACATCAGAAATCACAATGAATGTTTGCATGAAGTGTGGCAGACCATTAAGAAATAGGTATGGTAAGACCAAGTAGAGAAGAAGTACAGCAGTTCATTCTGGAAGTCATGGAGAAACATGCTGTTCCACAAGGCATTGTAATAGTTCAATCTCCAAATTAATAATTCAGTGTTTTCTAGACATTGTCTTCACTCAAAACTATTTAATTTGTCTGTAGGATGATGTACAGTGACATTGCTATAGGCAACACCGTGCACTTTTAAGTGGCAGAGAAGCCTGTCTAAGATTCCACCCCTGCCAAGACCTGGAGTTTGAAGACTTGAGTGACTGGGGACTGAGGATTTGGAAGTAATGAGAAGGAAAAAAGGATGGCAGGAAATATTTATATATTGATGCAATTCTGATATACAATTTACTGGATTATGTGCATTTCAGTGTTCATAATCCTGCACTAGCACAATTTTCATGGTTTCTTTTGGAGATGTATTCACACAAAATCAAGAACAAAAATTGCACTGAGTGTCCATCCACCTGGCTTCTAAACTGGTTTACTTTTTGAGGCCTGACAATTTAGAAATATCTGTCAGTGAAACATGTTATAGTCTTCTCACTTTTTAATGAGGTTTTCTGTGCACTAACAAGGCTTTTCGGGGTTTTTATTTTTTGTTCTTTTTAATGAATAGCCCACTTCTAGTACATCTCTTGAATTTTCTTAATAATTCACTCTTTTTCTGTATTCTAGTCAGTAGAGCATGTCAGGTATTTGCAAAGTAATCAGCTAAAGCAAAGAATGGGTCAAACCCCAGAATTTTAGTTAAATATTGAAACCGGTAATTGGAGGACACCTGGTTAGGTTTAGGTTCTAAGCCAAATGCTAGAATTACAGTAAATAATTAAGCTAAAGGACTGAAGACAAACAGAGACAGAACATCCAAGGAGATTTCAACTAAGATAAATGTGTGATGTGTGCGATGCTTCTATTTCCCTGTAAGACAAACCAAAACCTTCTTTCATAAATTGAGCTGATTGGAAATTTGAGCAATGAAATCCTACTTTAATCCAGATTTACTTGCCATGTGTTTTGCAGGAAATAGCAAAGATTCATTTGGGGGAAAGGTAGACTGCAATTTCATTACAGCCTTTTAATTGTTTTCCTTTTGGGCTTCCTGGGTTGACATGAAATCACTGTACTGTTTGGAGCCTTTCCCCTCCATGCACCTTCTTGCACTCTTAACTTCTTGGTCTTTAACACTGAACCTGGAGTTTCTTCTAAATCTGAATACTCTTCTTTTCAATTGAGCAGTAAGCAGGCAATGTCCAAACTACATTGTAGATGTAGTTAATTTTATCTATGTTATTGGATCCATTCAGTCTTCTACAATACTTATTTTTTGGTCTGAGTGGTCATGATAACTTTTCAGATTGACAGATATGTATCTTGAATCACACTGTACTATCACCTTTTAAAGGAGGAGTTGTATCTCCTCTTCGAGAGCTCTACTTAATACATACTGGAAGCATATAGTACTTTGGATATTTCAAAGAAGTGACACTTTCTAGAAGTTTTCATTGTTGAAAAACATTAAAGGTCCCTTCTAATTAAGCATCTGCAGGTTGACATCTATTTAAAGAGAAGATGTTTTTATTCCACTTCTCTAATTAGTGATAATAAGAATTTGTCAGTTTCTTTTTAATAGCTTACACTGAATGTGGCAGATAAAAGAGCTCTTTTTAAAATTATTTAGAACTGAAGGGCTTCCTTATATAATTTGATAATTATACACCGTTCTTAAAAATACCTTGAGCTGTTTTACCTTGAGCTGTTTCTAGATGAAAGAATAACAAGGTTTCTTCTGAGTCAACCCATTGCAGTTCCTTTAATTTCAAAGAAATTACCCTGACTTGTACTGATCTAAGACAGAAAATATGATTCAGTGAAGAGTAAACATCTCTTTAAATAGCTTTTTATTGTTTGAGATCCGTTTTGAAGTCCATTTTGTTATGGTAATGGTAATTTTTTTTAATAACTTTTTTCTCCCTTGACTCAGTACACTTATAGAACAGTTGAAAAAAATTAAGTTTAACGAGTAAGCATAGAACTGTTAAATGAAATGGATAGTCTTTAGTGTATTCCTTAAGCTTTTACTGTTGATTTCAGAGGTTTTAATGTTTTCTTTGTTTTGCAATGCTTAAAGTGGATTAGATATCAAAGGATCACTGTTACAAGTTTAGTTTCGGATTAATGAAACAACATATAAAAGTTGACTGAAATGGTTCTATTTCTATGACCTGTTCTGTTTTATAGTTTTAAACATGAATAAGTTGCCTTTGTTTTATAATCAAGAAGCCAAATCTTCAGCAAAAGGGCACTGTTTACAGCAGCAGCATGTCTGCCCAATTATTTTCCTGCACAACCAGGTCATGATACTACACCCTGCTGAGTCAAGTCAGAGAATGGAGAATTGGGACTCCAGTGGGGGATTGCAGGGTTCTGCTTTTGTGAACCAAGAAGGCTGGGGCTTTAGTTGTGTTCTGTGGTGTCTCTTAAAAAAAAAAAGAAGGTACAGTCCACAAGATATCCCAGGAACTGATACATTCGCTGATGTTTTTTGAAGGTAATAGTTTTTATCTTCAGAAACTGTGGTGCACATTATCAACTCAAATAAATATACCATAGAAAGTTCAGTTTACTTTGAGGAAGTATAAGGCCTGCTGAACTTGAATAAATACAGATATATATGAATAACTCTTCCCAGATTTGTCCCAAAGAAGAAGATCTATTATGTAAAGTTCGTATCATTTTGATCTGATCAAGTCCTTGTCATACCTTGTCATCTAAGGGTACAGTTTCATAAGAAGTGATGGGCCCTGTGAACAGTTCACTGCTCCTGGGAGCAGAATACCTCTACCCATCTTCCTTCTCTTTTCCAATGTCCCATGCCCATTTTGCTGACAACCTTGAGTTGTTGGTACTTCCTTTGTGCCACTGCTCGTTGGACCTTCTCTGAGCTACTTTTACTCAGAAACCTGTGGAAAAAATAAACCAGACCTGTGGAATTATGGCTTAGGGATTTTGAGCAGCATGCAGAGAGAAAGGCCTGGTGTTTACTGGAGCTGAGAAAAGAAAGGGAACTTTGGCATCATGTACAAGGAGAGGTGTTGAAAGAGGGCGAGAAAGAGACACTCCATTTTCCTATGGTAAGTCAGGCTGGCCATGCAACCACTGTCTAATGCTACTGCTAAAAACCTTACCTTGCTGGTAATAAGAGTGGTCCTATCAGGGCTAGAATGAACAAGTGTTAGTGCTGCTGGAAATCCTTTCGTAAAGTTGTCTTGAGTAAACAGATGGCTTGACTTGAATGGGGCTGCTCACATGTTCACTTTTGAGCAGGGTTGTAGGGCTGTTCTCAACCTGCAACGTAACGAGTGAATTGGATGATAACCAAGCACATGGAGTGTTGCTGCAGTTCTTATTGGACTTCTAGCTGTGTTAATAAAAATTACTTTTACTGCTGCAAGATCTAATACTTTTTTAAACCATTTCATGTGAAACAAACTCCAGTTTGTCTGAAATGAGTGACAAAGTCTGTGGTGCCTTCTATAAGAATATTTGAGCTGTGCTTGTTAGCGCTGCAGTTATTAATTTTCTGTATGAAGTCAGCCACAGAATGCACTTTAAAGCTTCACTGAAAACGGGTGCAAAACTTTTTAATTCTTGGCCTATGTAACTTTTTCTAATAGGAGTTTAGAATTCCCAGAGAGTTAAATCCTGTAGTACAGTAGAGGAAGAAAGAGCCCCAAATTATCACCCTGTTAAAAGAAAAATCTTGTCTTAAAAACAGCCTGTGTGGAGATACTGACTCTCTGGACAGCAATATAACAGGTGTGGTTGCAATCTCTTCCTAGCAGGCATTGTGAAATGGCATTGTGGTGGAAAAGTATTGCTATGAGGAGGGGATTACAAGTTAAAGCTTGCAAACCTTTAGGCAAATGCCTGCAGTCCTCTGAGCAATGTGATTTTTATGTTGTGTGTTACCACTGAGATACTTGGGAGACTGTGTATGCCTTTCCTGTAGTTTTTTGTGCTTGCCTCTGAATATAAGGACATAGGGACCAGTATGTGTATGCTTTTGTGTTTCCAAGCATGTAGCAAGTGTAGGGCTTATGCAGCCATACCAGCTAGAGAAGTTCTCCCTACTATTAACCCCTGTGACTGGAATGCTGCTTAGAGTAGCTAGCTAATACAATTTAAAGAATAATATAAAATATTATGCCCAGCAGCTACTAATGAAGGGAAGTCACAGTAGAATCAAGCATCCTTAAAAAGTCAAAGTGGGTGAGTAAATCTGAGAGTTATAGAGATTGGATGCTTTGGGAAATTATAGGTTAAATGGTTCCACTGGGGTTGACAGGGAAGGCTAATGTTTCAGAGAAGATTATATCTCATGTATATATCTTCTGATGAATTCAAGGACTGTCTTTTTAATGTGGTACACTCATTAGTATTACTATTTGTGTGAAAGGATTTCTTAAATTATTTTTTAAACCAAAAACTAGAAAGAAAATATGTTACGCTTAAAAATGAAACGGCCAAAGGATCATTTAATTCTTATTGTTCGTTTTCAGGTCCTTTAAGGTAAAACTGCATTTTGTGTGAGTAAATCAGTCAACATTGTTGTTTCAGTTCAGGTGTGGAAATGGATGATCTTTAAGGTCCCTTTGAACCCAAACTGTTTTATGATTCTATGATATATCATTTACTCAGGCCTACCTTGACATATGGAATTTCCTTTTCAGGAAGCTTGATAAGGAGTGACCAGCCATTAGCTGCTAACTGAAGCAGAGTCTCTACTGACTAAGGGAGAAATGTGATGTGTCAGTGCCCCCAAAGGAGTATATGTAGTTCCCGATGTCACGGGCAGTAGTAAGCAGCATTAGAATGTCTATCTAGGCACACAAGATGCTTGTAGCATGTGGTCTATCAATTCTGTATTGACATGTCAGTTCTGCTTTTCTGATAATGTTCCCACAAGTTTAGTTTGTAATGAGTAATGACTAGTGCCCTGAGAAGCTTTGGGGAACAGCTTAAACTGTCTTTTTTTTTTTTTTCCTAATCTAGAATCCTACTGGTATGATGCTAAAGAATTTTGTTGTGGATATGGGTTCTGTCGTGGGAAGAAAGAAATGTCTTTCATTTTATGTGCTTACTGTGTTTATTATCTGTAAGGGAAAGTGGTTTATTTTTTGCAAGGCAGATTTCATTTTTCATTTAATAACTTGTGATATAAAATTATAGTAAGGTTTATAATTTGGGAAAGTGTTATATGTTGCATAGCCATTTTCATTCTAGCCATGATACAGAAAAGAAATACAAAAATGACAGAATTTCACTGTCATGAACTGTGCAGGAAGGCTCTTACTAAGGCCAGTTCCTAGTGCTACAATGACTCATCAGCTTTCAGGGAAGCATGACAGAATTGAATGCAGATCATCATCTCAGCATGGGGTCTAATTTTGAGAAAAAACAGCACATTGGTTGGAAAATTTATTTAAGAAACTGTGTGGGTCTCAAAACACTAAAAGCTTCCTGAGAGAGTTGTTTTATCATCTGCTACTGCATCTGTCTGACTTTCTCATGGTATATACTGGACATGTTCTCTCTAAGTTGGTTCAGCAATTTTTTTTTTCCTCCCCTCTCCGCCTTCCACACACTGTGTAGTTGCTTCCCAGTCTTGAAGATTTTCCTCTTTTGGTCACATTCCCCCTCCTTCTGTTGCCCAATTGTTATTCTACAGCAGCCTTGGGGCCATTAGCAAGGTTCATTCTTATGAAAATGCTTGGGATGCTTCCTTCTGTGAGTAACTGAGGCTGTCTTTATTTCTATGGTGTTTGCATGTTCTTCTTCCTCTTTATGTCATACAGTCAATTAGAACAGATTTTTGCATACTTAATGTACCATTCACGGAAAAAGAAGCTACTAAGATTGAGGAGAGCTGGGATGTGTATGCTTCCCTAGAGATCCACAGTGCTTGCTTCACTTCCCCAGCTAACACAATCACAACTGATTTATGTGGATTAAGACACCTATGTCAAGACAATTGGTTGGGGTTATCCAATTGAAGGCAGAACATGTTCTTCACATGTAATGTCTGAAGCACATGTTTATGTTGAGAAGGCTAATCTTTCAGCAGCACTGCAAGTATTGGTTCTCTTAAATTTGGCCATACAGATAATAATTTTATTCCAATCTCTAAGGAGTACAAATAGTTTTTGTTAGTGTCCTCCTGGAGAGTACTTTATATACAGTTTAGATTAAATAAGGTGTTCAAGAAAAATTAATGGCTTACCTTCAGTTATCGTTGAAGTACAAGAAATTTGTCAGTGACTTAAATGAAAGAAGGAACCTGGTCTGTTCAATATAAAGAATATTTACTTTATCAGTAGAAAGGAGTATCACCTCCTGTCTGTTAGAATTAGTCCTTGCTTAAAAGGATTATTTCTTATTCCTGCCTTGTTATAGGACTAAAAAGATAGTAAAAGTTTATTTATTGCTTTAAAAAAGTGAGTTGAAACAAGATTTTAAAGTAACCTAAATTTTATAATTTTGTTTGCAGTACTGTATGATGGAAAAGATACATAGTATGGGTATGTACTGTTTGTGAGCATGTATGATAAATAAACTATCATGGTTTTAAATTTAGAAGGTTGGGTTTTTTACATTTAGAATCAATGTGAATAACTTTAAAAGATTGAATATATATATATATTATTTTTTACTTTTCCCAGAGTAATTGGTTTGAAAGTGGTAATGTAGAAGCCATTGTTATTTTGTTCTGAATACCAGAGCCTTAAGGAAAAAAAAACCAAACCAAAAAACTGAGATTTTTTTTTATTTTTTTCCCTAGGAGGTCTGTATGTGGTATATTTTAAAAAAAAAAAAAAAAAGAAAGAGAGCTTGTTCTTTTTATTGGTTCAGGCTTAAACTTTAAAAAAATAAAATTGACTGTATTTTTAAAGAACTAATTAATAAATCATTTCAGTTTTTATCAGGCTGTTTGCATTTGCTGCTTTTTCAATTAGTAAAACTGAAGTAAGGTAGAGGAGATGAGGATTATGAATATCTTTAATGTTGCTAGGAAGCATTTACAGTGTCATTCCTTTGAACTTGTCTGCAGGAGACCTGAACCCTTTTTTCTTTGCAGGAAAGCTTTCCTGCTTAGTTTCAGTAGATTAAAATCGTGAATTTCTTTAATTCTTGGATTTATGTTGGGGCATTAGCAGAAATTAATCTATAGTCCTTTTATAGATGTATTAACGGAAAACAAATTGTTTAACATTGAATACAAAGATTTTAAGTATTTTTATCAAAGATATTGCATGTGAGCAGTATTAAAATGATATTTGATGCTTTAGTTTTAACAAGTGCTTTAGTTGACAAGTATCTGTATGTGCAAGAATATGCAGACTCAAAGCACAGAATATAATGTAGATTTTGCTGGGCTTTTTCCCTGCTTGGCAAGTAAAGGCAAACCATAAAAATATGCTGATTCTGCAGGGAGATGTGGTATTTCTAAGTCCATAACGAAAGACAATATTTTTCACTTTTGGTCTTAAATTTTAAAGTGCTTTTTTAAAAAAATCAGTGAGTAAAAATTCCAAATGTAAGTATTGGATCTTACCTGCCAGAGTAGAACTTGTTTACTAGTTTCTGATACCCGTCATTGTGCTGAGCACAGAATGTGGTTTACTCAAAAATAAGTCCAGCTAGTACTGGTGAAGAACCAGATCCTTTGCTTCAAGTTCAGTCCTTTATCATTTCCACCACTGCCACCTGCCTCCCACCCCTAAATAATCTGACACGTGCCTTGTTTCTTATACTGTCTAATAAACATACCAGCAAAACAGAGTGTTCCTCTCATGTATTGTGACTTTTTTGAGTGCTAATGGATTAAAAATAGAATATGAATATGTGTTGGTGCAAGGAAGAACAGGCCCAATTGGCCTCTTGGCGTCGGCGCACCCCTGGGAGTTCAAGAGCCTGTTGTCTTTATGCTGCAAACTGTCTAGGGCATGGCTCTTTTTGTTACACGATTGTACAGTGCAAGGTACAAGGAGTTCTTGATCAGCTGCTGAGTCTGTAGATGCTATTTTACTAATAATAATCTTGTTATATGTAATTGGATGATAATTCGGTAAAAGAAATCCTACACTTCCCTATTCGCAATGTATTGCTGTATAGCTGGTGCTTCAGCTTTTCTGCCTCAGATTGTCCCTTGACTAGTCCTCTGTCTGCCTGCCAATCTGCCTGTGAAGATCTTGTAGTCATGTGAAGTGCACAAAGACATTTGTACTGTCTTTCTCTTGGTATTTTCAGTAAAAATTATTTCTTTAATCTAATTTAGAGATATGTAGGTACAAAATATGTTTTGTGCTGCAAGGGCTTGAAAACTGCAGGTAAAACTTTTACTGCTTTGTGTAATATCTGTAAATGTTTGTGTGGTCTGTGTTGTTTTTTTTTCTTTTAATCCAAATAGTTTGTATTAAATGTAATGGAGTTTAATGAGTGTAGAAAGACTGAAGGTTAAATATCATGTCGAGAGATATGAAAGTTAGCATAATTTCATCAGCCTCTATTTTTCTTATCTATTAAATAATATTTGTTCATTCTCCTATTACAATTGCTAGCAGAATACTGCTTTTCAGTATCATAGGACATTATTTCAAAATAAGCTAAGGTTTTTCCTAAACTTTGAATTTTACTTCTACATTAGTGAGGGGGAACAGAGATGGAATTTCCATAGGTTCAGCCTTCCCTCCTTGAGCATTCCAAAACCTCAGGCTGTTTGACATGTAATTAAGCCAGGCAAAAATCTGACATCAAAGTGTATGGAAGGTGATTCTTCAGGATTCTTTTACCTGCAAGGCCCCTAGAGTGGGCTGCTCTGTTTGGGGGCCAAATAGGAAAGAGAGTACCCTTTTTTGAAAGCCAGAAAGGGGGGGGAAAAAGAGCTTCTCACTTATTTTTCTATTTGTAAATTTTGTGTGGAAGAGGTTTGTAATGCAGTCTGTTTGCATTTACTTGTTGAAAACCTTAAGAGGTATTACAAGTGAAACTGCTCAGTTGAAAAAATATTGCCTTGAAAAACGTCACTCTTTTAGATGCAAATAAATCTGTTGAGAGTGTTGATTCCTGAAGTGTAATTGCAGCAGTGTAAGTTTGATTTCTGAGTGGATGGTTTGAGAGTGGTACAATCTATCCTGGGCTTAATACATTCCTCATTACTTTAAATTCTTCATTCAGACTTCACTGCTAAAGAAATGTTAGTAGTTCTCAGGGCATTGTGAGCACAGGGAAGGAAGCATGTATGAGGGGTTTTGGCCTATTCTGTGTAGTCAGAGTGAACAGTCATGGCCCATGATCTGTGGATGACATGTAATTCAGAAGATGTGTTGTCAGAGTTAAAAGTGTGAGGGACTTCAAGGTTAAATGGGCAGGTAGAAAATGTATGAAAAGAATACAAAAGACTAGAACTGTTCAGGGAGGAACTGCAAGGAGTCCAAAGTAACGCAGAGGGGCAAAGATTCAGTTCTATTATAAGCCAAACATAACATTCTGGTTTTAATACAAAAGGATTGAATTTTAGCTTCAATTCTGAAACAAAATGTTTCAACACGAAGTGAAGCCCAGTGGAGGTTGAGAGGATGTAGTGGACTGCCCTCCTGTTGAAGACTGTAGCCCTATGGGTTAAAGCATTGTGCTGTGAAATGTGTGATGCTATTAACCTCTCTCTCTTCTGCTGAAATTCCCTGTAACTTAACGTGACATTGAGTAGCATTCATTAGTGGTGTGAATGTTGACTACCATCCTCTAGTGGCAGTGGGGTTTGTCTTTGGCAGTGGTTTATCATAGGGTACTTCATTCATATGCAGGCAGTAATTGTTGCAGAATAGTAAGGTGAACAGTGGTAGAAGATGCACTTATTTTTAAAAAATAAAAGTGGAAAAAGGTATTTTGTTTAGTTAGTAATTTGCTCAGTCTTTCCTCTAATAAAATCACTACTGTGTTGTTTTATTCCCGTGGAAAATGTCTACCTGACAAAATCTTTCTGCAAGTAGCTTTTCCAGAGCTAGTAACATAAGCCTTCTTGCTTTACCTGGGCAAATTCTGAATCTGAAACATCCGCTGAGTGTCTCTCACAAGAATCCCAGACACAGAGAACAATATAAATTCCAGTGACCAAGTTAGCATGAAGCTCCAAGATAGTAAGTATATCAAGAAGTTTAGAAATAGCACTTTGGTCTACTTTGTTCCAGTGATGCTTCTGACCTTTGCTTTGCAATATCAGTATTGGACTGACTTATATTAAAGCCAATATCATGTATTTGTAATTTCTTTTGTGCTTTCCTGAATATTGAGCAGATATTACCTATTATTGAAACAGATTTTACCTTTCAAAATGATTTTTGTTAATGCCCAGAGATTCTTCTTTATATATTCTGGTGTGACTCCTAAGGTCTGCCATGCATTTTTTTTAGCCTGTACTTTATTAGTACTTTTATCACAGTCAGAGGACTAAAACTAAATTATAGTAATAATAGAGCAACACCAAAAATTCAATCATTTCTTAAACTTGAACTTTCAAAAGTCACCCAAATTCTGTTTTATTAGCAATTTTTAAGCATTGAAATGAAGACTGATTACTTTATTGCTCTATTTTAAACTCAGTGGTTATTTCCTTCCTAGTATTTGTAAGAGTAAATCTGAATTTCTATGGAAATTAGCTCATTAGTATTATTTTTCTGTAATATCTGACTGATTAATGAGCTGCTTACCATTAAAAAAAACCCACAAAAAATTATTAAAAGGGAAACCTTCCATAAAATTACTAATGACTAATTCTTCAGTGAATTGAAGCTTCAAATTATGTCAATAAACAAGAGAATACCCCTTGTTTTCAGACAGTCCCCGCTCTTGCTGAAACCCAGGTGCTGCAGGCTCACATTGCATACGATATACCAAATCTGGTTCTTGCTGGAAAGGTTATTTTTCTTTCATTCTGGTTATTTCTCCTGGGTATTTGTAGCAGTAACTTTTTAATAATGTAATCATGTATTTTTCCCCTGATTACTTTATCCTTTATCAGAGTTAGAATTGTTTTTGTTCACAGATGAAAGACAAGCTTTTTAGAACCTTTGTGACAAACCCTTGATACTGCAGATCACTTTTACTTCTTTCATATTACTGATTTTTCAAAGATTTTTTTTTTTTAATAAATTTGCATCATAATCTACTAGGTAATTTTCTTTGTTCTAAGGATAATATAAAACATTTATAATTGAAGTATTAATATTTCATTATATTTGTAGGTGTTTCAGAGCTCTTTGCCTCCCATTATAAGTAAGCACGGCAGATAACATTGTAAAGATTAACGCCACAATTAAATTAATTATAACAGGTCTGCTGAAGAATTGTATAAATGGACATTGATACCGTGCTTACTGTGTATAGGTGTGAATATCTAATTATAATTCTGAAAGCTGTTATAAAGAGTAGCAGCACTGTGTGACTTGCAGGTTTTCTGTTAACATTCAGTTACCATTTCTGGTACTGTACAAAGACTGCTGTGTTTATACAGCTTTTAAAAAGGTTTATCAGTGTTATCGCCCCGTTTTAATCACTATAGGGGTATGTTTAACTATAAGAACTTAATACAAGATAGGCAAAATAAATTACTGTCGTACATAGTGCTTGATATTTTTTAGCTAGTTATTATTTAGAAGTAATATGTGAGTTATTCATACTGCTTGTTTATAAGCATGTTTCATTAAAAATCCTAGTCCTGTAGATGCAGATTTGATTCTATATTGTAACTTCTTTTTTCAAGGAAGTGACTATGAATATTTTTGAATAGACATAATATACTAAATATACAAGAAGATTTAGTATTTGTTTTGCATAGTAATTACAATTGATAAATCGTGGGTTATATGTTGTGTTTTTAGAGCTTTAACTGCTAATCTCATATGAAAATGTTGCTTTATAGGGCAGAATTCAGGGAGAGGGCCTGAGATTCCAGAGTGAACTTGTACATTCCTTCAGGGCATTTTTGCAAGGGAGGTTGTTGTGTTTTAAAGGTAGTTGATAAGAGACCTGCACCACCAACCCCAGACCTGCACCACCAACCACCATCATGCATTAGTCTATAGAAGGTATTTGGGTGAACATACTCCTGTACCACTCCGTACCACCATTTATCCAAGTGAAATTTTTGACCATTTGCAGGATACATTATAAATCAGAGTGTCACTACCAGACAATCAGATTTGAACATTCCTTGCATAAAGTAGCTTGCCTATATCCCTGAGGAATACATCACTTAACTGTGTTTATGTGACAGTGTTGATATGCCTGGTTTTACATGAAAGTTAGGTAGAGTGTTATTTATGTCATCATGAATTCACAAAATAGGTGGTTGTGCTTCATGTATACTGAGGTTATCATCTCTGGACAAATCACTCAGAATAATTGAAAGATGTAATTTTATTATATGGTTATTAATTAAATCAGGAAACGGGACTTTTTTTTTTCAGAATAGGACTTTGCTAGTACCTCAAGTTTTTTCAGTGTTCCCCTCTCTGAGGTGCTGACAACAGATTAACATGAAACAGAGCTCTGTTGAACCTAATTATGTTGTAGCTCATTGTTTTGAAGATCTGTAAAACTGTTCACTCCCTTTTTATGAGGCTGTAGTCACAATGAAAGGCCATAAACAGTGCCTTTTCTCTTTCCTAGGGACTGGAGATTTCATTAGTTGACTCTAATAAAGACCTGATCCAGCTGCATTTACACCTGGGAATGAATGCTTCTTTATCAGGTCTTAATCCTTAGTAGGTCAAGCAGGAGAGAATGACAGCAGGATACCTTTTGATCAACCATAAATGTCTGAAAGCTTAATTTCTTTTAAAATTATTTGCTATTCAAATCTTGACTCCAGACATACTTTCCTGTACTTCAGAGGAAATATGTTAAGTATGAGGGCATTCTTAAAAAGCAAAACAAAACTGAGATCTTTCCATACTTTCAAGTAGTTACCACTGAAACAAGATTTCCACATTAGCTAAGAGGATTATTATTGTATGATTTTAAATCCTCATACACTTTGGAGAGCACCAACATTTAGCATGTTTAGCCCCTAGATATAATGTGGAAAATGATGCCCTACCTTATTTGAAGTCTGTACTGCCTGGGAATTGAAAATTGATCCATTCCTGCTAAATAGGTTTCTGCAGTGTTTGTACTCTGAAATTTGTTATTTTTTCCTTTTTTATAACTATTTTTGTTTTGTTTGTATAATATAAAAATGCTAAAATTATTGGCATTTTTTAGCAATTTAGTTGGAGATGTTCTGTAATACTTGAAGATTTTTTGTTTGTTTGTTTGACTGGGTATATAGAGCTCTTATATATATATACTTTTTAATATTTTTGTATTATCTTTTGTATTATTTTTCGTATTTTCATTTTCTCTCCATCCTGCAAGGTGGTGGGTAAACTAGAGGTTTTGATGGATTTCGCTGTCTGTTTTTATGTGTTTGTACTGCTGAGCTGCCTGTTCCTCTGTTTCACCACAGGGTGTGAGCGGGGGCAGTTCCGCTGCGGCAATGGTCGCTGTATTCCTGCCGACTGGAGGTGTGACGGCGCCAGAGACTGCTCGGATGATACCGATGAAGCTGGCTGCCGTAAGTGAAACAAATACAGAGCAACTCCTTTGCAATATAAGAAATTAGGAGATTCCAGAGTGCTCAACTGTACCTGTGGTACAAGAGCAAATATTGAATTGGGAGAAAACTACTAGTTGTCGTGAGATACTGCAGAATCTATTTGAGTCATATTCCATGAGATCATTTGGCTTTGGTACATGGAAAATCAAGTAGTGCTCAGCTTCCAACATGACTTTAACCTTTTCTTAAAAATCTGGCTGTCCCATAATGCAGTTTCATATTATGACTAATGTTCTAAGTAGATGTAGAAATGTATTGTATTCTATTACTGTAGTAATCCTGAATGTTATGGATACATATATATATATGTATATACATCTAACACAAGCATCACTTGTGCTCTAAATCTTTGGATTTTTCAGAACCTGAACCACTAACTGTACCAACTGTGCCCAAAGTAGAGTCATTAATTGTCTAGAGTTGATGATGCTGTGTCAGCAGCTCAGGGACAACAATTTTATTCCTATGGACTATAACATCCACGCACAAAGATTCTCTCAAGCTGAATGGGAAAGTCGTGAAAATAAAGAATTTCCCTCCACAGTCTGTTTTCAGGAACTTGCTTGTATTTTACCTTCTCAGTTCTAGTGTTCTTTGAGTGTTGTGGGTTGGTGCAATTATTAGCCCACTTACAGATGAGGCCAATTTTTGCCCCTCAGCTGATAGGGAATGAGACTAATTTATATCTGCTCTTTTTACACTGTTATTATTTTTTTGCTGTTTAGCACTTTAGCTCAAAAAAAACTAGCATAGTCCTAGGTTAAGAATGCCTTTACACTGGCAAAACAAAATGGTGTTGTCCCACAGCAATAATGAAAATTAAATTTCTTGAGTTAATTATCCTTTAAAAACAATATGTTAATATGCTATTGGGGCACATAAGTGCCTAGAAAGATTGTTTAAAACTGGTCTGAGTTTAAAATCATGCTAAAAGATTACTCTTTGGTTCTTTTAGTGGGACTTAAAAAGGTATGCATGTCTGTAGTATGTGATCAATTTTATCCCTCTAATTAGTTTACTACTGATGTTATTTCATACTCTTCTTCTCGGATACTACAAATTGTTTTAATTTTCCCCCTCAATGCTTTGGTGAGATTGATAGTTGTGCTTGCGTATCATCTCCTGAGCACAAAGTGTTTCAAGTTGACCTTGTATTTCTGCAAAAACATAATCCTGAGAACAGAGATGGTCAAGACCAGAGTCCTGTTTATTGGACTGTATTGTACTAGGGATTCTTCCAGGAGTATTAACTGGGGATAGAGTAAGCTGTGACATGGTTTCAAACATTTTTTTTGATCTTTCTCTTTGACGGTTCCCTGTTGTTTGTCTATTTGAAGAGTACAGAGTGGAGCTGGAACAACAACATTCAGCTTGTTGTGATCTGACTCTCATTTTTGCCTCATGAATTCACAGGGAAGAATCATGAGCTTGTTTTGGGAGATCATGTTCTTACCAGGGATAAAGCAGCTGAGGTGGAGTGGGAGCAGTTGAACAGACCCCTGTGAGACTGGGGAAGCCAGTGTGACTCTATACAAAAGTGAAAAAAAGGGCTCTGCCAGAGGGCAGTTCAGAACCTGAAAATTTTTTGTGGTCTCCTTTCTAGAGGAACTCGTGTCTCCAGGAGAGGATATAAGGCACAAGAGTCTACATAGGAGTTTACTAAGCTGAATTTTGCCTTTGAGCATCCTTTTGCTGGTCCACTTTCCCCTCTCTAGTCTGCCCATTTTCTTTGATCTGTTAAATGCTTCATGTGTTTCATGGAAGTTACAATTCATTGACACTTGAACCTTAGACCTTCTTTTCCCTTATGCAATTATTTTCTTTGAAAGTACTTCTGCAGGTGTCTGTGAAATGACAATTTTTTTCATTGCTTACACTAGCACAACCTACCTGTGAGGGAAATCAGTTTCAGTGTCAAACTGACGGGGAATGTATTCCACAGTCATGGGTTTGTGATGATGAGACGGATTGTGAAGATGGCTCAGATGAACATCAACAATGTCGTAAGTATTTTAACTTCCAGTGCTATACCAGCTTTGTGAAATAATGGAGTTTACATGGCAGCATATTGAGAACATTCAGAAACAAGCCCTCTGTAAGGACAGAAGTCTCTCTAAAGTATTTCTAGAAATAAAATAATCTGAAATCTGAAGTAGATAAAATACACAGAATATGTCTAAAAAGATACCTTCCGGTCTTGAAATTTGAAAGTTACTCAAGTTTCTTCGAATTAAAAAGAGAAAAATATAAAGTGTATACTAGTTTTGTACTTGATAAAAACCTTAGTAATTTCAAAAATGGTGGAATACACATATTACTATATCTGCTGTATTCATTGGCTAACAAAATTCACAGTGGCCTCTCAGAACTATATATAACAAAATTTAATTGAAATTTATTTGTATATAAAACAGGAGTAATTATCAATAATCAGCAAACATTGATCAATATTCTTGTATGATTTTCAGCAATGCTTTTTAGTAGCATTATTATTTAGAATTAACAGAGCCATTCTTTCTCACACTCAGGGAGGAGAAATATCTATGATCTTGGTGTCTAGTGGGAGTCTAGTCTTGCATTATCATTTGGACAGCTTAAACTTAGGACAATTCTGATTACTATTTCACTTTAAAGATGCTAAACAGTGTATTATTCATATCTGAATTGCTGTTTTCAAGTGAAGTGTTTAGTGTTCTCTGTACAGTTTAGATCAAGAAAATAATTTAACAGCCTAACTGCCACAGCCATAGGCTTTGCTCTTTTCTTAGTATTAATAGACAAATAAAATATGTTACTCTGGCTTAGAATTTCATGACTAAGCATTTGAAGGGCTATAAGTACATGCCAAAGTGGTGAATAGTGAACTGAGATGATTACTGCACCAAATTACATTCTCTGCATTATTGCATTAGACAAGAGAACAAATGTAGTGTTCTGAAGGATGGTTTTTCTGCCATTTCTAGTATTAAAATTACTCCAAGTGATGAAGATAAGATTAATTTATTTTTGTTTTGATTGTGTGTATAGTTTGTTGATAACTTCTTTGAACTGAACAGCTCTGGTGCCAATCACCAACCCCTGGAGAGGTTAAAATGTTTATTTTGGAAGGATTTTGCTCACAGACTTACTTGGTTTTTGCTTTTGTATCTTGATTCCATCTTCATCCACTGAAGATGGAAATGTCAGCACAACTGCTGGTTATATTTTAACTAAAGAACCTGTAGATACAAAATGCATATTGAGCAACAGCTCTGAGTTTGACTTTGGAACTGGGTCACTGTAACACTGTTCACATGTACTGGTTAATCATGAGCATCAGTATCTACACAGTGGCACTATGCTGCTGCCATTTTTGAGTCATCTCCTGGTATTTGTCCTTGTGGTTCTAAAGGGACTTTTTATCTCAGTGTTTGGGAAAGCTAGAGGAGATTTTCCTCCTTGAAATATTGGAAGTTTTTCTTGGGAAAACTGGCTGACAGCTCTGGAAGTCATACATGCAGAAATTTGTTTTACTTTACTGTCATTGTTTTTCCTGAGGACCCTGGTATCCCAGGAGCTGATCTTATTCTGGGAACACCACTGACAGAAGAAGATATAGAGAGCCCCTGTAGAACAGTAGATGACAAGATGCCAATGTATAGACTGGGATGATGTTGAAATACAACATGAGTTTGAAAGAAACAAATGTGCAGGTGGCAAAGGGAAGGAAAAGTTAGTAGTAAACTTGCCCTTCAGCCATATCTTCACAGATTCATGTTAGTTTGCCTAAGAACTCAAAGTGTAATTTAGCTGTAGTGGAATCAAAGTGGAATTTTTATGTGGTTTTATGTGGTTGCTTTTTCCTGACAGCTGTCAAGAGAAGAGACATAGTCATTCTCAATCCTCCATTAGTTATAAATGCAAACTATTCCTGACTGTTGAGGCCCTGGTTGTATTAGAAAGCAGTGCCTCACCTCCAACTCTGCTGGGTTTACATTGTGACATTCCAGTTGACTGAATAACTTACAGTTACTGACAGATTTTGACCCTGTAAATAAAATAAGAGAAAACTTTAAATCAGTGAGAATTGGTAATTTAATGTTTTAGGCAGAATAATTATAGGGGGGTACTTTTTTACCTGGAGGTCAGTTCTTTGGTGGAGAAAAGCAGTGACCTTGCAGACTACAGGAGCCCTCCCAGAGCTATGCTGTCCGCTATGTGCTTGTCAAGTGTTCTTTAATCCCCTTGAGTACACCGAGATACAGAGGGAGAAAGTGTTATACTGAGATTTATGAGAAACATGAAGTAGTTAAAGGGGAAGGAAAATATTTTTCCTCATAAAAAGTCTTGGTTGATAGGCAAGACTGATTGTGTGCCTGTTTGTTGCAGCGGGAAGGACTTGCTCAAGTGAGCAGTTCACGTGTTCCAATGGACAGTGCATCCCGAGCGCGTACTGGTGCGATCGAGTGGAGGACTGCACTGATGGGACAGATGAAAGAGTCTGCCGTGAGTCTTAACTCCTAGCACGAGATCTGGTTTCATCTCATCTCTCTGTGGCATTTTAATACATTTGTAAGATTAAAGGGCTTGTTGATAGACGGGATGACCACAATATGCTTTTTGTTACAAGAGTTTCATTTCAGATTCTTCTGTGTATTAGAGCTGATGTTCTGATACAGATCTGTTACCACAGAACTTAAGTGCAAACTGCCACCACTGGATCAGGTGATGTTGTTTCTCATTGTCTGAAAGATAATTAATATTGCACTGTAAAAAGGCAACCATGTTTAATTGGCTTATGGCTTTGGAACACTCGGAGCTACCTCTACTGAAGTTTTTCATGTTCTTTTTGCATATGAGATGAGTAGTAGTTACAGTCTGTACAGAAGAGCAAAATTTGACTCCAAATGACTTGAGGAGATTTGATCCCTTCAAAACCATTTTATTCTAGACTGCAGCTTCCTGTGGAGATGATTATTGTTTTCAGACGAGTTGCTTATATTGTGCCAACAAAATGCAGATGGACAAGTAAATTTTTTCACTCCAGCTTCCCCAGAGTTGAGGCTGCCTGTCTGGTGACAGTCTCCCTAAACTCTGGCCTAGGCTGAATACTGATGGGAAGGAAAGCTGGCCACAGAATAGAGGCCATGTTTTTCAGAAGTGTTTTTGTCTAATACCTACACAAGTGTGTAACAGGCATGTCTGTTCATTGTTAGTCTTAAAGGAAAGCTTCACACATCCTGACTGACATCTAACATATAAGCTGCTATTCCAGCTGTTAGAACATAGTGTGCCTTTGGGAATCAGACATAACTGTAAACTTCACTTAGAACCAGACCCAGGGGAGGAGGTGAGGGAAGAGGCTGGAGTGGTAATAGATAGACAAAGAAGCAAGAAAGGAAATATTGTTAATGGCTGTGCTTAGGGGAAAAAAGGGCATAGGCATATGCCGTGTAAAGGAAGACTGTATGGTCATCTGACTGCTAATGTGATTTATCCTTGACTCACAAGTGCCTAAAATTGTCCCTATGTAGAATGAAAGGGAATTTAGAACTATATGATACTCTGGAATAAAATGTTGCTAAGTCACCCAACTTGGAATTTTTCATGTGGTAGACCCACAGCCACTTCTGAGGTCACCAATACAAATGGCTAAAAGCCAAGATCCAAAGTGCCCCATCTCATTGCTGGAAGAATATCTTCTGTAGATTGGCAATTTTTTCTCTTGAAGTTTAGAGTTAGAAATGAAGTTGGTTACTCAATTTAGCGAATCTGTCACACATGAAAAAAACATCATGAAGAAAAGATATCTGTTTTAAAAATGTATTATCTGTGAATTTAAAATCTGGAACTGCTGAGCATCTCTGAGAAACCTGTGAGTAGTCATTGAATACAACGCGGAACAGCCAGGTGCCATGGTGTGATTATTATAATGCAGTAAACCTGTGTCAGTCTGAGTGGAGTCCTAAGGATGATACTTAAAACTCTTTTTTCAAACTAGAAGCTGCTGTGATGTTTGGAAATTGAAGTACACATTTTTTTTCATGTTTAACATTCTCAGCTAGGTAAATTAAAAAGGCAGTTAGGAAAGGGCCCTCTAGATCATTAACAGTAGCACTCTACTGCTGTGGGGGAAAGCCAGTCATTGCTGCATCAGCAAATAGGCCCCATGACTCTTGTGGGGGCAGCATATTTAGCCCCAAGGAAAGGGACTGCCTCCAATCATTCAACAGCCTCTACTCTGGTTTATTAGAATATGTGTTGAAAGTCCCTCTGAGGCAGAAGAATGACTGTGGCTTGGAACCTTGAAAGTAGGTTGGACTAGTTTAAAAAGAAATGTGACAGTGCTGAAGACAAGAGGATCCAAGAAGAATGTAATGACAAGACTCTTGAGGAAGGCTGGGTAATTTTATTGCCTTTTTGTCTTTGCAAAGCCTGGAACTTTCAACAGAAGCCATAAAATAAAATTTACAATTTGGTGATTTTATGATTAACTGTATAGTACAGATTAGCATAAGTGATTTTTGGAGCAGATTCTAAGAAGTACTTTGAATGTTCATTTTTCACAGTGTTTAGTGTATTTCCTTTTCCATATTACCATTGATATGGAATATTTCCATATTCCATTGATATAATGAAATGGAAGAGGAATAGTACTGTTTTGGCCTTTTCCTTTGTTACTAAATTTCCTTTATTTAATTTGAACTAAAAGTTTTCATAAATAAAAATTAAATATCCATGAACAACAAAAGAATAAAGCTATTTATAATTGATTCTGATGTTTCATGGAGCATAACAAAATGCAAACTTAGGTCTCTTATGCTTTGCACTCAATCATTTGTCTGGAAAGAGATTTAGATTGTAAAGAAGATAAAGTTTTATTCCTGAATAAGTTACATTATTTAAGAAAGTAGTCAAATGCAAAATGTCACCAATATAAAGTAAGTCTGCAATTAAACATGTAAAAAACCAGAACAAAGGAACTCAGAGCTTTAGTCCATTTTATTGCTAATGAGATTAACAGCAAGGGAAAACTACTCATGCAGAGGCTAAGATAGACATCAGAACAATGCTTCAGCTACAGGTCATACAATTAGTGCACTGAAGCTGTTTAGATTTCATAAAATTATGGCTTTTAATTTTTTAAAATACACATATCAGGCTGCTTTCTAGCTTTTTGAATAGAGAGCAGCTCACAAATAGTTTAATTTAAAACTTTAGAAACATAGAATGAAATGGCAGACTATTTGGGGTAGCAAATGGTTTTTGGGAGTAGGCAGCCAATACTGGTGTAATTTTACTGTTATGTACTTTATTTCTTTCAGTTAAGACAGAATTCTCTCTCCTGCCTCAGCTTCGTAGTTGAGAAAGGAAAATCCCAGCCACGTCCATTTTACTTTGCTGTGTCAGAATAACCTTTCTGGATACTGCTCTGGCAGCTGAGTGCTGTGCTGAGGCTGTGAGGGGGAAAGGGGCAGTACTTTAAAGACATATTGCTCGAAGCTAGCGGGCTGAGTGTGGGCCAAGATACACTGGATTTTTGATTCTAATTTTGATGTTGAGTTGCTGCCATAGGTCAGCTGCCTAACCTGTGAATTCCTGCCTCTTGTTTGCTCTGCTAAATAGCTGTTGTGGTCAGGAAGTGGGCAGCCAGCTCTGGGATTAATTTGCAGAGACCAGGGTGAACGTGAACAAAGATAAGAACTAAAGAGATCATAAGGGATGTAGTCCAAGAAAGAAGAGAAAGGCCATAGTCAAAGACTCATATTCTGGATGTTGGACAAATTACATGTAGCAGCTATAGGATGAGGGAGAAGTTCAGGCCAAAGAAAATATCTCCACCAGGAAGAGTTTGGGATAGGGAAGTAGCAAAACTGGAGCAGTCTATGGCAGGTAGCCAAAGACTAGAGTCTCAGGGATCAAAATCAGGAATTAAGGCCAGGAATCAGGGTCTGGTCAGTCTGCCAGCTCTGAAAGCATTGCTGCTATGAACACTGCCTGGTATTATGTAGCTCATAGGACTCTTGAAGTAAGTCTCCCTGCTGGTGTCTCTGGTAGGCTGTGAGCTGTCTGGGCAATGCTTTGACCACTGTGAGGTGGTGACTCATGGCAGTGAATCAAAGAGTTTTAATTAACTTTATTTTGTAAAATGTTTTTACATGCTGCAATGAAAGACACTTGTTAGTAGGAAATTGCTATTTTTCTTTTCTTTTTATTTCTACTCCTTGTAACATGGGTTAGGGTTTTGGAAGCTTACACTGCTGACTGTGTGACAGAAATCAGCTTGTGCTCAGTCAAATACTAGTTGCAACTATATCCCACTGCTGTTTTTGTATGGATTTATTTCCAGCTTGCAGAACAGAAGTGTTAGGCAGAGCGCACAGTAATGTAGGTTTAGCAATTCCTGTGACATAGGTTTCAAACATCTTCCATGTGTCCATTGAAAGATGCCATTTAAATATGCTCACAACTGTTGCCCCAGAACAGGTGCTTCATCTGTGCTGGTGTTTGCCAGTTATTTATATTTTGCAAATGAAGCATTGGCATGCTTCAGAGACACAGATTGTGTAGAAGTATTTTGGCTAAGAAAATGGCTGAGGGGAGGGGAGAGGAAGAAGAGCTTGCTTTCTTCCTGAGCATTGGAATCAACATAGAGGTGAAAAACATTCCTTCTGTTTTCACAAAGCTCGTATTATCTTCTAGGAATTGTCATGACTACAGAAACATTTCTTCTTTTTAGTTTTCTGTAAAATTAGCCACAGGTTTTTGGGAGGAGAAGGTAAAGGAAACAGTATCTATGTTGGAGGCTATTGACCATTCAAAACAAGGTGAAAGAAACGTGCTTATGTTTTTTTCTGTCCCTTCACTTTTCTCTTAATGCTGTGTTCATATTATTTCCTTTCCCTCTCTTGTACAGCTGTATTCCCAGACCTCCTTAGCTGCAAACTACTACCTTGTTGTCATTTTAATTTGGAAACTTATCCTTCCTTTTTTGCTCTTTCTAGTCCATTTGTCACCAATGTAGAAAGAAAAAAAAAGTTCCATTGCCTGGAAAAGAACTCCTTTAAGTCATTCACAGAACACTGACACTTTTTCCATATGCCCTCTACAACAGAGACATTACAATCAATTTCTCTGATCATTATCAGTTCTTGCACAGCTGTGGGATTTTATACTCAAATGCACTAATATTGAATCAGACAAATCTTAGTTTAAATAAAAATTCAAATAAAAGCTAGAAAATGTTTTTGCTCTTTTTTTTTTTTGTATTTTGCAAGCCCCAAATGCAGTGACTGATGTAAGACATTTCCACTTAAATTTAGAATGTCATGATACTCACTTTCCAACTCCATTTTCTGGAGAGCTTTTCATTAAGGTGGATTGTACAGGTCTTTCAATTTTGGGAACTAATCCTAGTCCTCCCCTCTTGCTGCCAAGGTTCAGATTCTTCTTTTCTTTTTTAGAAGTCCCCGTTTGATGATAGGAATAGAAGAACTAATCTCATGGGTAATGTTTTCTAGATTTTGGAGAGGAAGAAAGTCCTGGGGTTTTTGCAATCGGAAGGACAGTCATTCCTTTGTTTTCAGATATCCTAGTATTGTTGTGAAGTACTATTTTGGCTTCCTTCATTCTCTCAGCATTGAGCCCTCACAGAAGCCAGCAAATGCTGCCTTCCTTGATTCTTTACCTTTTCTACTTCTCCTCACATAAAACTAACCCAGGTACTGAGGAACTGTCTTGATGGCACAAATGCTCCTGAACCATGGAGTGCATTGGCTACAGCCTTTGGTGTAGCTCACAGCTTTGCCAGTTGTCATGAGGCTTAGCTCTTAGTGCCCCAAATTATTAAAACAAATTTATTAAAATAATATGCTATAAGATGCAAAGAGTACAATCTGCAATGCAGAATGCAGTGAAAAATATCTTAAAGATCAGTGAGCAGGCTATGATCAGAACTATCATTTACTAACCTTGGTCTTTTGACAAGGAATTGGAAATGAGATTACCTGTACAGAGTTAAAAATTAAATTAATCTCCATCAGGCTTTTCAAATAATGTTCTTGCTTGTGCAAGGACAATTAAAATAAAGAATCTGTACACCAGCTTTGAAAAGAGATTAAGAAAAAAACATATTTGTTCACATTCTAGTAAAATACCAATTTAGTCAGAATGTATATTTTGAAGTATCTTTAAAACATCTTTACTTATGGCTCTTCTTGGAATTTTTTTATAGTGATTGTATTTATACAATACACTAGACTTTATAATATAATAAAGATTTTGCTAGGCTGAGGGCATTTCCAGGCTTGCTGCTGCAGAGAAGACTGATAAAGTTTCCCTTCTTGTAATGAAGTTTAATATAAGCTGGAGAAAATCTTATTGCTGGTTAGAGTCTTAGTCTGCCTAGGCATTCTCGAAGAAACTGGCAGTGCAAGGCAATGGGTCCAATGGTTTTTTTGCTTGACATCAGTCCATTTGAAACAATTGGAACTTCACTAGAGGTATTTCTGTGGGATATGAAGAAAAGTGTGGAAAGTTACAAAACTATGCATTATACATCCCATGGAAGCTTTTCTATGTCAGTGCATTTATAAGCACATACCTTGTGTTCTTCCTTTTCTTCTGTCTGTCCTATAATGCAGTGTGCTGCCGTAGCTGTTTCTGCTGGGCCATAGAACTCGTGATGGTTCCTCCCTGTGATGCCTTCTCTGCTTTCAGACAGAGAAGAAGCATTAATTCCATGGTGAACTTAAAACTTGGCCCCAGGTCAGGCCTTTCTTTAGTCCTTCCTGTAGGCAGAGCTAACACTTCAAAATCCATGTTATTTCCTAAGCATTATAAATTTTCTCTAAGCCTAAATGAAGCAAGAAAAGAATGTATTAGAACGGTGATTGTCTAGTTGAGAAGTGGAACCAAAGAATGCTTAGGGCACACGTTGGCGTGTCAGACTTTCAGAATGGAAGATTGGGAGCTACCACTAGAAGGCCACAGGTAGTAATGCTGTAGCTGGAACCCTGCTCATCTGCAACTACTGTTCTTCATTTAGGCACACACTGTTCATATGTGCCGATTGCCACCTTATATTAACTGCAGGGAAAACAAATGAAATGTAAAGAATCAGCTGGGGAGATAGTCTGGCTAGACTTGTAGTGGACATGAACACAGCTACTTATCCTCTCATTTCAACAATTTGACAGTTAAAATCATATAAGCCTATTCAATATGTATATGTTTTGTATAGGCATAAGTTTTGTGCGAGTGTGATAATATGCGGAATAGCAGAAGCAAGCAAAACAGTTTGCCACTGTCTGGAAAAATTGCAGGTTTCTTGATATCTGCTTGAAGCAGTTTTATAACCCATGTTTTGGATTCCAAGGGTATGAATGAAAATGTGCCTAAGTGAGAGCCTTCTCCATCTGCTTTATTAATATCTAGAGAAGTAAAATGGGATAAGAATACAAACTGAAAATCTAAAAGATGCAAAATGTCATTTGGCTCTTCTTTGTCTTTAGTTCATTTATTTTCTATATAGAGACAAAAGTTCAATAAGTCTAATTTCTAAAATTACCAATTCTTTGCTTTCTTACTTGCCATTTGACCAAAAAATGTAAATTTTGTCTGCATAGCAACAAGCTATGAGCTCATGTTCTCCTACTCAGCTCTAGCATATGCATATGCCTAATTTGTTGGATACTTCTACTGAACTCACTGACTGCTTGTATGAATAAGTGTTCTCAGAATTTAAGTCATTTGAAATAATCCCTTGTATTTGCATATAGGTCATCTATATAAGTAGAATATCCAAAACTTAAAAAGTCAATATTTCTGCATAACCTGTTTTCTTTTGTGAAGTGGGAAGCAAGTAATAAACAGCGGTTCTAACTTTGTTCATAGAACCTGGAAATTTCACATCCTTGGAAAAAATTGGAAAAAAATGATAAAAACCTGAGGTATCTGAGTTTGAGAACTCAAGACACTTGAAGAGGACCTAGGAACTGTAAATTTCAGGAAATCCTTTGCCATCTAAACACTTTTATTAAGATCAGGATAGTGTAGAACTGAGGTATAAATAAGTAAAACAAATGTTCACTGGTTGCTCTCCTATTATGTTCCATTGCTTTCTATCATATTGTAAACTGGGTTGTAAATCTATTTGGAGTGTGGGAAGGCATTTAATTTTTTTCTTACTGCTTGCAAGGTTTTGTAGCATCCATCTAGAAGATATTCTTTAATACCTGTTGGAGAAGACAGTGTTCTGTATAAATGGATTACTAGTATAGGGCTACTAGTAATGGAGTTTTGTATTCCCTTTTTCCTTTAAACCAAGATATTTTATTTTGACACTAGATGGATATGACTCATTAAAGTCTAACTTCATGCTAATACAAAGGATTTTTTATTTTAGACTACCCAAGATGTGAACAGTTATCATGTGCAAATGGAGCATGTTTTAATGCAAGCCAGCGATGTGATGGCAAAGTTGATTGCAGAGATTCTTCTGATGAAGCTAATTGCAGTAAGTCCCCTGTGCAGAGTAATCCCAAACAAATTTGCTTTATAGACCTTCTTTTGGAGTTAAACACTGTGGTTTTCTGACAGATTTTCTGTATGTGTTTCTGTGCTACAATCTTTTTCAGCACGTGGATGTAGCAGTACGCAGTTCCAGTGTGCTAATGGAGAGTGCATCCCGCGAGCCTTTATCTGTGACCATGATGATGACTGTGGAGATAGGAGTGATGAAAACTCTTGCAGTATGATGTTTCTTTTTTCCCCCACTTACTTTAACTGTTTTACTAAGACCTACTTCAAGCAGATAGAGGAAGCAGATTGCTTGGCTCTACAGCCATCAAAAGTTAATCACTGTTCTACAAGTACTCTTTTGTATAGAAAATGGAAATTGTAGACTTTATCTCTGCTGTGCTGCTAAGTTCCTGAGTTTGTCATTACTATTTGAATTTGCTGGATTGAGTGACAATCTGGTTCTTAATACATATAGTCACGCTTATGTTGTTGTCATCTTCTTAATTTCAGCATGAACCAAAGCTAATTCATACCTAAATGAGAAGAAACTAGCAGTGTTTGCAACATATACAAAATATGGAACTGCCTAAATTTTTTAGGTGATATAATAAATGATCGTATATGAGACAATATAGTTATTTTTAACCTTTTAGCCACTTAGAGCAGTTAGATTTTCTTATGTTTCTTTCCATAGCTTATGCAACTTGCAGAGGCAACTTCTTCACTTGCCCGAGTGGCCGTTGCATTCATCAGAGCTGGATTTGCGATGGAGACGATGATTGTGAAGACAATGAAGATGAAAGAGGATGTGGTAAATACTATCGTTAACTTCCAGTGATATTTTCAGAGGAAGATGACACTAACCTACATCTATGAAATTTACACCAGTCAAGATGTTCTAAATACATTTCATTTCTTTTAAAACCTTTGAATTCCACCTTCATTTTCTTTCTTTTTTTTTTTTTTAACTTTGGCGATATTGTTGATGTGTGTGTGAAAACTTTTATGATACTGACTATGACGCACACTAAGTTTAGTGTACAACAATATATATATTTTTATATATATTCTCTTTTATATTTTGTTTTGGTTCTTCTGCCTGTGAATATTTTTCAGGTCATCTGTTAAGAGACATGAGGCTTCTAATAACCAAAACCCATTGATACAAAATGAAATTAAGTCAGATCCTGCCAAGATTTGTCATGTGAGAAACAGCAGCTTTAATGAATGAAAGTGTGAATGAGATTTCTTTTTCATTAGCCTTTTCTATGATGAACATTATTATCTTTATCCAGACAGCATTTGTGTGTTTTGAAACCACAAAACTATAGTTCCATTTCTGGTGTGCTGCTTAGTTAAAAGCTAAATGATGTTACCATTTCTAACAAAACAGAAAACTAAAGTGATTCATGTGTTGTCTACCCAAGTATTGTTGGCATTGTAATTTGAATGTAAAAGAAAGCATGACAAGTAAGTATTGATAATCTTTCTTTATAGTCTTTCCCAGCTGTGTATAAGAAATGGAAACTAGATATCAGAGGATAGAGATGCTTTAGGAAGCTGTTAGAGAAGAATTTTTAATATTTGAAACATGCTCTTCATTATTCTTGTTTTTCTTTTCTGTAGAAAGTGGTCGCCATGAATGCTACCCAGGAGAGTGGGCCTGCCCTGGATCAGGGCATTGCATTCCAATTGGGAAGGTGTGTGATGGAACTGCAGACTGCCCTGAAGGAGAAGATGAAACTAACATCACTGCAGGCAGACACTGCAGTATGTATTAGAGTGAAAAACATACCCAGAATAGCAGAAACATCAGCACTGACATCTTTTTACATTCACCTTTTGTCTCCTAAACAATACTGAAATTTTGAAAGCTCACTATTTTCATTGGCACTGTTTTGACTGCATGATCTGAAAGAGGCATATATGCTGCATATATGAGACCATTTCTTTTTAAAATTTATAAGTGAAATATCACAAATAAGGATTTTAACTTCTCTCCATACCCTAAAATATGTTCATAAAGTCAGGGAAAGGTGTGCTCTATGCTTTCTTTGTTTAAATATCTGTTTGTCCCTTTGTGTAAGTAAGAAATAATGATTTGTGCTGATCAGAACACAGCATTGAATCAATATATCCTAAGCTTTGACTAATTCACTTTAAAGATTAGGATTTTAAAAATATATCTTTTACCAAGGATGTCTGTTTCTCCAGTTAGTGGTACACTGCATTTTTTATGTTGGAGGCAATGAGCATGCATAGTTCCTGTTAATTTCACTCTAATACTACAAATATCAAATCCCTGGTGTATTTTAATTTCTAGGAAGATAAAAATTCCTAGTAACAAAATCGTGCCTTTTGGAATAGGAGGGCAGAAAAAATAAAAGGAAATGAAACCTTATTGTAAAAAAGCACCTCTTGCTTTGCTGAGTGATTTGGTAGTTACAGCAGATATGAGCTGCAAAGCAAGGTATTTAACAGAAGAAATTGAGGAAAAGGAAAATGCTGACTTTCACCTCCTTCAAGTGTTTTACAATCATAGCTTATTCACCTGTCACTGATTTTTTTAATCAAATAGTAGTAGAAGAAAAAGAAGAAGTGAAGGAAAAAAGAGAGAGAGAAGGAAAGGATAAAGAAGCATTTGCCCGTGAACACAATGCAAACAGTATATCCTAATACATTGGAATGATATACATATTCTTCTTAATATAACATAGTAGGGGTTTTTCACATAGAAGAGTAAATGATGAGGTTATGGGCCAATAGATAGAGCTGAAGGATATGTTGCTCACAAGTAGGTCTTGTGAAACCAGGGAAAGTTTTGGTGCATTGCAGATGGCTTCCTCTGGTCACCTTTTTACACAGCACTTACCATTGGTGGTACATATAAGATTGATGCTTATCCTTTAACAATGTTCCAAAAACCAATTAAAAACAGTACCTTCTCTTCATGGTGTTCCATGCCCTTGCTTGCATGTATGTAAATGTATGTGATTTTGTGGAACTTTGTACATAATTTTCTCTGCAGTTTAGTTTTAAGAAGCTGTACTTGAAATAGAAGGCTGATGATAGAAAAGGCTTCAGCTTTGTAACTCTTAATAAGGCAGAAAGCTGTTCTACAGGCAACAGGTGTGTTTCTGAAATATTTTATTTGCCTTTCAGATGTGTCACGCTGCGCTGCACTGAGCTGCCAGTATCGCTGTCATTCCTCTCCAGCAGGAGGGATGTGCTATTGCCCTGCAGGATATACAATAAGTAGCAATGACAGTCGTACTTGTATTGGTGAGTAAAGTCCAGAGATTACAGAAATCCAGTACCTTCTCAAAACCCATTGGGAAAGCTTGGATTCCAGAAAGGCAAGTTAGTTCGAATTGGGTGGATGTACTGGCAAATAGAAAATCTCAGGAGTCAGCAAATGTGTGAAAATTTTAGTAGCACAATGGCAGCATGGTGACACAGAAACAAACCAGAGAGATATGATAAAGACCTCTTTCACTTTGACCTAAATACATAGAGACAGCATGATTAGCTTTAAAAGTATGTACTGTTGGATGGCTGGTACATTATCAAAAGTTTTTACTGGTCTTTAAGTGTTTACATAGAGAGAATTTGTTTCTGCCTCAGTGATGTGTGTTGCATGCCTGGAAAAACAGTTAATGATGTTGAATTGTTTGGTACTTTTGGAAAGTGACTGTATATGAAGACAGCAGAACATTAGACTTGAAAATATAAACCTCTATGGAAAGGCTGTGTCTTCTGTGAGGTTTCAGTATATACATAATTTACGTGAAAAAGAAGAATACAGGAATGCAAAGGTAACTGTAAAGCTACTGGAACTTGTAGCAGAAATTATTTATCTCAGTAGCTAGCAAGTGAGTAACTTCAGAATCATGGAAGTTACCACTGCCTAATAAAAGAAAAGGGGTCAATATCTGTTATGAGTTTTCAACCCAAATGATACTGGTTTTGCTATTAAAAGTATTTCAGAGGCTCATTCTCTAATGAGATTTTTATATTTTTGAGAATGCTGGGTCGCCTAAGGCTGTATAAGCTGCGGTGGCAGAATGGTTGCTTTTTGTAGAGACAGAAAAAAGGCATGAAATTTCCTCTGTTTTTTCACGCTTTTGTGGGAAATACATGAAGGGCACATTCCAAAACCTGGTGCAATCTCAGTGAGTCTTCTGTTGTTTTTTGACTACTGCCCTGTAAACCTAGTAATCAGATTCTGGCTTGTAAATCTGAGTCAATGTATTTTGTTTTGCTGAAATTAGGCATATATCTGTAGTTGGAGCAAAACTTGTAATGCAGGAATGGCTGGCAGTCAGTACCGGATGATTCCAGATCCAGTACTCTACTTATATGGTATTTTGCATGCTAAAAGGAACTTTTTGTTGCTGGTTCTGGTGCACAGACAGCTTTTAATTGTAAATCAGATACCCGTTAGCATGGTACTAAATCTGAGCTAATAAACACTGCCTTCAAGTAGGACTTAAAGGCTTAAGCACTGCACTAAAATAAAGGTGGGGCTCACCTTCAGAGTGGGCTTAAATTCAGCCAAGTCTTTGTGTGTGCCAAGTGGAGAGATCTTCTGCAGGAAAAATACTTCATAGACATATTCTGTATTCTGGAAAGCAGACAGTGATATCCCTTCAAATGATTTGTCTTTTCTCCTGGCAGGTGTGGTTTATATTTTTTTTGGTGGGTTGTTTAGTACCTTTTTGCAGGGGGTGCAGAAGTGCAGGTAGGTCCTCAGGCAGGAAACACAGGTTTTTTTGTTATCCAGAAATACAAAACTGAAACATTGTGGAAAAACATGCAAACCCTCTTTCTTCTTGCTATAGTTCTGCAAATAGATATAAAGCAAGCAGAGAAGACAAACTTGCAGCTTCTTAATTGCAACAAGAGTTTTATACAAAGCACTTTTTATAAATGTGCCTTATTCACTTGACAGATTTTGATGACTGTCAGATGTGGGGTGTCTGTGACCAGCTGTGTGAAGATCGTGTGGGACATCACCAGTGCCACTGTGTGGAAGGTTATTTCCTAGAGCATCACCGGCACTGTCGGGCCAACACTTCAGGTTAGTGCACTTCAAGTGTCTTGTTCAGCAAATAGATAGAGCTAGGTAAAATGGGATGGTTTTCATGTCTGTGCCACACAGCTCTCTTTGATTTTAACTTTGCCCTGAAGGACTTATGGTCAAGGACAGCTTTCAGAATATCAGCGAGTGTCAGAACTCTGTATCTGCTGGTGTGTGTGGATTGGTGTTAATCTGGGCTGTTTTTCCTCTAATCAACAAATGTCTTTTAGGCTCCATTGCTTTTTCAGCATTCCTGACTTCTGCAGAGATGGGAGATTATTGCCAGAGCACTTCTGGACAAAAAAATCCTTGTTTCTGTGAGAGACACTTTTCTGTCATGCTTTCTATGGAACTTAGTGTTATAAAGAAATATGAAACCTCATTTTTTCTAGAACTGTGTCAGAAGATGGTTTTGCTGAATGGTGAGATCAAACACTTGCCTGTGAGAGAAGCCATGCTCTTGGCTTTGAGTGTCTCAGACCCTGAACTCTGAAGAATACTTGTCTCTCAGAGTGTAGTTCCTCATCAACTGTAGGCTGCTGCTCCTGACCTCCTGCTCAGTTCTGAAGGCCCCAGGAAACTCTGCTTTATGGAGATGTAATGTCCTAACAGGCTTTTGTGTCAGGCAGGTGTTCCTGCCTGCAGATACTCAGTGGGAATGGGTACTCAAGATACTCAAGTATCAATGGATACAGATACTCCAGCAGGAATGGGAGTTCCTGCTTGTCATAGCTGATGAGCAGTCTTGTTTCTTAGAAAAGCAAGAACTGCTCAGTTCCCTCCCCCTTTCTTCTCTCTTCAGCCACATCTGCGGACCACTCTTCAGCTCACCATTTTTTAAGTATTTCTCTTTTATAAATGGGAGAATTTAGTACCTGCTATAAGCCAGTTTCACTGGGTTCATTTTAGCTTTAATAGAAATAGGCTTTTGGTGTTTGCACAGGGGTTTTATAAAAGTTTTACCTGGTAGGGCTTTAAATAGTTGTTCCTGCCTGTTCCAAAGGCAAATCACATCAAGTTAGTACTCACATAGAAACATTTATACAGGTAGTCTGAGCATCTATTTAAAACTTCGTGTCCAGGGTGTATGAACCAGTATGTATATATTGCAATGCCTCTTTGCAAAATATCTTGCCTGCAGAGTAATCATATCTTGATCACTCCTGCTTTCAGCTGGCGTTGCATCGATTATTTTTTCCAATGGCCGTGATTTACTGATTGGAGATCTTCATGGAAGAAATTTTCGTACTTTGGTGCAGTCACAGAATCGTGGCGTTGCAGTTGGAGTGGACTTTCACTTTTACCTGCACAGAGTCTTTTGGACTGACACAGTGCAAGATAAGGTTGGTAGAAATTACAAGAAGAATGTATTTTGGTGTACCTGGAGGCAGAGAACTGCAAGAGGCAGAATGTGTTGATAGGCCTTCATTTTTGAGAGCCAAAGCTGGCTGTATTTTTATTTTCTAACAAAAAAGCTTCTTGAAATGTTTTATGTTAATGACTGCATTTTTTCGACTATACTATTACATGTGACATATTAAACAAAGAATCCTATTATATGGGAATGTCTTGAGCAACTTTTAATTTTACTTGAGACTGAGTCCAAAAAACTAATTAGGAGAAATAGTAGACATTCTTTCAAAACTGAGCAAATTTTTCTTGGTAATTTTTGAAACATGATCATTTAAAATGTAAAAGCTGTGTGCCTTCCAAGATGATAAAAATCAGATTCCTTCCTATACTTCAAATGGCACTGTAATTGAGCTTGAATAACAAATATTGACAGTATTTTGTGTAATGAGCCAATATTGTGTTACCTTTTTCTTTCGTCTTTTTTTTTAAGAGTAATTATTTTAGTTTCAAGATACACTAGAGCAAAGTAATTTAAAAAACAGTCTGGAGACTGTTGTGGAAGTTGGATGTCACCCTTACTCTTTTTTTCTTCTTCTTTTTCGCATAATTTATGGAAACCAAAGAAAGAGCTAGGTCAAATGCTGAAACTTCATAATCTTTGTCCTCATGTTGATCATCAAGCAGAGTGAAGGAGAATCTAGGACCTGGCTCCTGCTAATGCCACTGATGGATCAATTTGATGTCACTGTCATAATTCTGAATCTACACATAGGACATGTAATAAAAACTCTAGTTCTCACTACAGTTCTATGCTGGTTCTGTGGAAAGAACATTCACTGTGTGGCTGCCAAGTGGGACAAGATTTGTATGCACAATTTTTGGCTTGTTCACTGTTCTGGCATTTTTATTGTGGCTGTAGTATGTTCCTGTTGCTGCAGTTGCTTCGCCAATGGCTGAATGTAGTCAGGGTCAAATCTGTGCTTTTGTGAGACTGGAGATTTATTCTGTATTTATAATAGGTATAAATAAAAGATAATATGGGGTTTTTTTGCTGCACACCCCAGGTGGCCAGGACTGCCTTTTTGTCTGCCCAATATAGTTTAATCCTAATTAATTAATTAAGATTAATCTAATTAAGTCCTAGCTAGAATATCCAGATGAAAATATTTGCATTTAGAATTTTCTTAAGTGATGACTATTTCCACCTGATGTCTTAAAATAATGATGTTACTCAGGCATTTTTTGTCTTTTCCTTTTCTTTTTTAAGATTAAGATGTAAACTAACTTCAGAAAACTGTGGGTTGTGTTTTGTGTCATCTTTATCTCATTTAGTGTACTGCCAGATAACCTAATGCCCATAAGCTCTTTCATCAACAGGGTTTCCACAGAACAGACTAGACAGTTAAGTGGTTATCTTGATTATTGTTACTTGGAACTGAAGGATATTTTAAAGGAAACAACTCTTTCAGCTCTTATTTTTCTTGCATATATTTACTTGGTAATCTGTATTTTCATTTAAATGCATTCAAAAAAACCTCCATCTTTTCATATTACCCTGTGTTATAATCCTTCAATTATTGTATATGTAAAATTATTGTGTTGGAACTGATTACTTCATGTAGCTCTGAACTTGCTTGTAAAATAACAGCATTATTCTTCTTGAGCAGGATGCTGTTAAAATTAGCCTTAGATAAAGGAAACCACAAGCTGAGACCTCCTTTCTGTGAGGATGGACAGCTTTCCCTTACTTTCTTCATTTAGCTATTTCCCTATTGGTAGCTGTAGTAAGAGCTCCCCCTCTCGTTTCTGGCCACAGTTGAGAGCTTTACCAAAGCATGATCATTTGTTTTCAATCAATAAAAATACTGAGTTTTGCTAGATTCCAGGAAAGCAAATGCACTTTCCTTTTTTTTTTTTTTTTAAGCCGTTTGCTAAAGGACAAGGCTGTTTTAGTCTTGTTATCTTGTACATTTTGCAGAACTGCTAGTTGAAGGTAAGCAATTTTTGGCATTGGTTTCCAGATTTTTGCAAAAAATCCTAACCTAAGGAGTAACTTAGAGGTTAACATGCTTGTATCTGGTGGCCAGTTGTGGATTGGTGATCAATGTGATGATAAAAGACAAATACCATGTGACTTGTGATTAGCAAAGCATCATGTGAGGAATGATAATATTTGTATTGTTTTCAGGTTTTTTCTATTAATATTGATGGCTCTGATTTCCAAGAAGTTTTAAATATTTCAGTGGACACACCTGAAAATCTAGCAGTGGATTGGGTTAACAATAAACTTTATGTGGTCGAGACCAGTGTGAACAGAATAGATATGGTTAACTTGGATGGAACAAACCGTGTGACTCTTATTGCTGAAAATCTGGGAAATCCTAGAGGAATTGCACTTGATCCAACTGTTGGGTAAGTGATACTTATGAAATAATGGCAAAAGATGTCAGAAATTCCCTTATCCCCATGTAAAAGGAAGACAACTAGGAAACAGCAAGATTGATCATTTTAGAATCAGATATAAAATATTTTGAACATTTGCATTCTATCCTAACCTATTCTGCACCTTAATTTATGAGAGGGCTCTGCAGTGCATTTATTTATAATGTGTGGAATCTGTTTCATGGCTGGAGTTGTGTGTGCATGAACAGCTCTGAAAATGGAACCTGTGGAATTGCCCTGCAGAGGGGTGTTATCCTAAAAGATTTCAGTTGTGATACCATCCACAGATCTCCCACTATCTGAAATAAAGAGATAGAATGAAGCCAGGAAAGTTAGTGTCTTCTAATCCATATGCTTCAGAAGTATATGTGAGCCATGAAACATGGATCTTCAGAGAATGGGAAGAGGAATTTCATGCAACTTGTAGTCACCGCTGCTGCTTTCATGATGCAACTATTTGTCACTGGTTTATTTCTGGCAGTGAACTTAAGTCTGTGATTTAATAAGGAAAACTAGTATTTCTGAGGTCTTTTGGGTAAAAGCCTGCTTCTTTATGGATTTATTCTATAAAAGAAAATGAAAACTATTTTTTGTGTAGAAAGTATAAAGTATGTTTTCATAGTATACCAGCTGAGAAACAAATTCTGTTCTAAAAGGATGCTGGTTTTAAATGCCATATGAAACGCTGGGGTTTCTTATAAAACCTCAAGGAAACGTGACCTTTTTTCTTTTTTATCTCTTTATAGTTATTTGTTTTTCTCAGACTGGGACAGTCTGTCTGGTGATCCTAAAGTGGAAAGGGCCTTCATGGATGGCACAAATCGTCAGGATTTGATAAAAACAAAATTAGGCTGGCCTGCTGGAATAACTCTGGATATTGTGTCTAAGAGACTTTACTGGGTCGACAGCCGATTTGATTACATTGAGACTGTAACTTACGATGGACTTCAAAGGTAGGTGAAATACTATCCCTTGGAGGCTACAGATACACTGATTATTTTGCATCTAGTACAAAAAAAGATTTCTCTAACAAAATGAGATACACAAAGGATAAAAATTCCAATGTAATGAATGTGATGCACCTTTGCCTCTATGGTGTCATTCTACTTCTAGACATTCTTTAATTCATCATTCTTTGCTCTTTTTCGACCCTGAATGCCTCTTGCCCTTATTTTATAATGTACATTTTATAGTCCACCAGTACAGTACGCATTTTTAGAGCATTTGCTTTTTATTATTTTTCAATTATATCCATTATTTTCCATCATAATTTCTTTGCATTTTTTCATTAATCAATTTTATTAAATATTCCGCTTCAAAACACTAATTTGTGTGATAGGTATTAAATGCTTTTCTTACATTTTATAAATCTTTGCTGCCAAAAATTAAGTCATCCTTCACCCTATTATGATGCTGGAGAGACTAAATCACAGCATTCAAGAAGAGAGTCCTTGAGTTTTTATGGGACTGTGTCTTACAGCATAGTGTTGTTTAGAAGCCTGCTTATCTCTGCATCTCTGATTAGTATCAGTTACTCAAACACAAGAAAAAAATGTCCCCTTTAGCATATCTTCTATGTGTTGACTTCAAAAACAGTCTTCTGCTCATGTGACAGGTCTATTGTTCAATGTGTTTTTTCACTTACTAAATTATAAAATTAATGTTGGTATCTTTTCTCCTCTCATCTATACTCACTGTATTTTCTTGAAATTTGCTAACACTTTTCCTCTGTTTTTACTGCTGTATCCTTTAGGTTGATGAACTGTGTATGTTTAGCTTTATCTCTTCAGTTCATTTGTCTTTTTCATTTGTACTTTAGTAGCTTCTCTGTTGAAACAAAAACCAGTGAATGAATTAAAAATACTGTATCCTTTCTTCTGTTAATAATGTTATTGTCCAGGTAATATTTGGTAAATAATTTTAAATCATCTTTATAACAGGAGAACAGTAGCTCATGGAGGCTCACTGATTCCTCATCCATATGGAATCACTTTGTTTGAACACAATGTTTATTTCACTGATTGGACCAAAATGGCAGTGGTGAAAGCTAACAAGTTTTCAGAGTCTAACCCTCAAGTAATCTACCAGTCTTCACTGAGACCTTATGGAGTGACAGTTTACCACGCTGCCAGGCAGCCATTTGGTAAGACCATAAGCAGATTATGGAGAGAGATTTAGGAGTATGTTAGCAAAAATTGGTAGAAATTATGAGACTTTCCCTTTGCTGTAGGGAGCTGTAATTATGATACATAAATTTGTATTGTAAAGCTGGGCTGATTTTTATCACACAGTTGTTCCATCCAACTCCTGTAGCTAATGAACTGTCAAATGCAACATTCAAGAGTAGAGGGAGCTTTATAAGTAGACTGATACTTGGTGGAGTAAAACCTATGGGTTTGAGTATTATTGGTGCTTAGGACTTTTTTTCCTCAACACTGCAATGAATGCAGTGAAAAGGCTATGAGTATTCAATCAATTCTGTGAGATGTAATTATGAAGTAGGTCTATGTACAGAAGACTATAGCCCAATAATGGCCTTAATGCTGTGTGCTGAGTGTCTCTGTAAGAGCTGAATTCCTTAATGATGGTTACCTCTGATGAGATTTCGGTGCATTCCATGGTAGAACTGGTGGGGTATATTTTCCATGTGATGTAGCTCTCACATAATCCACATGATTTATTGTGGATGTTGAAGAAAATCCTGAAAAAATCAAGATAATGATGCCCTTCAGTTGATAGGGGAAGTTATAATTCTATCTGTATTATTTTCCAGTAAGAAATCCTTGTGGAAGTAATAATGGGGGATGTGAACAGATCTGTGTTCTCAGCCACAAAACAGATAACGATGGCCTAGGTTATCGCTGTAGGTGTATCCTGGGCTTTGACCTACACGTGGATGGACGACATTGTGTTGGTAAGAAAATGCCTTACAATTGTTGGAAGTAATGCTACTCCATTAGCTCTAGAGCTGTTTCTAGAACATCTTTCCTCTCTTCAGTAGCTTCTTTTTGTCTTTTCACCACAACTCTTTTTGACAGCTTTAAATGTAGTCATTTCTGCTGATGTTCATTTCAAGCCACAACTTAAACTCACCTCCTTTAATGAGGATTTTGGGTTAAATATGGAATATGTGTAGACAGCACATAACACACTTAATTGTGAAATCAAGCATGAATGCTTGCTAATATGCAGATTTTGCATTATTTTGAACATATAAGCCTGCTTTCCTTTGCAGTAGTGTGTAGATTAGGTTGGTCTTCTCCATTTGAAAACATGGCAAGAATAAGAGATTCAGTTTTGGAGTTATGTGTTTCCATCAGCAATCTTCTGCTTCCTATTTGAGTGCAGAATTGTCACTGATGCATATTTACTATGACTGTCTACTGACAATGTCATATATATAGTCTATTATTTTAGTATTTGGACATCGATTTATCTGGCTAGCCCAGGTATTGTCTAGTTTTATGGTGGCTCCACAAAGCCTGTGAGTTATTTTTTTCTAGATGATTATAAAGAGAAGAGTACAGAAGATGATTTCTGCTTTCATAGCTATAACTTCATGGCTTTAAAAGTGTATTAAGACCACAGCAACAATAAAAGAGGAATACTTGACCACTCACCTAATATTCTGGATTGGGTTTTGTTTTTCTTCTTCAGTTTTTAGGTCTTGTCAGTATTTAAATCCCTATTTCCCCTTTTTTTTTCTTTCTACTTCCAGGCTATTAGTGTTGTCAAAATTAAAGAAAGCTTTTCTTAATGCTCAGGTGTTTACCCTTGTGAATAAGTAAAATGTGTGTCTGATTTTTCCTTTCATAGCTGTGAGGCAGTTTCTGCTGTTTTCATCCCAAATGGCAGTGCGGGGAATCCCATTCAATCTCTCCACCCAGGAAGATGTGATCATACCTGTAACAGGGAGCCCTTCTTACTTCGTTGGAATTGACTTCTGTGCTCAGGATGACACAATTTTTTTTTCAGACACAAGTAAAGATATGATCTATAAACAGAAAACTGATGGTTCAGGTGAGAATCAAGCTTGGGAACTGTAGAGTAATTATGGTAAGGAGACTTTAATATATATTTTTCTAAAAAAAATCGTGAAAAGTCACATTGTGAGATATACAGATTAATCTCAGTGTGACCCCAGTAACCTGGAAAATGTTTCTCAAAACTGTTTGTACAACTCATATTAAGCTTGTTGAATTCTTTTGTTGTTTGGCAGACTTGCTGAATATATTTGGGAATGAACTATTTGTAGTACTTGTCACAACTAGTATTTGCCCTCACCAGTCTGTTTATACAGACAAGTGTGCCTTTCAGTACTATGAAAGTGTGTTTCTATTTTAATTTCCCTAGCTAGGGAGCAGGATGTTTGCTATGATATTGGAATACAGAACAAGATTACCTTTGTAAGATTTTTGGAAATCCCATTTATGCTAGTGTAAAGAATGTTTCTCTCCAATTTTTAATGATGGTCAAATGTCAGCATATAGTCGTCTGCGCTTGCTTGCTGCCTTGGGTCAGGTTAATGGTGGACTGCAGCTGATCATTACTATGCAAAGAGTGGGTAAAGTCTGGCTGTTGAGCAAGATGTTGTTACTGCACCAACCTTACTGACCTTCATTTGTAAAACCCTCAGTGTAAACCTAGTGACAGATTTTTCTCTGATCTTTGACTAGTCTTTATTTCCCCTTTTTTGCAGTTCTGCCCCTGGACATTGACCTTCTTTGTCTAGAGCAAAGGGCACCCCTTCCTCCCCTTGGTTATTGGTCTTTATATTAAGTAGCACATAGGTAGCATTTTTACCAAGGGGAACCACAAGTTTTGTTAATAGAACACTGCACTTATGTTATTTCCCCTGTTCCTAAACATTTGTAATCATTATGTGTGTTATAAACTTTAGGAAGAGAGATCTTGACTGCTAATAGAGTTGAAAGCGTTGAAGATTTGGCTTTTGACTGGATCTCAAAGAACCTCTACTGGACTGATCCTCGCTACAGGAGCATTAGTGTAATGAGGCTGGCAGATAAATCCAGGAGAGCTATTGTTCAAAATTTAAATAATCCTCGATCAATAGTGGTGCATCCTGTTATTGGGTAAGTTTAGGTTCTAATTTTAAACTACATGTACAAATTATGGTTTAAACAGAACTGGTGAGATTAGACTTACATCTGATTCTGGATTTTTGTTCTTTTCAAAATACCATCTCTTTTCAAATACACTATTTTGAAAGTAATCTCATAAGAATAATGTTGAATCTGGATCCTTGGATATCCCAACATTTTTTGTTTCCTGCTTTATAAAACTATTTAATATTAACTTCAACTGTTTGACTGTAAGCATAAGTCAAATGGATCAGGAGAAATTTCTTTGTAGTATTGATGCTGGAAGATTTTGATTGATTCTATTTCTCTGTCAGTAATTACATGAGAACCTTAACAATTTTAACCAAGTTATGGATATTTTATATCTAAGGGGCCAAAATACTTCCAAAGATTCTGGTACTTGTATGCAGGAAAAATATTAATTATTGGTACCACTTCCAATTGAGGAGAGTGACAAGTTATATGAAGGATGTGATACAAAGTAAAATGTTAATGCTGTTTCACATGTTTGCTCTGTTTAATCACATTATATAATTTAGTTTATGTGTCTTCTGACATGTGTCCTTTCAGGTACATATTCTGGACAGATTGGTTCCGTCCAGCAAAAATCATGAGGGCCTGGAGCGATGGATCCCATGCCTTGCCAATTGTCAACACAACGCTAGGCTGGCCTAATGGCCTCGCCATTGACTGGAGGTAAGGGCAACACAGAAGACAGAGAAGCTTTTTTGGAGCAAACGTGTTTCTTCCTTTAAACTGTTAGCGAGTAAAAGTAAAGGAATTATGTCAGATTGCATGCACTGGCACTCTTTTCTTGAAGACCTTTTCTTTCAATTGGTTGAAAATCCTTAAAATGGAAGATTTTCTCAGAATCCCTCCCCAGAGACCCCAATAGCTTTTTGCAGACTTAAGATTATTATTTAAGAAAAAGCTAGTGCTTTCTAATGTCACTTAAAAAGATATGACATTTACATTATTTCTAGTTCTCTGAGGTTGTACTGGGTGGATGCTTTTTTTGATAAAATTGAGCACAGCACCTTTGATGGGCTGGACAGACGGACTCTTGAACATATTACTCAGATGACTCACCCATTTGGCCTTACTATTTTTGGAGGTAAGTCTGACATTGAAAAGTATTATCTATTATTATCACAGATTTTTCTTTTCATATGGTGATCTGTGAGTTTGTGACATAAAATGACAGAGATTTTGTAATACTAGTTTTCCCAAAAAAGCACTGTTGAAAGTTTCTGCTAAAAATATATATTTAGTACTTCTTGCTTGTTTTGAAAACTGGTTTTATGTATATTTGTTTTTAAATAAGTTTAGACGGGTCAGGTAATTAATGTAGTCAGATATGGTGTACTAATTAGAGCTTCCAAGGTGAGCTGTTCATGCTGAACAAAGTGAATCACCACTCCAGGGATGGTCAACATTTCAAGATTTCTAATAATTAGATGTAAAGTTTATTACTGGATTTATGTTGTGTCTGAAGAAAGATGTCAGTATACGACCCTTTCTGATCGTGAATAAAAATATCTTAAAAAATACTCTAAAATTTTCTGTGAAGTAGTCTTAATGAATGCTTAAAATTGCCTTGGAATTTGAAATTCTAGTTGTGTTTGTTATATGTTAATTTCAGTAAAATTTGAGAAGATTTTCCTAAGTTATGTCTGCGTGAGACTGAAGGCTCACTTTGTCTTTTTCACGAAACAGGATGAAAAATAGTTAAATTTTAATGAAAAGTAGTTTAGGTTGATTTTTTTTTTTATGATGCTTGATCTTTTATGTCATATTTCTATATAATATGTTAAATATTTTTCAAAACAGGTTACGCCTATTTCACTGATTGGAGACTTGGTGGAATAGTTCGAGTGAGGAAGTCTGATGGAGGAGAAATGACTATTATTAGGAGGGGCATTAGTAACATTATGCATGTTAAGGCATACGATGCTCACTCCCAAATAGGTGAGCTCCTTTCTTGTACAGAGGGAGGATGTGAAATAGGGAATAAGAGACAGAACGTCAGGACAGCAGATTTCCAGTTTCAATTCTATAAATGGCTTCACTGGATCATAACTGACATGCAAGGGAGGCAGCACAGGCACTTGCAATCCCATGTTGTATATTTCACTGCTTTATGACTGGATGCAATTTCCCTCTACCCCTTCTCTTACTGTACTTAACAACTGAGAAAAATGAAATTATTATTCCATTGTGTTTTGTGTAATTATATCACCAACTACAACTTCGTATTTCCCATTTTCTGGTAGAAGTTTTAGTTAAACTAAATTATTTATTTTGAGGAATTGGGTAAATGTTTATTAACCAAATTACTATTCTTCAAATAATTTCTGTGTATAAATCACTAATTTTTTCTTATTTTTTTAAATTCTATGTTATTCTATGATCTTTCTTATTTTCTTAAATTCTATATTATTCTATGATCTAAGTAATGAATTTGGTATTGTAGTTAATTTTGTGAAACATCAAACAAATGATTAAACATAAGGCTCGCTGACTATTTGGTATCCAAAGATTGGATCTGGTTTTGCAGCCTTGGTCAGACAGAGGTTCTCATTTGTGGTAGTACACTTATTTTCAGACAGCTGCTGAAAATTGTCAGAAAGTTGGATGAAATTTATTAGTATGTTTTCACCTTCCATAAACATTTGTGTCAAGGAAGAGAATATAGACTACAACACTTCTTTTATGTTACTGCCACTATTGTTGTCAATGAACTTGACCTTGTTTTGCAGTGTAATCAAAACCAGGACTTGCTACCGCAGTTTTTTTTACAGTTATTAAGCACTTTTAATAATTCCCAAGATGTTATCTGTAGTGTGTGCATTGATCTTCTCCATCACTTTTTAAGGCTCTAACTACTGTAACAGAGGAACAAATCCCAATGGAGACTGCAGCCATTTCTGCTTCCCAGTACCAAACTTTCAGAGAGTGTGTGGGTGTCCTTATGGCATGAAGCTGGCTCCAAATCAACTGACATGCGTTGAAGATCCATCCAATGAGCCACCCACTCTGCAGTGTGGCTCTTACTCATTTTCCTGTGGTAATGGAAGATGTGTGCCTCGGTACTATCAGTGTGATGGTATTGATGATTGCCATGACAACAGTGATGAACAAAACTGTGGTTCTTTAAGTAAGTAATCCCTGTAATCTGCACTTAGTGTTCCTTGTTTGCAGTTCAGGAAATTTCATGAGTCACTATGGCTTTATTGGAATAAACTCTAATTTTTTAGGGTTGCATTTCAGAATAAATTCTGAAATCTTCCTGGGAGATTTGTTACTTTAGAAATTATATCATAGTAATACAGGATTCAGTACCAGCCACTTAAACAATGCACGAAAATATTCATATCTCACTATTCTCAAAATTCAATTTACAGAGTGTGCTGGTTTGAGATTGACTGACATTTTGGTGGGCAGGAAGGGAAATTCCTTCCTCACTTCCAGGAAGCAAACCTCACTTCCAGGGGTGGTCACTTCCTGCCCACCAAAATGTCAATCAATCTCAAACCAGCACACAGAGTAAACAAAAATTTATTTTCCAAAAAAAAATTTGTCTTTATTCTTAATTTTTTGTAAATTTTGAAAGATATTGGAACGTCAGTAACTTGCCTAATTTGGATTAATGGAGAGGAACAAGCCATCTTAGTAAAGATGAAGACGTTTAAAAATAGCGCCGTAAGAAAAATAACAAAACCATATACATTGCCTAACCTTCCTCTAAAATTAAAGCAACACCTTTTATTTCACTTAACATCAGAATAAAAGAGTTGTTTTTCATAATATTTGGGCAATGCTGATCTATTTATTACGTTTGGATTTTAAAATTTAAGTAAATTAAATGCACATTGGTTCATTTCCTGATTTTGCAGTAAAGTGTCACACAAAATATTTTGTTGTTCAAGTAAATTGAGAGAACAGTGGGTTAATCACGGTTGATAAGTCATTGAAGAGAGGATAAGATACTGAAGGTATCAAAGAGGCTTTTTTTGAAATATCTGGTGCTTCTTAATTCTTTTAAATCAGGAATAAGAAAATGAGACATAGTATTAAAATGGGCTCCCTAATGCATAAGACTAACTAGTATGACAGGTATAAACTGTTTCTTATTAATGGGCCATTTTAGAATAACTAGAATATCTTTTGGGGAAAAGTATGAAGCAAATGGTTACTTTTCTTGTTCTAAAGATTGTTGTGGAGTGCTTAACTGTTTAATTTTTTATTGCTTCCTGCAGTTTAAAAAAAGTTTGTAAGTATCCTGTTCAGTTCTGCAGCATGTTGCATAACAGACATTTTAATTCTAACCACTGTGCACTTGAGAATTTGATGTATATTTCAGGCATTCTCTAAGTGTGATGAATGTACTGATAAGAATTGCAGGAAAGGAAAGTTTTGGAGATCTTTACAAAGACTTTTTTTTTTATTATTATTATTCAGACAACACTTGTGCTTCTTCAGCTTTTACCTGTGCCAGTGGACAGTGTATTCCAGGTCGCTGGCATTGTGATAAACATAATGACTGTTTTGATGGCAGTGATGAATTGCACTGTCCTACACAAGGACCCTCTTCATGCTCTGCAACCCAGTTCACATGTGATAACAGAAGATGTATCCCAAGAATTTGGCTGTGTGATACTGATAATGACTGTGGTGATGGCTCAGATGAAAAAAACTGCAGTGAGTATCAGGATTATCTGTTGTTTTTATAGTCAACTGTGCATATCTACAGAGATATATCTGTTGGTGTAAGGATGATAAATGAAATTGGAAAAACAGGACTAGTATCTAAGTTAGACTGATATTTTGTAGACCTTAGGATGTGGAAAACTAGTTTGAAGTTCCAAGGCCAAGTAGAATGCAGAGAAATAATTAAAAAAAAGTAAAAAGGGGCAAATTTGATAATCGTAATCATGGTGCTGCATAATGTCATCCACTGTAATTAGCAAAAAGCAACTAAAGATGAGATGTACTAAACACCTTCATGAGTGATCTCAGTGATGCCTAATGGTGTAGTCAGCTAACATAGACTGGAGGTAAGATAGTAGCTTTTTCATGTACTTTATTTTGAGTTATTTACCACTACATCGAATGTTTTGTTTATTTTCCACAAGCCCAAGCCTACATATAAATGAAAAATTACCTGATATTAATTTATTAGTGCTTGTAATTTATATGCTTGCTAGTTGCTGCATTATATGCTGCAAGTTAGGGATAATGTTTTTCTCCTTTCTCAGCAATATGCTGATTTCAAAAGAGAGGAAAGAAGTACATTTGCATTTATTGTCATTCTTGATAGCTTTCACAGGTACTTGTGAACCCAGGCAATTCCAGTGTCCAGACCATCGCTGTATTGACCCATTCTATGTCTGTGATGGAGACAAAGATTGTATAGATGGTGCTGATGAGCATGACTGCAGTAAGTGTAACCTTCTTCGCCGAATGCCTCTTTATTGTTTCCTCACACTTGCCCCCAAATGAGTCTTTGGTGACCTCATATTACCAGCTCCAAGACAGCAGAATGCAAAATAAACCTATCCATAAATTAACCCTGCTTGTGATGCTTTTGCTCTCTGGGCTGATTGTGGAGGGCTGAAATCGGTTTCCTCTTTTTTCTGTGAGTTGCAAAGTCACTGCATTTTCTGTGTCTCAGAGAAATTATGGTCTTCAGTGGAATTGATACCATATCAGACTTAAGCACCTGTAGGGTAAATCTGATGCAGTCTAGCTCTGTAAAAGAAATAAATAACATTCAACATTTTTAAATTTTGTAGTATATAACTGCACTGCCACAGAGTTTAAGTGTCGAAGTGGAGACCAGTGTATCAGCACCTACTACCAGTGTGATGGGGTTTTTGACTGCAACGATCACTCAGATGAGGCTGGCTGCCGTAAGTATATTGATGCTGAAAGAAAGACTTCAGTTATTAAATGATGCTTCTGGAAATTTCCTTTAATCTGCTACGTCAAATACTGCCCTTGAAATCTTAATATTCTTTTCAGGGAAACTTGTCTTTACATCATTTTCCTGAGAGGAATTTCAAACACAGGTTCCAGCACAAGAATATCCTAGAATCATAGAATTGCTTGGGTTGGAAGAATCCTTAAAGATCATCTAATTTCAACCTCCCTACCATGGGCAGGGGCACTTTTCACTAGACCAGGTTGCTCAAAGCCCTATCCCACCTGGTCTTGAACACATCCAGAGATATGACATCCACAACTTTTCTGGAAAACCTGTTCCAGTGCCTCACTATCCTCACAGTAAAGAATTTACTCCTAATATCTAATCTAAACCTGTTTTCTTTCAGGTTGAAGCCATTCCACTTTGTCCTGTAACTACACGCCATGTAAAAGTTTTCTCCTTATCTTTCAGTACCTGAAGGGAGCCTATAAGGAAGGCCACAAATAGGTTATGCCTAAGCTTACTCTTTCCCAGGCTGAACAATTTCAATTCTTTTAGTACTTTTCTGTAGGAGAGGTGCTCCATCTGTCTAATCAACTTGGAGTAGACTAAGCAGATTGTGCTGGCAAGAATAGGTGGTCCAAGCAAAGAGGAGAGTTTGCATTCCTTTTGAATATAACATTTTGTTTTACTTGGTATTTCAGTCTCAGGATTTTAAAGTAAAATTAAGTATATTAATCTGAAAAACCTGGTATTCATGAGAGTTAGATTGAAACTTTTTTTTGAGTAATTTTTTCCACTTAAAGTTCTACAACACAGGGTGGTAAAAGAGAAGCTGATTTTCTGTAGCTTTGGACAGGTACATAGGTATAAATATGTGCTTGGTCAAAGTATAACAATAGTTGAATTGCCTCGTTAACCACATTATAAAGTAGGAGTTAAACTGGTCACGTTTTGAAATGTCATATAGATTGACTGACTGTGATTCTATCGCCTGATCTAAAAGCAATACGGCTCTTAATAGCACTGTAACTAGTTATATAAGAGATGAACTGAACATAGTGGTTTTGCTTCTCTGTCTAAAGTTGAAACAGCTTCTGAACTGTTGAATGTCACTGTTCTAGCTACAAGACCACCAGGGATGTGCCACCAGAATGAATTCCAGTGTCAATCAGATGGGAGTTGTGTTCCTGATAACTGGGAATGTGATGGCCATCTTGATTGTGCAGATGGCTCGGATGAACATCACAGATGTCCTGTCAGAACGTGTCCTCCGTCGCTTTTCCGCTGCGATAATGGCAACTGTGTGTATCGAGCGTGGGTCTGTGATGGTGATAACGACTGCAGGGATATGAGCGACGAGAGAGATTGTCCGACTCAACCTTTCCGGTGCCCCAGCTGGCAGTGGCAGTGCCCAGGTCACAGTATCTGTGTGAATCTCAGCAAAGTATGTGATAATTCTGCTGATTGTCCTAATGGAGCTGATGAATCCCCATTGTGCAGTAAGTTACTGTTCAAGTATCTACTATAGACTATGTGTTATGTCTTCAGAAAGAAATGGAATATTCAGCATGCTCTATTTAATGTCACAATATTTCTAGCAGAAAGTTAAGCGCAGTGTAATTTGAGCTCAAATTTCTAAGTGGAACTTGCTTTCAGTGAAAAGAGACTACAATGATGATGGAAGAATTTATTTGCTATGTCCAGTCTTGTGCTCTGAATGCCAGTGTGACTTCCACTGACTTTAGATTTTTATATAACTACATGGGAATGAACTTTGTGTTCCTGAACACATTCACTAAAGCATAGCATGCTTTAAATTCAGATAAAATGTGATTCAGTCCTTAATATTCTCTTTTAAATTTTTAACTTCAAGAATCATGGTTAAAATCAAGAAGTTCATGTGTAGCCAGAATTTGTATGTATGTTGATTATGAATTGATTTAAACGTAATCTTTTTCTTTCCTTCTTTCTTCCTTCTTCTCTTTAATCAATGCACATTCTCAGATGAACCCCAACCAGGTATGATTATAAACTATTTAAAATTATTATTTATACAGCTTTAGGTTTGGAGTGGTAAAGTAAATTTTCATATATTTCTAGCTATTTTTGAAAAAATGTTGTTGTATATACTTAGACAGCCTTCTGTTTGACCTTCATTTGATGGGATTCAGTACATGTGATGTTGTTACCTGCCTTTATGTGCACTGTGTATATTGTCTTTTGCATAAGGACCACAGTGCATTCTCACACTGCGTACCTGATGATTCTGCAGTCATTTTAGCAGCAGTCTTAGGCTAATTATGCAATTGTAAGGACTTAAATTTATCATAGGAAGCCTTTGTTGACTATTTGCTTTTCTCTTTCCTCAATCCAACTTCAGATCAGGAAAGCTGCTCTGACAATAATGCTGGCTGCACTCACGAATGTATTCAAGGACCTTTTGGAGCTCAGTGTACCTGTCCTGTTGGATACCAGCTTGCAAATGACTCTAAGACCTGTGAAGACATTAATGAATGTGACCCTCCAGGCTTTTGTAGTCAGCACTGTTACAATGAGAGAGGGTCCTTTAGGTGTTATTGTGATGAAGGATACATTCTAGAAGCCAATGGGAGGACTTGTAAAGCAGCAGGTGAGAAACATTTATGTCAGTCTAAAGAATGACAGCAGTGGCTGAAAACTGTCCAGCTTTGTGTCTCAGTTTGAAACACAGGTGTCTGCCAAGGAAGGCAGGAACCTCCCTTGGAATGGAAAANAGGCAGGAGTGAGGGGTCAGAGTGTAGCGAAAAACCTGGAGCGGTGGCAGAAAAAACGGCGGGGCTGGGCAGCAGCAGCCCAGCTCCAGAATGCAGCAGGAGAGGCTCCTTTGGAGGGGGCTCGGGGTCCCGGGTTTTCTCCTGAGACACTCAGGTAGATGGTGATGGTCCTTTCTAGTGAGGTAGGGTGTTAATAAGGTCTCAGTCCAACATCTGCTCTTACAAGCAGAGGTTCACCCACAGTAAGGAAGAAGCAGTTCAGGGCTGGGCAGTGGCAACACCTCGACCGACCGTCCTCCTGTGATGCCAACAGCAAGAGCAAGAAGAGCTGAGCCCAGCCCCTCACCCCTCAGCCAAAATCTTGCGGTACTCCTGCCTTTCCTAAGAGAATGTCCCTAAGCTACAATAGTGCAGCCAGCTGCACCAGTCATCCCCCTTCTCCTTGGCCATATCCTTTGTCTCTCTTAAGTACCAGTTGTTATTGTCTCTTAGCAACAAATTGAAGAAAATTCCCTGAGAAAGCAACAAAAGGAAAAATCCTACC